>VXBU01013712.1:722982-835482 GCA_013400315.1 Bombycilla garrulus | reverse complement strand
CAGCCTATCCCTGGTGTGTATATATGTGTATGTGTGCATGCTTTACCTATGTAGCAAACACAGGCTTATAAGTGTTAGTTCAGAGTGTAGTGAAAAGAGAGCTAAACTAATTAAAATTACCTTGCACTTACTTGGATAAACCAGCTCACCCAGACAATTACTGTGGATCAGCTGTATCTAAAACCATAGCTTTTTCTTGAGCTGATTTTCTGTTGTGTGCCCCAATTAAATATTGATTGCTCCAGAGAGAAATAAAGGGTTCTTCTGGTCCAATTGTTAAACAGTGATATGAGAGGGGGGCTATCTCAGTTGAAATTGATATATGAGGGAACATCTTCATAGAATTTTACCAACTTTGCATGTTAAATCAATGTCAAGCACCGAGAGTTCAAATATTCTCATTTTCAGTATTCTCATTAAGAAAAAAAACTGCATCATCCTCTGCATTCTTTTGTTTGTTCACTTTCTCTTGTACATGTCACAAAGTAACTTTTGAGATATCTCACAAAAACAGAATTTAGTGTTTTGTTTGGGTGACAGTTACACATTTCAATTTGGGGTTTATCTATCTGGATTCTTTTCATTAATTTTGCTCTTAACTTCTGACACTGAATTAAAAAATTAATCACTTATAAAAGAAATCAATGAGCTCTTGTAACTAATATGCAAGTACTTGTGGGACATCATCTCTGTTTTAATGCCCAGAGGCTGGAAAAGCTGTCTTCCAAACAAAGGTAAAATCTTAATCCCACAAGTAAAATCCCAGTCTCACTAATTCCTTGAGATCAGCTACTGGATTCCAGGATTAATATACCTCCACCTTCCTAAAAATCACTCATATCAGACTGTTGGATGGGTAGTAGTTATGTAATATACATAGTATATTCTTTTTTATGTTTTATGTGTCTATATGTGTGTATATATATTCCAGAAAGTAGATGTACCAGGAAAGGAATTTCATTCAGGCATATGCCACCAAAAATTGCCTAGAGTATTAGTAAAAATCAAAGGTCTCAAGAGCATAATTGCAGTTGTTGTAGTAATTTTATTGTTTTTTCATGATGCAATTTTTATGACTACTGAAGGAATATCACTGTACTGTAGCAGAAGAAAATAGACACAATTTCTTTCCAATCAGCCTGTGAAATATATAGAATGTGGTTATTTGCCCAGTCTTCTCTAGAAAACAGTTTTGGTACATGTTTGAAGATGCTAGTTAAAAATCTGTACAGTCAATGGAGAGAAGTATAATGTGCTGAGGGGGTAATTCAAACCTCAGAAGGGAAATGTCTGAGGTATGAATAACCCACAAAGCATGCAAGAAACATATCTACACCTTCGACAGATGGCAGATACATTAAGGTTGGATGTGAATGTAGAAGAGAGAGGCTGCATTTCTTTATGGTCCCAGAACACCAGTAAAAACATATAAGTTATGAATCCAAATCTCTCATGACAATAGCTGTGTGCTGGAGTAACCACTGATAAATAAAACAAAAGTCAGATAATATCTGTAACAATACAGACAAAGCCACACAATCTCAACTCATCACTTGACTAGCTATCAATGTCATTCCACATAAAATAAACAAAGGTGAAAATGAAACACTGACATTGTGAACGCTTGATTAAATATGGAGCCAATTAGGCTGGCACAGTTTAATTTAAGAGTACAGGTGGTAAATCATCTCACTCTTAGGTCAACTCAAAGAAGAGACACAATTAGAAAGACAAGCATACTGCAGCCAAGATGATTCAGAGAGTGGAAAATTACATGGTTGTTAGCAAAATCCTGACAAGCATTAAGAATAATGTATTAAATAACTGCTGATTTGGATTAAAAGTGTTCTGTGCAAATCTGTTAACAGTGAAATTGTAGTTGTTTCCCTATATTTCTGTATTTAGAATATTTGCCTCTAAAGAAGTGATTTAATTCACAGGAACCAATTCTTGTAACTTTTCTAATACTCAATTACTCCCTCCATACTGATATATCTAGTCTATACTATGGCTTTTTCCTTAACAACATTTCAATGTGCTTTACTGTCATTGTGTATTCTAAATAATCTTCATTGCTATAGGATCTGGCTTCTTTCCACTACTGCATTATGTATTAATTAGTATGCTTTAGCACAACACAATAGAAACCTTAGTCAAGAGCAAATTATTGGCATTGGTGCAACAGTAACTGTTGTACAGGAGATTGAGTGGTCTATACGTCTGTTTTTTCTAAAGATTTGTCTTTATATCTGAAGCCGCTGATGCAAGGACATGGGAATGCTCAAAGGTTGATGTAGGAGTGTTTGACATGAACCAGGTCCTCCTTATTCCCATTTCACATCCAAAATTTTCTTCTCATAAGACATTAACACTCAAAGAATCACAGATTCATTTATATTGGAAATGATGATCCAAGTCCAATCTTTGACCAGCTACCTTATAAACTAAACCATAGCACTTAGTGACAGGTCCAGTCTCTTCTTGAACACCTCCGGGGGGGTGACTCCACCACTTCCCTGGACAGTCTATTCCAATGCTGAATTACCCCTTCAGTGAAAAAATTCTTCCTGATGTCCGATCTGAACCTCCCCTGGCACAGCTTGAGGCCATGTCTTCTACTGTAACACATTTCTTAGGAGAAGAGGCCAACACCCACTTTGCTACACCCTCCTTTCAGGCAGCTGGAGAGAGCAATAAGGTCTTCCCTGAGCTCCCTTTTCTCCAGGCTAAACAACCCTTCTTTTGAGGACTCAGTCTCTACATCACCAACTTCATCCTTCTCTGGTCACACTCCAGCACTATAAATCTCTCCCATGAAGTTAGGGGCCCAGAACTGGAACAATACCCAAGCATCATGAGGACTTTAATCCCATTCCTATTTGAAATAATCAAGGAATACGGATTCTGACATGTTAACATCTATGACATGTCATATTCAAGTGGTGAAACTGTGACTGCATTGTGGTGGTTCCTGACTAACTGTGTCTCAAAAAGGCATTAAGAAATCTTGTCCCTCTGCAAAAGGGTCTGACCATGATTAAAAGTAAGATCTATATATTTTGTTGTATTCTGGAGCAATATTTTTACAGATATCTTGAGTTCTGACAATTGATAACTTAAATAGGGCCAAAATCAATAAGTGCGACGTTAACTTTTTTAGTGACATCTTGTGCGGACAGACAATGGATGAGTTTGTTTATGGAATCCTTGCTGTTGATAGTGCAAGTTTCAGTGTTGCTGTTAGTACAGCTTTCCAGAGACTGAGAGTTTTGTACTGATTTTTTATTTACACTACATGCCACTTCTCTCTATTCTTATAATTTATGCTGGTTTTGGTTTCTGACTAGTCTTGGTTTGCAAAAAATTGTCTTTCATCCCACTTTTTACTTTTGTAAGTCAAATAGTGTGTTCAAGTTCAATTTGAGGCCATAATACACTCTAGTAAAATTCTGTTCCAACTTCATAATTCACTGCACTGAATTTGGAAAAAAATGCTGTTTTCACAAATGAACTGGAAATCTGATTTACCATTAACTGTAGAACTACTGGCCAGATGCTTCTATCAGGAATTAAGCTGGGCAATGTATTGTGATGCAAATGAGTTATATAATTCAGATGGGACTGTTTGAAAATCTCAGTCTGTATATTTAGTTTCTCATTTTTCTTTGCTTTTCTGAAAGACATACACTAAGCTTTAACAGCTTTTCCAATGTAAAGCAATTGCTTTCCATGTCAAACAAAAGCCCTTATTAGTGTGAGGTAATGTGTTAGCTACTGAGATTCTGGTATGCTAGCAAACTAATAAATATTCATAAATAAACTTGAACTACACAATGCACAGATTCTCTGAAGAATGTTCTATAGTCTTAATCCAGAGAGTGTTGTAGTAATTAACAGATAAAAGGGGAGGTTCATTAAATGAATATGCAGTGTCATGAAATCAGAGCTGCGCATTGATCAATGCTAACTTAAAGATTCTTCCTTAGCTAGAATATTTTGACACCCCATTTATCACTACTACTATTTTTAGATTTTTAATTAGCAGATCACCAGTCTTTACCTCATTAACTTAGCTTCTGCAAAAACATTATTTCTAGAGATAATAGCTAGGTTAGAATAATCACCACTCCCAATTTCTTGGGCTGTAAGGAAGGACAGGACTTCAGCTTCTATGACATGAAAATATATTTCATAGCAGGGAATTGTGACCTTGACTCAAGAGCATTTGTCTTACTTTCTGAAAAATTTCTCTTCACTTTATTTTCCTAAATGTATTGACCTCAAAAGATGCACCTTTTCAAAGACAACTTGAACATTTTCCTAATTTATCTTAAAGCCTTATTTCCAGACCTCTGTTTGCAAAAATGTTGTGGTATATATTTCAGCAGAAAACTGTACTTTGATGTGTATTTAACACAGCTTGCTGTATATTTGTATAGATAGGTTTTTAAACACTTGGCCTTTATAGTCTTTTTATGAGAGAAAATACAATTTCCAGAAGCTAAAACGAACAAAATAAAGATATATTTACACTTATGTTTGCTAAAGGTTTAAAAAACTAATAAGAATCAGACAATTGACAAATCAATTAAGTAGACTTGTGCAGATGTTTGCTTCAACTTGAAGTGCCTATTTTATTGCTTATACTATTGGAAGGTATGTTCCACCACTAGAGATGGATAGGAGCATATCTCATACCATACGGCTTCTAGGCTATATCGTTATCTCTGCAACATGCATGTTATATTTTCAACATGCTGCTTAAGGTTTTCCTGTTGCAAGATCCACAATTAAATCATCTTAATTGTCTTTTTGCTCTAATATATGTAGCAACGATGAAAACATTAGGCTAGCCTCAATTAAATAGCCAATGCATTAGGTAGCTGAACAATATTTGCACCCCTAGCTGCTCTATCTAATTAAAATTCCTATCAAATGGAAGAATTGATTAGTCTCTTCAAGCAGAGAGGTTTGCATCATGCAAGCAGTATAAATAATTTACATTAGAGCTTTCAACACGTTTCAAATGCTGCCATCTCTGCCTTGTGAAACTGTTTATGGTATCCTAAGACTTGCTTTCATTACATTCACTGATTTTGCAATCAATAGCGAGCCAGAAGATCAGAACACAATCTAAGAAGGTCATAGTTCTTCCATGGAAGATAGTCTGGGGAAAGGTCACCTAATTATTTTGTGGTTTATGATGTTTATAGCTATGGTCTAATATGTAGCCATGTGTATGTGATCTCATTAAGCACTAATGCCAGCTTTGTAATGAAAACAATCAGTTCTCAAACTTAAGATTTAATTTTCTCATTTGCAACATTTTCAATGCAAAAAATTAAGAGCTCAGGATTTTGTCAAGATGACTACACAAAATCCAAATCTTATCATTATATTATTAAATAAATGCAATGGACGAAAAAACGAATATGTGGGAAAAATACCATTTGCTCTAATTATAATGGAATGTTTCAATTCAGACAATCACACACATATTTGGAAGGACTCATTCAGACTCTTTTTCAGCGAATAATGCAAAACTGGAGGATGTGATAACCTTGTGCAAAAAGTTTGCAACATGCAGAAAGAAAGTTGTGTCAGAGGAAGTTTATGTTGAATATTAGAAAAATGTTCTTCACCCAGAGGATGACTGGGCACTGGACAGGCTGCCCAGGGAAGTGGTTGCAGCACCAAGCCTGATGGAGCTCAAGAGGTGCTTGGACAATACTCTTGGGCACATGATGTGACTCTTGGGGATGACGTTGTGCAGGGCCAGGTGCTGGACTGGATGACCCTTGAAGGTCCCTTTCAACTCAGCTTGTTCTATGAAAGTCTGACAAAATTTTCCAAGACTCTTGGTATCTTCATGAAAAATTAAGAGTCTTAATTCCACTGGTAGACCCCAGAAATTATAACAGTTTTTAATATATCTGGAGTATCTGGAGTATCTGGAGAATTTAGATGGAACCTGAGATGAGCAGAGAGGCTTTCACAAAGTGTGTAATCTTAGATCTCTGTTCACCTGGACCAACCTTGGATGTTGTGAGAGACTGAAATTTTAATGGATAATGGCTCAAACAATTGGCCATTTGCAAAAGCAGCGGGTGTTTTGCTGAGGCAATGTTTGCACACCCAACCAAAACAGAGAAGGAGAGTTTTCTGTGTGTAATGGGAACAGCTCTGAACCTCATAAGACAGAAGGAGTGCAGAACCACCACGACCAGAAGGTAGTGTTTGAGACAAATAATGGAGAAGGCAGATGAGAAGCAGACCTTGCCAATACAGGGTAGTAGTTTTGATCATACCATAATCCTCCCTTACACAACTGGCTCCATTTTAAAACTCCCCCCTCCTCTCCAGTATACCTAAAGGTATTCATCCCTTCTGGTGGGCGTAACTAGCTCAATTACACTGTCATCAGAGGTAGCTCTTACATCTTACAAGGTGTCATAAACCATTAAATACTCCTAAAGTGCTCCAGAATAATTTCTGGGGCCTTTCAACAGAGAACTGTCCAGGGTCTACACAGTTACAACAGATCCATAGTATTGTAAAACTTTCCCCTGCAGGGGAGGTACCTGGGCATTCCACCTGAACCTGAGCATATATTAGCTTGTCAAACACTTATATTTCATGGTCTTCCCCAATCCTCAACAGATCAAGCCTGGTCTCACCACTGGAACCATGAGTGGTAATGTTTTTCTCCTCTTATGCTTTCTCTTTCTTTCTTTTCTTTATACATTCTCTTAAACATTTTTTATTCTTTTATATTGCTATATTTCTACAGATGAAAACCAAAATGGCTTCATGCCTTCTTTCTATGGCAATCAAATTGTTCTAAAATGAACCCTACATATATCTATTTATATATGCACTGGTCATGCAGTGTCATTTCACTCTAATCTGCCCCAAGGGATCTATTTACAAGAATCTCAGTTCTTGCCTTCAGGGGTAGGTTGTAACAGATGTATCAATGAGAAATTACTGCCGTTATATGACAGTAACTTTCCAAAAATCATGAGATTTTCAGAGTCCATATAATCCACTGCAGTTCAGAAAACAAAAAAAAAAAATTGAAACTTATCAGAATTTCACCATATTTTCATTTATGCAGATGCCGGTTCCTACCCAACTTCCTTTGGATCCAAAAATGAGAGTTAAGGTGTTGCCAAAACCCTTTGTTCATCCAGACCACATCAGCTATTCAGTAGCAGAGTTAAGCCTCTTCAAAGACAAATTTCCTTTAAAATGTTACCAATATATACTAACTGAATTTACACATACATGAAGATTTTGCCCAAAAATCCAGTGTAATTGCCCAGTATGTGTCCTAGAGTGCTTGTGTTCTAAAAACATTGAGTCCTGCTTCATCCGCTGATCATTGATACTTCTGTGATTACACCCACAACTGTATCCCAGGTGTGTGGAGGCATCATGACTTTTTCACAAGGCAGACGTCTTTATCCAAGAGAAAAGCAGGCACAGGTGAGCTATCAGAAGGAGGAAAGAGGGCCTCTGTTCCCCACACCACCATAGGCTAATTTGGCACATACATTCCCATATGCGGTGACAACAAATTTGTGCAGTAGCCTTGAAAGGACAACGTCATAGCAAATGCATTTCAATGCAAATACATAGAGAAAATGTGCACTTTGACTAAAGAATTCCTACACCTTACAGTATCTGTAGCAGCACAGCAATCCCAGCATCTGTAGAGCAGCATCTAACACTGGCAGCACAGCATCTAACATCTATGACAACACAGCAAAGAGACCTCAGACAAACAGCAGAGCTCACAGTGCCCCTGCCGGTGCCACTCAGCAGCTATTCAGAAACACAAACAAGTCACAACATTAGAGAAGGCCTAAGAGGCTGTATATAAAAATAACATTATATTGTTTTTCTATAATTTGTGAGGTGCTGTAGTCTCATCCTGGCTACAATACTGGTCACCTTGTCTTAGGAAACATATTCTGAAGGCAGAGGCAGCGACTACTCACAGAGGAGTGATGAATCATCAAGGGCATCTCAGAGATTAAGAGAGATTTAGAAGATTAGGACTGTTTACCTTGGAAATAAGAAGAGAGAACATGATCAAAGTATCTGAAGTACTTCAAGTGTCTGAAAGGCAGTGGTGTGACTGAAAATTACTTTTTTCTGTGTCCCAGAGCACAAGACAAGAGTTGACTCAATTAAATTAAAATGAAGACGAATTAAAAAACTGACTCTTAGGAACCTGAGGGTACTAACAGGTCCTTGTGACCCTGCCTTGTCTCCCAGATGCCTCCCATATCCTCTCCCTTTCCAAATAGCCAAGGACGTCATTTCAGCTGAGCCCAGTACCACCAGTCCTTTCCCCAGAGATATCTCCAGCGCCCACCTCACTGTATCATTGCTTTTATCTCTTTGGCTGACCCAGATCTACTGCTTCCATCTCCCTGTTGCTCATGGGGCCAGCAGAGCCAATAGATCTTATGACCCTGCCCTTTCCTTCTGCAGAGTGGCCCCCCTCAGCTCCTGGTCCTGTTCCAGGGGGAGCTGCCTGTCTGCAGCCATCTCCGGCCACCTGGCACAGGAGGCCAAGCTCATGCAGCCCTGTGAAACCTCCTACAGCCACAGAGCCCCGAGGGCTGGTCAGCATCTAAAGGCAGAGCACAGCCCTGCTGGCTGCCTGATAAGGGTTTTTTTTTCCTGATGGTTTTAAGCCCCCTTAGGATTCCTCTGTCCATCAGTGTTTACCTAGACTAAGCTGTAAATCTAGATTTAGAAATCATCACATATTTCTAAACCTGATGTTAAACTATCAAATGCATGACTAATAAACTAAAGATACCGGAAACTCTACAGCAAAACTAAAGCTTTTATTTGAAAAATTCAGCTTAGCCACCAGAAATTACACAAGAGCCCATGTCACACTTGATTTCTGAAATGACACGGCTGTACTTGACTCTGGGTATCCAAGTTACCTTGGTTAAGAGTGATCTCAGTTATCCCTGCACCTTACTGCCTATCCAAATGACCTCCAGGGTCTCACAAACATTCTGTGATTCTGTGATACCTTAAAAAAATAGTAGTTTACAAATTGAATCCTTTACAGATCAGCGACTTATGAAAAGCCATCAATCTCTTCCTTTGCAGAATAAAGAGTGGGCATTATTTTTACTCCATCTTTGTCTAAGGCACTACTCTTGTGAGACTTCCCTGCTCTTAAAAGACAGACCTGGAAGACAGCATTTTCCAAAAGTAGAAAGTTTGAAAAGCTAGCAGAAGTTTGTGTTTTCTTTATTAAAATGCATTGCTTCAGCCTTCTAGGACCTGAAAACCTCTGAACAGCTTTCATAAATAGTTGGAGTACTTTATATTTGAACTTCTACTTTCCATTTAATTCATATGCACTGCTCAGTTAAGACTAAGCTCCACTTTTCACTTGCCAGATTTTGGCTTCCTTTCCTGTACATAACTTCTGTGGTTAAAGTCAAATTTATAGTAAGTTATTCCAAATGTGAATTACGTTTTCTACTTTCTTATAAAGATGGACAATAAAATTAAAAGGAAGCACGTCATTTTTGCAGAATACCTGGAAGAGGTTTGGATATTTGTTCCTGTGAATATGGCTGTCATGAACATAGCTGATTATTTTGTCAGATCTTAATCAAGGTTCATTTTTTATGGCTTCTTCAGGTACATTTCCCTTTAACTTGAAGCTGTAAAGTGGAAAGGTAGCATTAATTAATGCTAGAGGTCTGAGGGGAGATAAGAATTACAGTGAGGTTCTGTTGGTGGTCCAAGAAATATTTGTCTTCATAAGTTCAGCATGCTTTACCAGGATGATGATGCATATGTTAACTTCTAATGTGGAAATTAAAATCAAATAAAGCATTTTCTTAAGTAGGAACTGTATGTATAATACAGCTTATCTGATATTCAGTGTTCCCTAGATCAGCATACTAATTCATAGGCTTTAGGAGCTCAGCTTTGCTACTACTTGTAGATAAAAAAATTCTACTCTACTTGTCATTAAAATCCACATAAATGCCTATTAAATGACAATGAGAAAATGTTCTGAAAATCAGGAGAAAATTTTGATAATTTGGCTGCAGTGTTTTTGTCCAAGCAATTCTCTTACTTTGAAAGTGTTACTTTAAGTAGTCACAATAAATGCTGGAGTCAAACTGACGCTCTAAAACAGCAAATGCCAATAGTCACTTAGAAGTTTTCATCAAAAGATTAGTGTAATCAAGAGCTGAAAGGTTTTTTTCCATGACCATGATGAAAAATTTAATCCTTTTGACCTCAATAGGTATTCACAGGATGATAGCTATATTTTGTAAAAACTTGTCAAAGCTGGAGCAGGACCTGGTGACCCTGGACAATGGAATCTTGAAATATCTCCCAATAAATGTGCTTGAAAGGACTCTGATCATGGTTTAGGTGGTCCCATGTCTGGACTGGATTAAATTACGATAATGTTGTCTTTACCTTGCTTCAATCTAGTGCTTATTCCAGTATGTCACATTCTCAAGGGTCAAAGCATAACAAGAATCCCTAATACCTTATAGCATAAAGATTTCTCTGGTACAGTGGAACTTGTGAGATACAAGGACATAACTCAGGCAATCTATGCAGAGTCTTCCATAAGACTTTTTTGTACATGGTCCAATAATAGAGACCTTGAATTTAAGTGACAAGAAGCCCTTTCACAAACAGCATCTATTGATTGAAACACCATCTATTGACTGAAGCCATCTTTTTGTTTACATTTATTTTTATCTGAGTACAAGGCACACAAAAGAAAAAATTAAAAAGGAAGTCAAATAAAAACGAAAAACAAGCAAAAAAATAGGGGAAAATTATAGACATGGGGTGAAAGATTTTTTTGAGATTGTTCTGATTCCATACAGTTGTTTTTCAGTTGCACTCAAGCAGCCTACCTGCAAGCTGTTTCAGAGAGCAGGAATGCTTTTCCCATAGTCCTGTTTCATTTCTTATGCTGGCTTTACTGCCAAAATGTTAGATATTTGGGAAGAGGCCAAGAATAAATGTGATGAAGAACATTATCATGGCAAGAAAAATGACAGCTAACTTCCAAGAATAACATAATCCCCAGTGTTTATTTTAGACAGTATGTAGAAATCAGGAACAGATTCTTAAAATAAATGAATGTTTAATTTGGATCACTTATTTGGAGTATTTAGATTGCCTCCATTTCACATGCAGACCATAGGTAGGTCTTTAAGACTTTTAATTTCACAGAAGAATACATAACAGAGCAAATGGATTTTATTCTTCATGGCCCTCTTACACCTTATAACTATCTAATGGACCCAATATAAATCAGCAACTTCTCAACTAAAAAATGAGACCATAGTTCTTATGTTGAGTCCCACTGCACTCCACAGCCTTATTAAAGAGAATAGTTTTTTATGGTGTTAAAAGTTATCCAGCAAGCACCAGTTTGTATTAAATATAGTACCCCTAAAAATCTCATTTGATAAGGAACTGAGTAAAAGTGTTAAAGATGTTACCTCAAGGAAAGTTCAGCATTTCAAATTAATGATTCAATCTTTGAAATACTGTAGCCACAAATATTAAATTGTTTAAGAGTAGTAATTATAAAGTGGATACTATAAATAACAACATATGGCACCACTGTGAGCATGAGGCTGAATTAATTCCTGAGGCTCTGATGCCATTCATAAAACTCTCACAGTTTATGACTGCAGCTGAGCTCTTGAGTGAAATACAGCCTTGTGTTTACTCCTGGGCTATCTATTATACTCCATGTTATTCAGATGGATTCTAGTGTTGATCCTCACGCTTTGCCTCTGAATTGTTTTCCCCCAATCATTAATATAAGCTTAAAACTTTTTCCCTTAATACAAGTCCTCATTTTTTCTTGAGAAGGAACACATCTGAACAGAGACGTTGCCTTATTGATGCAACAAATCACATAGTCCACCAATTCACAGCCTTTCAACATTCATGGCTGGAGTAAAGGGAGCAATTTTATATGGAAAGGAAGATTTAGAGGTATTTAATTCAGTTTTTAATCTGGATAACAGAAACCAATTCTGGGCAGCCAGCTGGCTTTCCACAGATCAACCTTGATTCATGAAATCTAAATAATGCTATTATATTACAATGACCTTCTTGAAATTAATCTAATCATAAACCTGGAAACAAGGGTCATCAGCCTAGCAGAGGCAGGCACAAAAAGTTCCTGATATGGAAGTCTCCTACAGACATTTAAGAATTAATACTACTTTGACAGAGTTGTTATACAAATCAGAATAACTGAGTAGTAGGTAAAGATATTATAATGGGTTACACTGTAGTACTACAAAACTGGTAAAAACTAGAATGCCATATATGAAAGTTTTCAAGTGTCTTCTTAGAACTGTGTTAAGGATGTTAATGCTTTACTTAGGCAGCGTCTGTCCTGTTTCATATCTGTTCCGGAAATATTATAGGGAGCCTACTGTACACCTAGCACAAGGAATCTGAATTCTGTCTACCAAGCTCAGGAAGTGCAAATTGATCACAGAAGAAACAAGCATGCAGTTTCTATCCCATGAAAATGTAATTAATTATTATGAAGCACCAAAAGTTGGCTGAGATAAAAAAAAAATATATGTGAGAGTAATGTCCTTGGTTTATAAAATGTGAAAACAAGAGAAATTTGAACAGCTAAAAACAGATTGACTTCAGAAAGGTAATTTAGCCTGTGTTCAACTGAAAAATTTCAGTAGGACTTGCACAAATATCTAGACTTTGGATTAATACATCATCTTACTGCCATTTCCTGATTTTGGCACTCCAGTTTGAGTGTGAGTGCATTATTTTAGTGAGAATACTAGTTCATTATTTTAGCTTCTGCTTATGTTCACAAATTAAACATTCTTGAGAACATTCACAGAAATTAAAGTCAACTGGTCTGAAATGGTCCACATCTAAGCTATCATTCTTCAGACTTCCAAATTTGGGACCTGAGGCAAAAAACCTACTGGGAAGGATAAATAATTTGAATGCCTTATCTTTCAAAGTATGGCAGAATTATCAGTGAGAATGCCAGTTGGTATGAACCAACTAATCTCTATTTATGGTATCAAAACACTATGTCCAGAACAAAGTATTTACAAGTTTGGGGTGGGAAGGAATTTGCTGGAGGTCAGTTGTCTCCATCTGCAGAGGTAACTATTCTCCTTTCCCACTATGATTCTTACAGTAGGATTTAGTTTCTCGGCTGTAAGAGAACAATCCCAAAGCACACTCACTCTTAGCATTTGAGATTGTAGTTCTTCTGATTCTTCCAACATGCCACAGTAAGATCTTGGTTTACTTCCCAAATGTATGCTCTAATTTATTAAAATGAACCCCAAAACTGTGGAATCTTCTCTGACTTCTGCTTCTGCCCATGCTGGTTACCTTCAGTGAAGGTGAAATGGAATAGAAGAGAAAACTCTGTGACTGTGAAACTGTTTTCAAACCATTATCTAAATTAGAATCCAATTCTTTTGGATTATTCTGGTTCTACTAGCTTCTGTAAATTTTAGTAGCATTTTTTAGGTTTGAGACACCTCTGAAGTATGTCAGTGGGGATCATTCCCTTCATAGTGTCCGATTATGATACCTCTAATGTATAAATATGGTGCACACATACGGCCATTTGATAGTCCATCTGCTCATTTGTCTTTTCTCACTTAATACAGAGCTTCTGCTGTAGTCCTGTAGCTTTTCTTGGACATTGATCACTGATTCTCAAGCTTCATTACTGTAAAATTATCAAGACTGCAATATTTGGTTTAATTGATCAGCTTACATATTACTGCATTTCATAACCTGTCATTAAATAATTTGCATTTTATAAATAGCATTTTAACACTAAAACTATGCTGTCTTACAAATCAAGTTGACTATGCTGCTAGAGAGATCACTATGGAAGGATTTTTTTTCTGTTCCTCAGGAAAACTTGGCAGAGCATTCAGCCTTAGAAACAAAATATAACAACTGTAATTACTCATTACACTGTTTAGAATAATAGTCTATACTAGGTGCTCATCATCTAAAATCGCAAGAGTTGTTTCTCTATATTTTAAATCAATTCCAAATCAGATCCACATACCCCCACACAAAAGTCTGTGCTTATTAATCCGGATTTATGCAATAAATTCTAATAAATAAAAGATGTATCCTGTGAAGAAAGATTAAAACTTTTACAAACCTGCCAATATTAAAGAAGGCACATGCTTTTCACATCCCTGACCATAACGTTACGTTGCTGGAAGATTACTCTGGAATGCTAGTAGACTAAAAATACTCTGCAAGCCTCAATAATATTAATAGGGTGATTAAAAATTAAATTGATTGGTAAAAAGACTTAACAAAAGTAGCAGTTTTTCCAAGAATGAAGGCCAGAAACTTTATGGAATAGTTTTTTTCCTTTGTTATCTTGCAGTGAATGGTAAAATTGCTTCCTGCATATTGTCCTATTTCAATGTCTGGTTGTGAATTGCTGCCCTAAATAATGAACTAAAAATACAAGTTCATTTCTGTACTGTATTATGAATGTGTTATTGTCACAGCAGGTAATTACAATCATTCACAGTATGAATATGAGTTCTGAATAGTAAATTGTCCTGAAAACAGTCTTCTCCTCTGAATTTATGAATTTTCAATCTTACCTCTCAATACGGATTAGTACTGTGTCACCATTTAAAACTCAGGCTATTCAGCAGAACAGACATCTTACCTCAGAAGTCATGTAAGTGCAAAAACAGTTACTGGACAATAAAAACATCTTATGACAATATAATTAATGCATATTATACCTTTATAGAATGGAGATGTAGGCAATAAATATCAGAAATCATTAAAAAATTCTACTACTGCTGTTAAGAGGAAAATTTTAAAAAATATATTTGTCAGGGTAAGGAAAAAATGTCTTTATAGTGTCACTTAGTATCATTTATACAAGGAGGGAGGAACAGTTTTCTATAGATAGGGAGGAAACATCTACAGAGCAAAAAAATAATAAATCCTGCATTAACAAGATATTTTTGTACCAATGGTTGGAAGATTTGTACTTTTCAGTACCATGTGCTCAAGTTTTAAAGAAAAACCTGTTTCTATTAATCAGTCATGACAATGTCTACCTTATGCTGAAAGATATCTTCAGTGAATTTCGAGGCATGAACTTTTCTGATTTTCTACTTGAGCTATGTTGCTGCAGTAGTTCAAAAGACATTCAGTAAAATAACTTACCTGAATTCTAAAGCACATCCTTGATGTTTAAAACAGGAACATGAAGTTCAGTATTGCTAAAGTTTATCCAATTTTCAATGTCGATTTTTTTTTTTCTTCTGAGAAAAATATTTATTTTTTTAAAACTTCTTTTGGCCTTCTTGCAAAATACATCTCCTTTTTGGTTTTTCAGTAACCTACAAAGTATCAAACATGATCACATGGTGGGAAAAAAAATTTTATGGAAGCAGTTAAGACATTATTATTTAATGGCTTAACTAAGAACAGAAAAAGAAAACTTTCAACTGTCATTCTTTCAAAATTCACGATTTAGCTTCCAGAGATTAATGATTGCATACACAGTTTCTTTCACTTTAAATTTTTAAATTATTTTCATGTGGATTTTTTCCTTCTAGAAATAAATCTGATTTCAAATTCTGCTATCAATATGTCGGTTTTAACCCAGTGTTTGTTACTACGTGCTGGCTTACCTTTAGATTTAACTAGAATAGCCTTGTAGAATGCTAAGTTTGCTAAATATAATTGCCCTTTTAAAAATTGCTCTTATGGTATGTCTATATGACTAAGCCTTAGCCCTTGTTAGTTGTGAAATAGTTCATGAGACTGTTTAGAGCAGTGAAATAATATTGGTCCAAAAATGTCATGAAATATGTTACAGTTGATGTGATCAGCAATCTCCATGCTGTGTAAATGAATTCATATGGCTTCTTCTCTAGATATTACAATCACCAAGCAAGAAAAGAATATGCATAGGTTTCTCTTCCATTTGTGCCAACATCAAGGGAATAAACAATACTGATGAAATTAATAAATAAAATAGTGAAACATACAATATTTATTCTTAGTCTCAGTCATTTCAGTGGGGGTCAGCACCTAACTCATGCATGGGATTCCCTCTGCACTATATAGGAAATATATATAATTGATTTGGGAACCAATTTACTCCACTGGGACCTCCGATTTTGACATATGATTTTACATTTTCTATTAAAAAAAAAATATAGAAAAAAAAAGTCTTGTTGAGTCTTGTTCAATACACAAGTTTTGAAGCTGTTTTTCTTTCTTTGAGACAAGGGTCTTGGATGCTTAACTGCTGTGAGTAAAGTAATACAGCTAAGGAGTATTGTCTGATCCATTTGCAAGAGCCACTAGAATTGGTGAGATTGTAAAACATACTCACTTAACTCTTTCAAGATTTGAAAACCTTCAGCTCTAATTTAAGAGAAAGAGAACACTTTTTTTAGTCTTATGCTAGGTTTTTTTCCCCACCAACACCTTGTCCACTATTCTTGCAATTAACATATTGTGCTACTTTAATCTTTTCCTAGCTTATGTCTACACTGAAAAGAGTCTTCTTCATTTAGAATTCAAAAAACACAAAGCCAAAAAATACTAAAGTAACTCTATGTGCAACACCTATGATTAATTATAGCCTATTCTCTTTACAATCTAATGCTATGATGAATGAGAACTTTTCTCACAAAGAGCTTGCTACAGATGCATTAATTTAGTTTTGTTTTGGTTTATTTTTTTCTTTGCTTTCTTAATGGATTTGAACAGAGATGGAAATTTCAGCATGTGCTACCATTGCAAATCACAGGTAAATTCACTAGCAGATGCTATTCAGGATATTCTCTACAGTATTTGAAATTTAATATAAATGAAATACTGTGACTAGGACAACAGAGATGCTACCTTTTGGCACAAGACATAAGCAGGAATACATAAATCACTAAAAGTCAGTCTCTCTGCCATGACACAATCTCATTTGGACCACGAAGGAAGCAAGCTCCATGATGCCCATGGCACTTTCCTGATGCTTCTTCTCAGCATCAGATTGAAGTGATGTGCAGACACTGCCTCAGTTTGCACTGCATCAGGTTTTAATTTCTGTTAGTTCCCAAGTGCAGAGATTCAGACAGTAACACATGCTGCCACCTCCTTCTGGAACATCAGAACTACAAGAAGATGCATCAGTTGGCGGGTTAGCTTAGGATAATGTGATGAGAGAGTCCATTTATTTATAAAACATTATAAAAGAAAGAGAGAAATGATAAAGCATCCCTGATTTGTTCTCTTCCTTTAATGAACCTCTAGATCAAAAGCAATGTCAATGTACTTCAAGTTCATGGGCTATATAGACAGTAATGACAGATTCTGCTGCCAGTTGCTATTCACTTTGAGTGGTAACTTTTATCTTAGAGCATGCTATTGATGCTGGAATAGTATTTGAGATACTTAAGGATAACAGAATCCTGTATTAATGCAACAGTGTTCCAGATTCAATCTGATTTCTTCTGTTAGTCACTGTGCATGTAATATTTATGTATCTTGTATAAGAGATAGTAAGCAACTAAGGCATGAAAATCTGATTTCAGTTACACCATATCTGCAGGATAATCTGCAAAGTTTGCAAAAGAACCACTTGCTTCCCTTAGGGCCTGATCAAACCTATACAGTCTTATCCAAAAGCAGCCTCCTTTATATGCAGAAGTGGGGAAATCTGAGGGCTGCAAGTCCCTGAATGTGTCTGGCAGGCAAAGCATCATCAGAGAGGAATGAACAAGGCCAGAATGTCTTGGGCAGCTGAGACCAGGAAGATCTACCTTAAAGAAGTCTCTAGAGAGAAAGGAGGGCTGTAGGCAAAAAAACGGACACTTTTGTCATCAATACTAAATCCCAACACTTCAGTACTGTCTGTTTACCTTAAAATTACTAATGTAGAGCAGGAAACTGTATGTGAGGAAAGAAAAACAAAAGTCAAAATAAACCACTAATAATCCTCTTGAACTGCTTAGTTGTGGGGGGTTTACTTATATTTGATGCCTCCTGTAGGAGGAAACTTGCCTGGCCTTCTGGGGAGAAACTTAAGAAAAGATGTTAAATAATCACTTAGATCTTCCTAAGCAATAATCAATAAAAATTTCCAGCTTATGGAGCTGCAACCTGTCTAAAGTGTCTTTATACCTAATGGAAACATTTCAAGTTGTGCTCCCTAAGCACAGATATCTTCATGTAGCTATAACACAGAGAAAGAAATTATTAGCAACTAAAGCAGTCAAATAGGAAAGTGGGTTTATTTCCTTTCCCATAAAGATCTTGCCACAAAGTATGTCACATTAAATTTTATCATTTGCATAGTGTTTGCCATATTGACATATAAGAAAATCTTTGATGAAGTACACATAGAGATATTTTAGACAATGTGAAAGCAAATATCACATCTTTTTGGAATCAGTGGCCAACACCTAAAAGTTCAAATTGCCTTTGAAGATTTAAAATAAAAGTGAGTTTGTAAGAGGTACTGTCTAGTGTTATAGAAAAAAAATTATTATAGCAGCAATAAATTGGGTGCACAAGCAGGTATGTAGAAAGCACAGAGAGCATCACCTGAACAAGTATGAGCAAATTCTTGTTACTCTTTTCTTTATAGTTTATCATTGGCAAAGGGGTGGGGTAGGGAGGGGAGTTAGGGTTTTCTTTAGTTATTTTTTTAGTAATTTTTTCTCTTTTATTGATGGTGTTGGTGACTCCTTTTCCAAAACCCCAAAGCATCATCTACTCTTACTACAAAAGCTGACATTGATATACTTCAGATACAGCATTGTTTGAATTCATGTTTTAATAGTAGTTTGTATTCTATACTTGAGTCTTTCCTTTTTGTTTTTACCTGGAAGTAGCTGTTTCAATATCTCCATCTCTAAATCATAGATTGTAGTATACATGTTTGGAAGAGATGTTTGGTTTTGCCAATTTCATTGATAATGTGAAAGTTTATTATTTCATTTTTGCCCAGTGTAGTTTTGTGTATAGTTGTATAGAGAAAGCTTAAAAATATCTAGGAACTTAGAAGCATATTTGTTATTTAGTTTTGGGCTTTACACATCTTGTGCTGAATGTAATCTTACAAAATATCCCAGGAGTTATGGAATAGATGTAGTTGCAATAGATTTTTATATAGAAAACACAAGAGGTCTGTCTTTTCCAAATTTTCTGGGGATTTATGTGTAGGAAAAACCATAGACAGTTCTAAAAATCTGCAAAGTAGGTTCAAATTAATAATTCAAAACTTTTCATTCCATTCCAAACCATTTTTTGTGAAGAAGCTGTTTGTTTGCAGGATTTTACCACACCAAACATACAAAGAATGAGAAATATTCCTATTTCTCATTAATCTGATAAAACTTGAGGATCTAGGAGATGACTCTACTTCAAATGCTAGCAGGGGGTTCTTTCAAAGCAACATATGAAAGTTAAAAGGATTCTCCTACGGTTGACTAGCATACATTTATTGCTATTAGTTAATATGGTGATATATTCACTGTAATAACAACTTAGATTCTAGCTGAAATCAGATGGTCATATATAAAAATATGCATTTAAAAATTTTAAAAGTTAGTTTGATTGGATCTGACATTTGCAGACAGTATTTGGGGTGTTGGTTCTGAATTTCTTAACCTTTGTTTGTTGTTTTTCTTGATCATAACTATTTATCACCCAAAAAAATAAAGGAAAAAACAAACCAGCCTATCCCCTGCCCCTCCAAGCAAAAGCAAACAGAATCTGCTGTTAGGTGAGCAAACACAAGAAAGAAATTCCTCAGATAAGATTTATATTCCCCATTTCTGATTGTTAAAAGCTGGGGTTTTTAACCTGTTCTGTTTATCTAGGCTTTCTCTGTAGTGAATGCAGCATCTTACTAGACATTCCCAGTAATATCCATTTATTTACTTCAGAAAACCTTTTCAGATTCAGTAAGTTGCCTTCTGAAATATCTTGGCTCTCTCCATCTATATTCCCAACTATAGAGGGAATATAAACAATTTAAAAGCCATTAAAAAGAAACAACTTATATAAATTGCACTTCTGCTGTGCAACTTTCTGATTCTTTAGGTAATTAGATCAGTGATCCACAATGCACATATAGTATCACTGTGAACAGGTATTTGAAAACGTGAACTACATTATCTCATATCAATGTTTTAACATTGTTTCAATTGCTGCACGTTGTTGGCATAAAGAGAAATCATACGGCCAAAAGACCGTGCTAGCATTGCTTTTATTTTTTAGCATCAACCTGTGTATCTGTACAGAACTGTCAAACTGTACTGAAGGCCGCATCACAGACTATCATATGCTACTATTCCACCTACCCCAAAAAGCAAGCAGACAGACAGATGCAGACAGGCTCAGGAACACTAAATCACATCAATTAATTTATAAAGGCAGAATACTGGAGGGAAATAATAAAAGGTCTGTTTAGTTTTGAAGCCTAAGACATGAAAAAACTAAGTTAAGGAAAGTTTCTATGCCACTTCTGCATGGCCTGACTACCTTTTGCTTTTGATTATAGTATAAAATCAGGCAACTGCTAGAGCTCATGAGATTCAAACAGACATGATTTAGAAACTTCCGTTTTATTCATTTAATGGATTTTTTTTTTCTAATGCTCGGCAATTTGCTTCTGATGTTTATTGAAATCATGTATTAATGAGCAATCAGGGTAGACAAAATGTACTCAGATTTAAAGAATATAAATAAGATAGGGAATTTTAGTAATTTAGAAACAGTTTTAATAAAGGTTTTATTATTATGCAAATACTTAATTAGAAAAATAAATCCAGATTGGCTTGTAAACAAACTAAAGATGATTAAAAAATTATTAGAAAAACAGAACATCTGCAAAAATAATCTGGAAAATACACTGTTAGTATTCTGAAATCTACTATGAAGTACTCTGAAATCAGAAGTAGTAACACAAGCTTTGAGACTAAGATGGACAGTAAGCTATATGATAACATAGTAACTACTTTGCTAATAATTTTTTTTTAAATACGCTACATCTCCAATATGCTACTTGAAAGCTCCTAAATTGTGCTTGCTCTTTTCTTTTCCCACATATAATCAGGAGGGAACCACTGCAGGAAATCATTAATAAAACTTTCATCTGGATGGCTTGTCTGAAGAAGGGTAAAGAAAGGTTTGATGACTGTTTAAAACCATCAGAAGCACTAGTTAACATCAAACAAAAATATGCAACGTAGGAAACTACAAAGAACTCTAAGCCAAAGGTCTTGAACACCTTCTTGGCTCAAAGAGATTTACTAAGCTATAGAATTTCCTCTTAAAACTTTAGCTCATCTCTTTGGTCTACAAAATTCAGATGAGGGCTGTGTAAAACTTTCTAATGTCATTAACTAGTTTCTTCATAATACGCTTATAAGCATTATCTCCCATGGTTTCTCTTGAAGTGTTTTCAAAGACATGTATGTGGAATCCAAAGACAGAGGTTTGAATTTTATGTCTGTACAACATATGGATGCATTCCTTTACATTAGAGCATTGATGAAGAACACCTACATTTTTAACCCTATTTGCTTATTATTTGAATGGATACCATAGCAGTACTAGAAGAAAAAAGAAACTACATCTGAGGATGTGACAACTAGAAACCTGCTACACCATAATGAAAAATTTAATAAAATCCATATATGCATAGCCATTTGCCTTTCAGGGAGTTTTCTGTTTTCCTCATTTCTGTTCATTTTTCTCTGGAATAAAGAAATGTTGTTTCACTCCATTGAGTGAAATCCTATAGGAATTTAGTGGAATAAGTACGGCTTCAATAACTGTTTTTTTTTTAATACTAGTAGAGTATAATAATATTCTCAAGCCAGTAGAGAGTTTTTTTCCCTTTTCTCAACAAATACTAGAAGTTAACTACTGCAATAAATCACCTTTTCTCAGTGTAGCAAAGCCAATATATATGAGTCAAATGTATCATAGCAAAGGCCATAAAAAATGGGAGCTTATTCATGAGACGTGATGATTGTATATCTTAGTAGCTTCAGTCTGACTTCTCTCATTCTGTCTTTATAACAAAATAGCACTTGATTAAGATGTCAAGGGATTTTTTATAGAAATTTTCCTTTTTTTTTTCACTTTCTGCTTAATATTACCAAACACTTACTATCAGAGCATTGAAATAATTTCAAACTAGGAATAAGGCATGTCGGGACACATCCAAAGGCAAAAGACAAATTTTTTGTTTGACGTAGGAGGAGACACACAGTATCCACATTTCATTGGGCATAAAATCACCCTGATGGCCTTAGCTACAGTGAGCCACGAGTCAGACAGAAAGTACAATACATTTCTGACTCAAGAGTCTTTTTATTTCAGCCGTTTTTTCTGTGTGACTTCAGAATATCCTCGCAAGACGTATGTGGTTGTCATTGGCAAATATGAGGACTGAAATATAAGTGAGATTTCCAGTCATCTAGCTGAAGACATTTAGATGTAGGCCAAGCTGGTTAGGCTAGTTAAGAGTCGTCTATGGTTGCTGTCTCTTTCTAGAAATGCTTGTGGAATCTCTACAGATCACTGAGGGTACCTAAACATCTTCTTTCCATGAGTTTAGCCCAATTTTTGCATCTAAATGTAGGCAAATGTCATCTAAATTGAAGTATTTTATTCCAACAAAGGATGAAAATTTTCTCTATTTTTATGAATTTGGGAACTGATGATTCAAGGGTATTTTCACATATAAAATATTCTGCTATCAGTATATAGAATCATAGAATCATAAAATCATTAAGGCTGGAGAAGACCCCTGAAATCAAGTCCAGCCTTTGATTAAACACCATCTTGACAACCCTCCTTTCAGGTAGTTGTAAAAAGTGATAAGGTCTCCTCTGAGACCCCTTTTCTTGAAGCTAAAGACCCCCAGCTCCTTCAGGCACTCTTCATATGACTTAGACATTTTTATGTGATTATATATCCATATATATTATACATATGCCCATAGAAAAACATTTATATTTTCTTGGGGTGTTTGATTCCATTCAAGTTAAAATAGCATTTTCTTATAGAAGAGCTTAATGATTTTGTATGGATTTTTCTAAATACGGCCCTAGCCTTTGCATAACTGAAAAGAGTTTGATCTCTTCAGATTTTTTCTCCAGATTGTATCCTCCTTTTATATTTTCAGTTCACACACAAGAGGAATGTGAATATTTCAAGCAGATCTGGTTAAAACACGCTATTTTTGTTTATGATACAGTACCTTGGAGCAGAGGGGAAAAAACTTGAAAAGTCAATAATAAAACCTATTTCTAGCAATGAGGTTAAAGTAAATATGGTCTGCAAGGTTAATGGCATTTAAACATGGTAATTTTCTAACAGTTCCTTTTGCAGCAAATAGGTATGTAAGAGTATTATATGAAACATCAAGTTACACAGTTTGAAGGGCCAGTATTAAATTATTTTTAAATGAGAAAAACATGAAAGCATGCATGCACAAAAATAATCTACTGTGCACACTAAAAAGCACTGCTCCTTCCTGCAAAGAAAGCCTTCTCTGTTTCACTTCACTGTGACAGATGCAATGACCGATGTAAACCAGGTTAATTTGATGCAAACAGATTGAGCCATCATAGAGCCATCAGCATCAAATATGCAATTGATTGTTAGTAATTTAACGTGTCTCTTGGAAAACATGAATCTAAAATAGAAACCTTATGAAACTGTGTAATCTCTAAAACAAAAACTACCTCATATCTAAGATCTCCTTAAGAAAGGAATAAATCTTTCTGCCTGGGAATTAGAATGCTTTCAAATAAAGAAAAGTGACCACAGAATACAGTATATCATCAAAGGAGACCTGATCACCATCACCCCAGATTCAATACATATTGTTTTTATTTAGTAAGATTTATGCATATGTGCATGTCCTTTACCGTTGTTGAAGAATTTACCCCTACGAAATTTTTATCCTCCTGTTTATATTCCTAGTTGATAATGACACAATCATGTTATCTATATCTAAACCACATGCTGTCTATATACCAGTGTTTTAAGATTGTACTTTGCAGTACGGAGTACAAAATATTCATGGGGTTTAGAAATATTATATTATTTACGTGCTATTTAGAAAGAATATATAAAACACTCATTATAAAGTGTACGTGTGTAGACTGCAGTATCTAATGATAATAACTATTCCTGAATGTTTTGAGACCTTTTAATATTTTTACTCTTACTTTTCACAGGTATTTGTATAGAAGAAAGTCTTTTCTTAAATGTATGAATAAATGGAGAAGCCCACTTTTTGGTCCGACAGACAAGAATTTGACTGATGAGACAATTAAATTGTCACTAAATATATATTTTTTTTTTCATTACTTGCTGGTTAATTTTTTCACAAAGCCAGAACTTCATTTGGGTACTGTAGCATGGATGGGAATAAGGACAAGAGAAGCCATAAGTAGGTAGTATCCTTGGGGAGGAGGCATATTTCTGGGTATTGATCTCATTTTTGTGGTCTGCCATTAAATATCCCTCAGAAAGTGAAACCAAATGCAACATAATGGGTTCCAAATGCCTTCTATTCATGGAAACTGTAAAGATTAGTAACTAATTTTTCAAGACCATCCCATAGGAATTCATGTTTAAACATTGCTTAAACTTATTGCCTCCAAAGAGAGAGAGAGAGAAGGTAGTTACATGATGTCTCAAACTAAAACGTCAGCAACACCGAGTACAATGTACTGCTCTCCATAAGGTTAATATTGAGCATTCATGGCATCTGCATGCCATTCTAGAGCTAGAACATTATTAAAAGGGTAGAAAGAAATCTACACAATACTTAGGTTGTGTTTGATGGAAAAGCAAATATCTTGAAGATGGTAATTGTATTTTTCAAATTTACTTTGTTAGTTTAACAAGTTTTTTTATGAGAATCATAACATTGAGAAACTCAGAATTACCAATTATTTCTGCATATATTTTGGTCCTGAGTTCAACTTCCATACATTTTTGTTATCATAACAAGCATTTTACTCCTATGGATTTAATGAATCCTGTATCTACAGTATTAGACTAGTACCTGGCTGTTCTTGTCCGGTTGAATCATTCTTCTTAGCAGTTCGCTTGGACATTGCAGGAAGCTATAACTAAATACTGCTGTTTTATTGATTTTTATATGATTGAGGAAGAGGAAATGTTTTGTATGTTATATCTAGTAGGAGTGAAATAGCATATGATTTAAAGCATTTAAATATATTGCAAAATGCTAGGGGGAAACACTGCATATTTCAATCCTTCAAATTTAAAAACATATGATGCAATTGAAATACCAAAAATAATATGGACCACAGAATTAGGGAAGTGTCCTTGTACTCAGAACTGGTGTGGTTGCACTTTGAGTATTGCATTCAGTTTTGGGCCCCTCAATACGAGAAAGACATTGAGGCACTGGAGTTTGCTGAAAGAAGAGTAACTAAGGGTTGAAGACCCCCGACAGAAGAGTCTGAAGCACAAGACTGATGAGGTGCAGCTGAGGGCACTGGGGATGTTTTGCCTAGAGAAAAGGAGGCTCAGGGATGACTTTATCACTCTCTTACAACTGCCTGAAAGGAGGTTGTAGCCAGTTGTGTGTCAGTCTCTTCTGCCCAGCAACAAGTGACAACACAAGAGAAAATTGCCTCAAGTCCTCCCCCTGCCAGGGGAGGTTTAGACTGAATCTGAAGAAAATTTTCTTCACCAACAGAGTTAAGCATAGGAACAATAATATTAAACATTAATGTTTTTATAATTTTTTAGGTTTTATTCTCATTTAAAGCTCTTAAATGGTATTTGTTCTATTTGNCTGAAAGAAGAGTAACTAAGGGTTGAAGACCCCCGACAGAAGAGTCTGAAGCACAAGACTGATGAGGTGCAGCTGAGGGCACTGGGGATGTTTTGCCTAGAGAAAAGGAGGCTCAGGGATGACTTTATCACTCTCTTACAACTGCCTGAAAGGAGGTTGTAGCCAGTTGTGTGTCAGTCTCTTCTGCCCAGCAACAAGTGACAACACAAGAGAAAATTGCCTCAAGTCCTCCCCCTGCCAGGGGAGGTTTAGACTGAATCTGAAGAAAATTTTCTTCACCAACAGAGTTAAGCATAGGAACAGGCTGCCCAGGGAAATCACCATCCCTGGAGGAAGTCAAAAGATGTGTAGAAGAGGCACTTAGGGACACAGTTTAGTGGTGGGCTTGGTAGTGTTGGGTCAATGATTTGACTTGTAGACCTTAAGGATCTTTTCCAAAGTCAACGAATATATGATTCAATGTTTGAAATATAACACTTTAATAGAGTCCTATGAAAATTCCATATTTTCCCATATAGTGACATATTCATTCTTCCCCATTTAAAATGCTATTCAGAAAGATGAAATTCTGGTTATTCATAAGATTCTGATCACTGGTAAGAGTCAATATTGTATGTTAATACAATGATATGAATTAATTGTATGTTAATAAAATAATATTAAACATTAATACAATAATATTAAACATTAACGTTTTTATAATTTTTTAGGTTTTATTCTCATTTAAAGCTCTTAAATGGTATTTGTTCTATTTGCCTAAAATATCAGACTGAAAAAGATGGAAAGAAGAGCTGTCTGGTGGTTCTCTTTCAATTTTTATTATTGTTTTGTACTCAAAATCTATTAGCATAAATATATAAAAGCAAGAAAACAGAGTTAATTTATCTTTAAATAGAACAGAAGTCAGGATGCCTTGCAAGTACTCTGAATCACTGTAAGCATTTTCATAGCTTTTTCTTCCACATACAGAAATAATTTAATTTAATTTTTGAGACGTATCTTCAACATAGCAAGAGTAATTATACCAAGATCACTTGAAAACATTAACTCACACCTTTAGTCTTGGAGGTTTTTGTGTGTGTGTGACACAGAAATAGCAAACTGAGCTGAGGTAGCAAAACAAACTCTTACAGAATGTAGTGCTTTATAAATTACAAAATTTTGTAGATTATGCAGACAATCTTTCTCATATCATTTATTCAAATGCATGCCAGGTTGAAGCTGGAAATCTATTTCTATTTTCTGACTATTTAAGACCATTTCTCTATTTAAAAGTAGATCACAATGATTTTTTTCTGTGGTTCTCAGAGTGGTGTAGTTTATAGGCAGTAAATTAGTATAATCAAAATAAGAAAACTGGAAGGAAGTAACCCATGGTTTCCATTGACCATTTCACTGAATGTTCAATATACTCTTCAGTGATCTTTTATGTCTTTTGAGAAGAACATCTTGTGAAAAAATTTGTTCAGTTGAGACAAATCGAAGAAAAGTTTCCATTCAATTCCTTGCAAATTCCATCTTCTAGAGTTTCTTTTGTTTACATATTTTCTTTGATTGAATGAGATCTGAATACCTTAACTTTCAAATAATCAATGGCTTCATTAATCACTCAAATCACTCACTGGTGTTTCCTGACACTTTGAGATTTAAATAGTTTTCAGGAAAAAAAATCATTAAATCTTCAGGTTGAACTGCTTTAGTTCATTTCTCACCAAGAAGTGTGGGAAATTTTGGCATCTTACATAAAATTCCTCAGGGTGCTATTGCAGGTTAGTCTGGTAAATCAATCTCTGAAAGAAATATTCATTTTGCAAATAATGTGATATTATTTAATTCACTATACACATAATTTGCAAAAACTTGAAGTGGCAATACTGCAATAAAATTTCTGCTCTCTTCAAGTATCTAAGATGACGTATCTGTATTAAAAAAATTAAACAGTGCATTGCAATGCATCTATATGGTTAATTTAATTGGATGGTCTTTGGCATGGTTTTGTTCTGGATCAGTTAGCAGTCTTCTAAACACCTCTTTTGCTCTGGGATTTAGCACAAGCCAGGCACTGTTCCAAAGCTTCCAGATTCTAATCTGGAGAATGAGAAAAGCCAACATTAAAGAGATGAGTCTCCTGTGCTGGTTTCTCCCAAGTGCCACAGTGTGGCCATTATCACATTTCGTTTACTAGTACAGCTGTAGTCATAGTGGAATCTAGAAATGCAGATTCCCACCTCGGTCAGAGGAAGAGGATGGTGAAGAATCTGGAGGGGAAGCCTTATGAGTAATGGCTGAGGTCATTTGGTCTTCAGCCTGGAGAAGAGGAGATTGAGAGGGCACCTCATTGCAGTTACAACTTCCTTGTGAGGGGAAGTGGAGGGGTAGGTACCAATTTTTTCACTCTCGCAACCAGTGACAGGACTCTAGGAAACAGCATGAAGCATGAATCAGGGGAGGTTTAGGTTGGATATCAGGAAAAGTTTTTTTCACAAAGAGAATTGTGAGCATTGAAACAGCCTCCTCAGGGAACTGGTCACAGCACCAATCCTGACAGAGTTCAAGAAGCATTTGGACAATGCTCTTGAGCATATGATGGGAATGTTGGGGCCTCCTGCTAAAGGCTGAGAGATGGACTCGATGATCCTGCTGGGTCTCTTTCAACTCAGCTTATTCTATGACTCTAGGATTCTATGACAACTACATTGGTCATAGGAAGGGCTACCTCTGTGTCTATATAGAAAAGAACTGTAAAGACCTTTCTTGATTTGATTACGATATTACTTCTGATTGAACATAACAGTACTTCATATTTCAATTTACCCATCTTCAAAATGGATCCAATACTCATCAAATTGCTGTAATTTAACACTGTGAATGACTGGTGGACCTGAGGCACTATCATTGTTTCAAACATTATATTTTTTTCTAAAATCTCTTGCACTATGAAAATGTGAAATCTGAGCTATAACAAAGCCTTCAAAATTAAGCAACATCACTGATGTAAAATAGTCACTGCTTTTTTTCAGTTTTGACTAAGTCTTTATCAGTTCAACAAAGGAAATGGCTTTTAGTGGTTTACTTGCACTAAATAGGAATTTTGGCTGAAGAAAAAATATCTCTTTAGAGCATCATCAAAATACTCTATGTTCACATAATAAATAGTAATGTAGAACTGAAAGTGGTCATTGCAGGCTGTAGTTAATGTTCTGTGTGCACACAGTAGGAATGAGCACTTAAAACCAATTAATGTCAGAGTATGCTATCCAATGGACATGGAATGAAGGAGAATCTTTCAGGGACAAGAGTGAGGGTAAAATTATTGTGCTGATTAAGTTTGAATCAGTGATTTAGGGAAGTTTAAAACAGTGATTCTGGAAAGTCCCAGAGAGGTCTGATGACTTGTACACAGCAGTGGGGCAGATCAGCTGCAGCATGGAGAGATGAAACTATTTTAGATGTCACAGAAAGTCTTAACTAAGGAAAATTAAAAAAAAAATTATGGCAGAACAACTGGGGCATTACTCCTACATTTTGCATTGAAACTAAAACAAACCTAAAGAAATGAGGGACAAAAACACAGAACACTTCTGTTTATTGTTTTCTCAGAGCATTCCCAGGCATTCTGACATCCTCGGCCTCTTACCAAGAAGGCCTTTTCCAAGAAGGCCCAGAACCTCACAAAACACAATTTAGAAGCCATGACATAACTTGGGAAGCTCTGCTCTAATCCTGGTTCTTGCAAAGGTCTCTCCTCAGCACTGGCTAAAAGACTACTTGACTCTGCCTAATCAGGGGGCATCTCCAACCAATACTACAGATACCCAGGACAAGAACATCAAGTCATGCTCCTTAGAAGCTGCTAGAGCCACCTCAGGCCCAAATATTCATACATCCCTCATGAAGTTCCACAAGGGGAAAAGTCCTGCACTAGGGAGGAACAGCCCAATCAGCCCCATGCAACAACGCATGATGGCAGTGACACAACTAGAAAACAGCTTTCAGAAAAGGTCCTGGTAAAGTCTGAACATGAGCTGGCAGTGTGCCCTTTTGGCAAAGAAAGTGAGTCGTATCCTGGGCTGTATTACACAAAGTATAGCCAGCAGGCTGAGGGACATCATCCCTCCCATCTGTTAGCACTGCTGAGGACACATCTGGAGTTCTGTGTCCGTTTCTGAGCTCCTCAGTATAAGGCAGACATAGAGAGGGGCCAGTGAAGGTCCTCCAAGTTGATTATGGACCATCTCACCGATGAGGAAAGGTTGAGAGTAACTGGGACTATTAAGTCTAGGGAAGAGAAGGCTCAAGAGAGATCTTGTTAACGTATATCAGTTCCAGAAGAGAGAGCACAAAGATGCATCCAGACCTTTTCAGTGGTGTTCAGTGACAGGACAGGAGGCAATAGACAAAAACTGAAGAACTGAATATTCTGTCAGAAAATCAGTTAATACTTGCTTACTGTGAGGGTGACTAAGTGCTGGAACATGTTGCCCTGAGATGTGCATTTCAACAGTGGATTTTACCATTTCTACTACTTCTAACCAGGTAAACCAGCTTTGAACCTCTCTGTAGTCAATATAAAAAAATAAATATTTCTGGAGAATAGCTGATCCCGTTCCAAGGTGGGTATAATAAATTGTTCTCTAGAGATACATTGTAATTTTGTCAATTACAGCAGAACTGACACAGTTGGATGTCTCGCAGTTCATAGATTTTATATGAATGCAATAAATTGAGATCATTTCTAGCTCAGCTATCCACATATAGATGACTGAAGTGCTGAAAATTAAGGAAAGCCGAAAAAGCACTTTGAACAGTGTATTAGGAAAACTTCATTCTGTTAAGGTATTTTATTCCACAAGTATTGTCCTTGTCAGTCAGGAAGTGCATTGTTCTTATGATCAATTTAATAATAAAAATGTCAAATGTTGCTTTCTTTGAAGTTATAGAAACAGTGGCTAGGCTGAAAATTATATACATGGCTTTGGAATACTATTTAGGACAATCCACTGGAAATACTAACTGTACAGTTGTCACTTTACAAAAAAGACATGAAAGTATTTTCATGTGGTTGTTTTCTATGCCATCAGTTATCTACTGGACAGAAACTTGACAAAGAAAAATCTAAATAAAAATACTATATTCTTATATTTCTGATTTATTTTTCTTGCAGAAGAAGCAAGAAGAAGCAAGCTGTAGCAGTACCAAAGAAGGCATGGATATTATTTTTGCAATCTTAAAGTAGGTGATGTTTGGAATATCTGGGTCAAAACTTCTAATTTTTCTTTTTTTTTTTCTTCTAGTCTATCGTTTTCTTCATGTTTCACATAAACATAGTTTCTGATTTAAAAAAAAAAGTTAGGCTATATATAACATGTATAATATTATACCTTCTTTTTTCATTTCTCCTCCCTTGTAATATTTTTCAAATCATGGCGGTGAAGAAAGACTAAAGAAAAAGAGAAAAATATTGCAAAGACTTTGCTAGGTTTACACGAAACATGAAAAAGCAGAATATAGTCCCCAGAGCTCTTAATATTATTCAATTTTATTGACTATGATCTCAACATACCAGCAATATGATCCTTCGGAAGTATTCTGCAGAGTCACATATTGATAGAACCACATGTACTTAAGATGAGAATAAAAGGCAGTTGTAATATGCGTGAAGTGAAACGGTAGCAACTGGTTTTGAGTTTCAGCTATATGTATAAATAAAAAAGCTTATATCTTATAGACATTCTTCAGAAGCCGAGATATAGCTTTGACCTCAAACATCAATTCTGCAGCCCTCCATTATCATTGCTATCAGTACTGAAAAATTAGAAATATGGATAAAAGTAAAATATAGGATTCTTCAGTTCAAAAAATTAAAAAAAAATCAAATCACAGATACAGGGATTTGGACAGTCACTAGAAGTAGCTGTCTTTTTCAAAAGTAAAATCTGCTTGCAGGAAAAAACTGGTGATACTCGCTTAGCCTTTAGTTAATCTCCCTTTATGAATACAGAGCAATACTTTGAATCCATCATATTTTTCCTGTATTTGTTACCAATCTACAGTCATATGAATTAAGCAGTTTTTAAATTGAAAGTCAAAACAACCTGGTTCCAAAGGATCATTTTAAAACTCATTTTCCAAGAATTACCTGGTATTTTTTAACACTGTCATATTCTTTATAACTTCCTGATTTTTCAAGCTTTATTTCATGCTTTTTCATATGTTTTTTCAGCCTGTTCTCATTCTCAATTATGCTTTGCTTTTGCAGGGCTCCCACAGAGTCATACTGAAATAGTGTGTAATGCTTAAATCGGGCAGAATCACTATTCATATATCAGTGTGTTTGCCTAACTCATTTTTTTCAATCCTTACATGTTCAGATTTAATTTACTTCTTCTGGTGCTTCCTCACAAAATATGAATTTTATCCTTTTGTGCCTTACAAGCAACAGATACTCTAAGTATCTAGTAAACATCTATGAAATAATATCTTGCTGCTATTCTAAGTGTAAAGTCATCTTGATGGGCTTTAAAATAGTGTTGCAGAATGAAGCTGAAAATCAACTTTATTCCAAGTGAAACAGACCTGTATTTCTCTGCACCATTTCCTGTACATTTAAAATATACCTTCGTTTTTGTGCTAGGAAGAACTGAGAAAAATCATCATCTTTCTATGAAATTTTTGTACATTATCCTTTTGTTTTGGTACATCAAAGCCTTATGACACTTACTTCTCCAGAAAAAGAAGTAAAATACATTCATTACAGATTTAGTTTGTATAAATTAATAAATTTTATCATCAGATACTAAAAATGTCTCTAATATAAAAATAAATATTGTAGTCTTGACAAAAAATTTGTTTTTAGAAGGAGACAAGGCTTTCATGAGCAAGGAATGAGAAATGTTTCTAAATATAGGAAGAAACATGGAAAAAAATAGCAATGTGAGAGGCTCAAAAGGCAGAAGATCAGAAAGACCCATGAAAAGAGCAAGAGAATAGGGGAAAAAATGGGGAGAAGATCAGAAGCAGGAAAAATGAACAACGATTTGTGGTAAAAGAAAATCAAGTAAATCCTAGCTAATGAATGTAAGACAGGAAAGAAATCATGGTACAGTGGCTTTGGCAGTGCAGTAACACAGTTATGAGCATATAGATAAAAAAGGGTGTAGTCAACTTTATAATACATACTCAAAATTATATAAGTATATTTAAGTATACACTTAAATTTCCTTAGTCATCACCAAGAGACTTTTCCCATATTTTTATCTATTCTACAAGTCTTTGAGACCAGCTGTGGAGGTTATTCCATCAGTTTTTCAAGTGCTGTCATATTATTTCTAGATGTGTCATATTATCTCTAGATACATCAATACATATAACTACCGATTCACAGTTAGTAGCAAAACATTTTAATTACCTCTAATAGTGATGTAAGCTTCTAGTGATAGTGAACACTTCTCATAATGCAGACCATTTCCAGCAGAAAAAGTCTTGATGTGTGTCACACAGACATGCTGACACACCCAGAAGAATGACTGACTTTCAGAGTAAAAACTTTGAGTCCAAACTAGTGTGAAATTATATACCTGAGTTACTCCAAAATGGACAGGCAATGAAATTCCTCAGTGCATGCACATGTAGATAATCTTATGCAAAAATGGGAAAGCACAAATGGATTCTGCCTTCTCTTTTTTGAGGTTTGGACTATAAATCTGACATAATGGAACGGAATTAACTTCATTTGATTTTCATGCTTTGGTGAAAATGCTGCAAAACAGGGCTGTTCACAAAACAGACTTTTACTCTTGTACTTTTACTCTCCTGACACTTTTCTGCAATTATTTTGTTGTTTATGGAAAATCAGATTTATGCTTATCTCAGCAATTTTATTTCTTTTTTTTCAAGTACAGACGATTCATTTCCAAACTTTAAAAAGTGAAGGGTCTGACAGGTCTGAAATATATCTTCATCCCTCATGGTCTGTAACTGCTTCTCTTTGCAGTGGTTGTAATTCCCAGAAGTGTCAAAAATCCTTTTGAAAGATGGCAAAATGTCAGAAAAAGTGGTACTAGAAAAATGCATCTCTTATTTCAGGGTGAGACACTGTAAAGTGGCTGTAATCGGTGAAAGAAGGAATAAACAGCAATTGAAGAAGGCAATTATGATCAGTTTTTATGCTCTTTCCCAGAAGAAAATCCGCAGATGGCAGTCCGGCGGGTACCGTGGAGAAATATGTGTTAAAAAAATAGGAAAAGTCTGGAAATATCCAGATCTACGTATCATTGTAGAACAGAATTGTTAGTATGATAGTTAATATTCAGTATGAAACACCCAATTATCTGTGGTCTATGTTCAGCTGTATTCAGCTACAACATGTCACTCACGCCATAGCAATTTGATTACTTTCTATCTCACAATTTATTACTTTCTATCCTCTTTCTATAATCCCATGAACAATAAAAAAGCTTCAAACATGCAATTACTCTTACTCAGAAAGATGAACCAGCACTGCTACTTTCAAAATGTAATTTTTGAAAGATATGTTCCTATAGAAGGCACTCCTGTGAACAGGCTTGTGCCCTGATGGGAAGATGAATGTAGTGGTTTCATTGGGGAAATCCCTGTGGTAACGTGAGACTTGTCAGCTTTTTGGGCAGGTGACAAGGTAGGCACAGTGGCTCATTCGCAAACTGGCTTTTATGATTACAGAGTGCTTAGGAGACCCTTGTCTTCCTCTGTGGAGCAAGCCCAGGACTTGAACAGTTCTTTTTACCTTGTCTGGTGTTAGTGTAAGGGGTCACGAACCTGTCTTTTCTTCTCAAGATGTGACTACCGCATCTAGGGTGAGATGGAGATGAGAAGGGTTGCTGAGCCCCAGCGTCTGAAGTAGGTCAAGATTGCAGCGTTACTGCCACTGGAACTCAGCTTCACCACTTGGTTTCTAAACAGAGGTGACATGGGACAGACAGAGCAACACCAACACAGTGGAATCTGCAAGATAAAATAGCAGGTTCCCTGTCTGAAGGTCTGTACTTATCACTGATTAACAGGGCTAACAAAACCGGGCTTCTGTTTGTTATTGAAAACATGAGTAAAAGCTACTGCCTCATTGGGCTTTCTTTGCCTGCAGAAAAATGAGAATGTATTGCTTCTAAATTCAGATCTGGCTACTGCCACTCATGCCTCCATCATTCTGACACTGCCTTTCTACAGTGCATTTCATCTGGGGCAACATTGCTTTATTCAATCAGGAGATTCAGTGAACTGCAGTGAAGGCACTTAACAGTCACTTAGCATGCTGAAACTTTTCACTGTTAACTTTAAGCTCACTTTCCTTATAATCCAGGTCCTAGGAATATTCAGAAGATTTAAAGGCTCAGATGTTAATACTAGGAGTTTGAATATTAAATTAATGTAATATTTTAACATCAGAATTACAGATACGCTCACTTGAGTTTCAAAGATATTAAGTAAAAAGTTCATAGTCACAGGCCATATATGATTAAATATTGTCAGCAAATAATTTTGAAACACTAATCAGCACTTATTACATGTGTGAAATCTAACATGGAGATTTAGAGTGCTTATTGTGCTTTATGCTTCTGTGAAATTGCCTTATTTCATACTGATGGATGATGGTAGGGTAAACAATGTCACCATCATATTTCCTTGTGGATGTGCTGTATAAAGAGCTTTGCTTTTTCTTTTAATTTATATGCCTTTATTTTTTCACAGAATGTCACCAACTTTTCATTACTGAGTATTGTATTTTTTAAAATATATAATTCATTGCACTGCTTATTTCATTATATTTTGGGAGTACCTTAAAGTGTTGGCTTTCCTCATAATGTTTTAATGTTCAAATTTAGTTTTCGTGATTTCTATAGGAAAAAAAAAAAAACCACGCAGCACTGGGGTTTTTTAAATCCATAAATAGAAAATTTAACAGTCAGTTTAGGAAAGGGCAGCAGAATCATCTTATCAGCATACAAGTGACATTTCCTTCATACTGTAAACAGAATTTTTTGGCCAACGTTTAAAGCTACTAACAATTCTAGTTAAGGGATGGTACTTTTAGAATGAAAGTGTTCTGATATGAGTAGTCAAATCTTCTTCCAGGAATAAACTATGCTCAGAAAAGATGAACACCTTTCATGCTAACATAAACACGCCTCTATTAAGATTTAGGTCTGGTTTGTAAAGGCTAATTTGTTCCTTACGCTGTTCAAAAATTACAGTTTAACAGAAACCTGTTAGCAGACTTATTCCTGTAGTGTAAAATGGTGATGTTCCTAAGGAACTTGAAATTCCATGTATTTGATTGCAATTTTTTGATGGCTTGAACTTCAGTCACTGTAAATTGGCACTTCCCAAAATAGTAAAATTTTTGTCTTCCTCCTTATTTATAGCTTGCTCATAACAACAATTTATAGAAAAAGGGGCTTATTTTCACTATGACAAAGTCATGTTTTACAAAGGTCAACACCAATTTTAGCCATCTTTCAATAGGCTGCATAAATTAACTATTTCTGAGTAAAAGTCACAGATTAAAAGGTGACTCCATTGTCATTTCTAGAATTAAGACACTGTCTGAATATTTGATATCCAGCAGAAAAATAGGGCCCTCTGTGAGATCACTGCTTTCTCATGGCTTGTTGCTCAACAAGCCCAGCAGAGCAATGCCTGGCGCTATGAAGAAATTGTTGAAGACCACTTAGAAGCATGTGTAGTCCTGCCATCATCATAAAATTGTCCACTGCTTCTGAAGCAATTAAAGCAAAATTTTCAGATTGGTTTTATCATCATCTTCTTCTCCTCATTAAAAGAATCATTAAAAATGTAGAAACACTACTTAGAATTCTATCCTGAAATTTTAGCAAGTAACACATAAATAAATATTAATGTTGGCTGATAATTCTTATACTGAATCTCATTAGTCACTGGAACTAACCTTTCCTGATCATTTTTCTGTTGGTCTAGAATGTGACCTGTGTTGTATCACTGGCAGAGGACAAAACGAATTCCAAAATGTCCTCTTTGGTAAATGGGAGGGCTGTGTGTTTGCTCTTTAACAGTCATCATATGTAGCTTTTCATAAGATCTTGTCTCCTTAGGTACAAAACAGATGGCTGAAACTTAATACAAAGGATACTATGGGGAATAAAAGAATTACTTATACCAAAACTAACTTTATGTTCCCTTATAGGGCCCAAGTGAGCTATGATGTGAATGTGAACTCTGAGACTGCAGCCAGATTGGCCTCTAATCCTGGTAAAGCAATAATACCATTAAATTGTTGTTTTTTTTTTTTCGTTTCCACATCTGCTGACTTGAAAGTCCCCATTACTTCCTTTCACATATGCCCCAGATTAACATTATTTTTTTGCCACTCGATGCTGTTACCATCTGTGGTTCAGGGCTCTTGGGCAAGGCATAAGGAGATTCATGTCTTCAGAAGGTATTGCCAAAACTAAAAGAGATTACATGAATTGTCTAGGTTTGAATTGTCAAAGTCAGTCATTGATTTTTAGCTTTTGACTAGTATTTTCATTGAGCAGTCATGAATCCCCAGTGTTTGGGGACCAGAGAATTTCCACTCTAGCAGCATTAAGGAACATTACTTTTGGACAAATTAGTTTGAATATGAAATCTCAGTTTTTTAAATACCAGTTCTGAACACAGACATGAATAATCTCTACCTTTTAGTCTCCAGGCAGTAGTCTTGTTTAGTCTCTGCAAGGCTTTGGGCCAGAACTGATGTGCTAACACAGAGACGCCAAAGATAAGCTTTGGCAGGCAGGATCCCATGCATTCTTGTAGGCAGAACTCATGCAGCACCTGAGAGCACATTTCCAGATCCATTGTCTGCACAGAGAGCAAAGAGCTTTTGTGTCAACAGAGGTTACATTCCAGAATACAGTAGAGACATCAGCGGGGACCATGCTGACACCACAAGAGTCAGGCCATCATTACAACTAATTAGCAGAACTGCATCACGTCAACTACTGGTGTGGAATGGTAATGGTACTAGGCTGAAGCCTAATCAGAAACCAAAGACTGAATAGAAACCTAAAAGTCAGATTGTGAAACTACAAGAAAACTAAGAAGAGATCTGACTTAGTTCTGAAACTGGTGTGCCAACATGCTGATTCCACAGTTGCTAGCATTTTATAAAACACCTTAGGTTATACACAGTTGTTAAAACATTTTCTAGTCACCTAAGCTATTTGTTCCTTTTGTATTTGTCTTTCAGTTAATATTTATTTAACAAAAATGCATTTTTTATATCCTCTTTTTTGCCTGCTGTCATTTGGCAACTCATTGTTGTAAAATTGCTCCTTTGGCAGACTTTGCTGTCAAATGGATTTCAGCTGAACTGCTCAGTAGTTGAACTTGTTAACAGTAGGAACTCTACTGCACACAAACCACCAAGACACGATTAGCAAGTGTCTGTCACAACAGGAAACACTGCCCAAACTACATTTTCCAGTTCCCAGGCAATTTTGTGTGGTTATATTTTTGGTGAGCTGGAGCAATTAGAATGGGTACATTTTGAATCCAGTCCTCCAAAAATAACTCATAATTTTCATGTGAGTGGAATTACAGAAAGGAAATGTGTAATGGTGTTATACCCTTAATACAACAGAGATAAAAACTTGTATCATGAGTGGTATAATAAAGTCAGTCTTAAAAAGTTTTTATGAACAGTCTCTTGGTGAGTGCCATCTTTGGCAAAGAGGTTGACTGATGCTATTACTGTTAAAATTGCACTAGCTTTGTTTATTATTTTCTCTTAATTACAGTATAAATAAATAAAAAAGAAAATCCTGTTTTTGAATTATCTTTTTTTCCTTCTCTGAGGTAGATCTATAACTTAAAAATAAACAATATTTCCTTGAAATGCCTGAAAACTAAAATCTGTGAAGTACTATAATCTGTGAATTTTAAGCAAAAAAGAGTCTTTTTTATTGTTAATTAGTATTCAGCAAAAAGTCTTTGAAGTATTCTATGCTGCATAGAAACACAGAAAGTTTCTGTGGTTAAAGCAAGATAGATTTTTATTAGGTGGATTGTCGAAAAATAAATTTTATCTCCATGACATAAGAACATGCTGTCACCTCCAAATTGTCCTCTGCATGTGGGCATTACCTCCAGATTCCATACCAGTGCATCTCTGCACAGCCTTTGATGAGGTCTTTTTAGAAATTTAACATTACAAAAGTCCATTTCTAAGACCATGTGAACTTATCTACAGATAGGACTGGTTGCAAATGTCAGTTTGGAAGGGAAAATTTTGCCTTATGCTTATGATTTTTCAAAAATTTTTTTTCAAACATGTAATTTCAAAATATGCATTGAATTTAAACCCTTCCTGGAGACAAATACATATTCCAAAATGGTAAAAGTAATTTTATTGAAAATAAATTTGCTTCAAGGAACACACATGTGGTTCTTGAGTTTCCTTTTTATTGTCATTAAGAGAACTTGTGTTGTCACATGACAGAACTTCATAATCTCACCTGTTATGGACCTTCAACATTTTTATTTTATGTGTTTGAATATACCTTTAATATATACCTAAAATTTTATTCATTTTTAAATCACTGACTTTTATAAAGTGTAATGCAATAATATAAACTAAGTAGGAAATTCAAATTATACTGAATACAATTTATTCTATCCACAGTTTTTTTAGCTCATGCTAGCTTCACAGATAAGAAGAAATATTAACTGTAAGAAACAGTGCAAAGATTTTAAACATATGGGAATTAAAATTAAACATGACTCTGTATGGGCTTTTTCTTTCCATGTAAATAATGGGTTATTTCAACTCTTTCTTATTTCATTAAAGAATAAGAACAAAATCCCTGTATCCAAGGAGCAAGCAGCAACAAACTTGAGCAAATTTCTGACTTCTTTCTTGTGGCTCAGGATTGCCTGTAGTTAATTTAAAGCTTAGCTCACTGTACACTCTGTGATAAGAATAATAACTAAAAGTTGTCAGCCCTAGGAATATCCTGGAACAAGATTAATGTTGTATTTAGACATTGTGAAAAGTGTTTATTTCACTGAAAAGTTATACAAAAGCCTTTTGGGTGCCATTGTTTTATATGTGAGATTAGAACAAAACAAATTGAAATTGTTTGAATCAATAACAGCTATCAGACATAGATCTGCAATGATGTTCCTAAGCAGTCACTTTCGTTTCTGGGTTCACAGTTCTGGGTTATCAAGAGATGGAAAATGATAGATGAGCATAAATTATGCACAGCTTCTAAGCTTTCTTCTTTCCTTTTAAAGATTTTAAAAATTTACTCAGCTCTGACTTCTGGCTGCCTACAGCCTATTATTTCCTAATCCAAACCGTGACTATGCAGCAGGAGAGCAGAACATGTTTAAAGCAGTTTCCTTTGATGCACAAAGAGTTTCTTCTTCTCCTGTCCTTGTTGGCTGGGATTAAGGCTTCTGTAGGAACAAAAACAGCAGCACATGACTCCACTGCAGAGCAAGGTCCCCTCCAGAAGTAGGGAGAGCTGAACTTCTGTACCCCCTAGGTATTATTTGACAGAAGTGTAGGTTGTCATACACGAAGCAGGAGTGGTGGTTATATAATAGCTTTGAGGTTTCAAACCTCTGTATTTCTAGAATTGTGAATCCTGCTTAGCTCCATTATGTAAGTTGGTGTGAGCTTGCTTGGTGCAGTAGCCCATTTTCTCTCTCTCTCTTATGCTATACATATGTGTATATATATATATATATATATATATACACACACCTACAGATATAAAGACACAGGGAGAGTTTACATATGTGCACAATCTGTGCAGAGTATATGGATTTAATTTATCTCTATGTATAACATATATTTATATATATATATATACACACACATTGCTATGTGATCTGTGTATGTCTTGATATATAGAGAGGCATAGATACAGATATATACATATAGAAAATTTATTTTCAATTGCCAACATGTTTTTATGCTTTTCTTTATTATTTGGGAACTGTAGTGTTTCGTCTCCTCTGTTTTCTTTTCCCTTGGACTCCACACTTGTGTAACCTTCTACCATCTATTTTATCACAACTGCTCTTCTCTTGGCTCAGCTGCTTGGTAGTTGGCACTTACACCACTGGAACTCTTTTAGGCCTGGATTGAAATTTACTGTTGGCCTCAGTGTAACAGAAACTGCAGCCAAGATGAAGTGTACAGATATGGTTAAATTATGGTCTCCAGAAAAGCACTTAAATTATTATAGTTCTTTGCTATTTATGTAAGTTACTAACTAAGCAGTATCACTTGGCAGTATCACTATAAACAGAGCTTTTGGGGAACTGGCCAGATAAAAACAAATGCCCGTCTGAGTGATCTAAGTAATTTTATAGTTCATATATAGAGAAAAAACACTTTGTAAAATGGACAAATATTGTGGGAAAGGAAAAAAAGAAATAGATTTTCTGTTTGGAACATTCTGGATGCTATGACCCAGAACTCCTTTTCTTTATGTCTGCTATTCAGAGTCTATTGCTGAGGACTTCTCTAGGAGTTTTTAAAAGTCTGATGTTTTTCTTGATTATGTCTGTAAGCATTTCCCTTTTTACTGACTAAATATTCTTGAAAGCTTGTGTAGAGATACTAAGGTATCACATCATAGGAACAATGATTCCAATCCTGCTTTCATTATAGAAAGTGGAATCCACTTTCTAAAAGCTGGCTTGTTTTTTGTGAACCAGAGCCTTAATTAACCACACAAAAGCTATTAGTAAACCAGGATTTTTTTTTCTTATTAAAGAATCATTAATCACTTATGCTTTGTTTTCCCCTCTGACTGCAAAATTCCATTTTAATTATTTCACAGACTGAGTTCTTATAAATTAAGCCAGTGCATTTCTATAGTTGTGCCTCGGATGATTTCTTTGATTTTTGGTAGTGACAGGGAAAAAAAGCCCAAAAAAGTCATACTTACCTCCTTTAAGTCTTCTCTGTTGGCAAGCTGTTAGCTTCAACTGGTTTGTGGAGCCTGCCATGGGAAAATACTGTATCAGTAAAGTGCTACATACTCCACAGGTTGCAGCTATGAACTAAATAGTTTTATATCTGCCCCTTATCCTTCACAAACTCCCTGTCTCAGAGTATCTGTCTTTGGAGTATGACCAGCAACAAAAATCTGGGCTCAGAAGATCACATTGCTCCATAGATGTAGGTGGAGTTAGGATGAAAAAAATTAGTTTTTCTCTCCTTTTTGTCTTTGTGGAATATAACAATTTGAGAAGTTAAATGAATTTATGGATAGAATTCTTCCTTCACTCTAGTGAAATGATATTAGACAGAATTAGCTGAACTGCTAAGACAATATACTGGTATCTTCTCACAAGCCATTTTCTTCAAAAGACATACCAAGTGACATATACATTCTTTATAGCATTGGATATTTTATGATCTCTCCAAGAGCAAAGTTTGAACACGTGCAAACAACTCAATATTTCATGGTATTTCGGGACATTAAGGGGATTTGGCAGCATGATTCGTGATTCATTTGTCCCCCTGTAGCTCTCCAAATATGATCCACCCAACCGTTACCAGTGGAGAGAGACCTGTACCTGTACCTGTACTTCTAGAGGGTGACTTATTCATAATACTCACGATCTGAGTAAACCACAATCATCCTAATGAAAATGTTATACTTCTCTTTTCTAACTATAAAGGGAGCCCAAGGTGATTTGAACAATGTGCACATTTTAGCTTTCTAGAATTACAGAATATCTGAAAGAAGATCATATAAACCGTGGCTGTGAAGCCCAAAAAGAAAGTGGAAGTGATTTAGACATAGGTTTACACATCTCATAAGTATTCTTCCAATACATCTCTCAGCTGATTGGTCTTAAGTTTACTGGTAGCTGGTAGTTCTTATTTCCTTGACTCTTTTCTCCTGTAGGTTAATGGAAGTTCATATTTGCTTTTTGAAACCTTAGACTTGTAAACTCTTCCCTAAAAAATGATCAGGTAATAGGCATCTAGACTGTTCCCAAGACTGGCCAACTGCCTTTCACTTTCAGGGCAGCATCTCCAAAACAGAGAGAAATTTCTTAGCAAGTCAATCCCCCAGAAGCTGGAGAAGAGGTGGCAGCATAGATGACCCTCTCATTTATCAGGTCTTCTGTCAGCTGATACTGGCATGATGTCAATGAAGGGTTTTTTGAAATTATTGTATAACATTCTTTGGCTACACTAACAGAACAGAATATTTTTTACTGCCTTCATCTACCCTTCAATCCTATGCAGTTTTGCTTTCCTGCTAGCAGAGGTCCTGATGAAACTGAACCATAGCCTTTTCTCACCTGCTATCTTGTTCCCTGTCTTTGTTCTAGGAAAAAGCTAGCTAGCTTCCTATTCATGTCTTAGCCATTGCACTATCTGGTTTATCCTCATATTGTTGTGAAATAACATGAACATAATGAATTAAGCCTTTCCTTTTTCTTTGTTCATAGAGAGTACAAAAAGTGATAGTGGAAAAGGGCTCTGGTTTGGCTCCAGTTTGGGAATGCAGTAGCACAACTTAAAGTTCAAAAGCAGAATATCATCTATGTGACATATTCACAGACAACAAAGTAAATATTTTCTTCTGGAATAAAAGCACATTCACATATATAAGGTTCACACACCTATGTGAGATATTAGTTTAAAAAACTGAGTTAGAACCTACAACCCTGTTATAAACATTTATCAACTTAGATGGAAAGCAGGTTGAAGTCTCTATCTGCTGCTATTCTAATTCACTCTTCAGTATCAAGTAATCTACCACATTTTCATAGATGGAAATAGTGTTGCAATTTTTGAGCATTGGCATGACCTTCTCTGATTTTGCTGTTGCTAACTGTGTACAGCACTATCACAATATAGAGAAGCAGCTCTGCAAGCATGTAAATGAAGTAATTTCTCATTTCAATTCTCCTCTTTCCTTCCAAGTGAGTGGTTCAGAGGAAGAACTTTCAAAAGAAAATAATCACCTAACACTATATAAAGCAGACATGTTTAATTCTGTTATTTATGCCACACTATCAATCACTAATTCCTCTCTAAAATTTAATTTTAAGTCTTTCCCTTATCTTTATATATTACCCATCTATCTTAAATATTGAATCATTATTTCATGTGAATCTTCCGGTACATGCAAATGTTCACAAGGTTCTATTTGACTATCTCAGTGCAGAGATCTATTTTCAGTTCAGATCATTAAATGTTTGTGTTTTCTTGTCTCTTAGAGTCTCTCAAAATTCCAGGGAGGTTACTGACAAATACCTAGGGGTTTAACTTTGCTGTAGAAAATTCTCAATCAAATGGTTTGAAGCTGCATTTAAGACATCTTTGTGCAATAATGTCAACAGGAGACCAGTAATAATAATTTGGTGTCAGAAAATCTATAAAACACATTAAGCCAGTTTCAGCTCCACATTTTTTTTCCTTAAGTCTTGTTACATTCAAAATTGAAGTCACATAGATGAGATCAAAACTCCAGGAAAAAAGCTTACCTTGAAAGCTTTACTGATAAGAACTTATAAACAAAAGGTTTAAGATTCAGCATCCAAACTAAGCTTTACTAGTTGTGTAAACACTATTGATTTCCTACAGATTCCTCAGAAATATTTAATCCAAACCCTATTTGTCCTATGAAAATGAAGTGTCTGAGTTGATCCATATTTTCAGTTTACAATATTGAGGTCCATAGGTTAATACACTAAGCAAACTGCAGACTCTGGGGTTTTTATTCAGTTTGTAGGCTATGGGAAAGACAAGCATTCAATTTTTTTCCACCACATGGTCTTGCAGTGAAATATTTGTCCTGCACTGAATCTAAATACGTGGTTCTGCATTGCAGTAATATTCAACATCCTATTTAAGTTGCATTCTGTTTCTGAGATAAAAGCTTAGGCTGTGATATGCGAACTTTCATTTCACTGCCTAACTTCAGGATTCTTAAGGGATAGAAAAAAATCAAGCACCAGTTTCTCTAACATTTGTTTGGTTTTTTTCAGTTGTCATCATAGTAGCTTATAAAGAAATTCTGGGGGTTTTTGAGAGAAAGCCCAGAGAAAGATGAATATTTAAAGGTACATTTCCAAAATAAAAAACTATTTGGAATTTAATGTAAATTAATTTTAGGGAACAATTCTTCTTTTATTTAGCTTAAAGCAGGATGTACATTATCCCACTTCCTTCTAAGATTCATGTATCAACTATTAATGGTTACATTTGCATTTTCATCAGGAAGAAAAGAGAAAGTCATTGCATAGATCTTCCTCTAGACACTGATATATTATTTAATTAAATATAGTTCATGATTTTATAAAGAATCTGCAGAGTTTTGATGGGAAACAAGAATAATTGCACAGTAATTTTTCAGTGGTTGTATTTTTCTAAATCACATGTTACTGACTGTTTAAATTTGCTGTATGAGCCGACTAACTCTGACACAAGCTTTAACCTTCTTATGAGCCACCAAGATATTGCCTAACAAGAAATATTTATTGTTTTCTGTAATTATTTTTGTAGATGGTTTATTATTTTTTTTATTCATACTCCGTGTTATAAGACCTGATTATGGCATCTGTAAAGGTCATGCCCCAGCAAGTTAATTTGATACCTATATGTCCTTGCATTCCTGACTATGGCACCCTGTGACAGAAAGTGATTACACTGAATTAAAAATATCTTATTCAAAACAGAGCATTATTTATCAATTTAAAAATAGTGTGCAAAATAATGAACAAAAGCAATAAAGGACCGTGTGGTTTTCTTTTCTCTAGCAGCTCCATCAGCTTTCCAGACTTGCCTGTTCAGCAGTGGCTGAGGGAAATTACCTGTTTCAAACCCAGTTTGGAGGTATCATTGCCCTGTGTCATTTTCTGATTCACTATGCATATCCAACACCACCACCCTTTTCAAACCAATATACTTAAGGGACAGGCATGTGTTGAGGCTAAATATGAATTGAGAAATACAATTTTTGCCAGACTTTCATTGCCAGGCAGTCAGCAGTCAATAGATTTCCTAAAAAAATTCTTCCTTCTCCTGTGTGCAGTCAATAGATTTCCTAAAAAAATTCTTCCTTCTCCGGTGTGGAGATACTTTTATTTTGCTTCTGTTTTATTTCCTGTGAGATTTCTTTTCTTGTCCTTGTCTTTTGATTTATAACCATGCACTTAGTCAGGGTAATACCTGATAGGTAAACTGTGGTTCAGAATTTATTTTTAAATTAATATCCATATACATCTATTTTCTCCAAAAGAAGTTGATGGATCACAGTTAAGTTCGTGTAATCATATAGGAAGCATAAAAGTATAATAAAAAACTTGTTCTAGGAGTATGATGAGTCAGTATTTCCTATCAAGGAAAATTTTTAATGGTCTGCAGTTCAGCAATAGTAGTTTAGATTGTCTTCTAGACTGACAAAGGACTTTTCCATTTCCTTCAAAATTATTTTCCTTGATTTTTGGGCCAACCCAAACTACCAGAAATGGAGTATGCAAATAGACATAACAGATTGTTTGCAAAATATGAACATGTAAAGAAAACACTTGGAAGGTACACAGAAAGGAGATAAAGAACACAAAGACTATCAACTGCCATTATGAAAACTACTTTGATTTTTGCATGAGGGGCATGGCTGAAATGGGACTGTAAAATGCTCTTTGGAAGTGAGACAGGACAGAATGTAATGGGTTTCAGGAACATCCCTTGTAGGAGTTCAGTTATTTGAGGTGAGGCATGACCATGGGATACAAAAAATTTATGTGTCTTTCAGCTTCAGACTGCAGGAGCAGCTCTTGAACATGTGCAGGGCCAACTCCATTAAGTTAGGTGATCTGAAAAATAGGGAGAAAGAATTGAAAAACAATCTTCCTCTTCAAGCACAGGGAAGGGAAGGTGAAGAAGCGTAGGAGGGACAGTATGGGAAGCTGTTTATAGATTAAACTGGTGAACAGTAGTAGCAATGCCTTTTGACCAAGACACAAAGGACAAAGCAGACCTGCCAAGTGTCTTGGGAGGAGAAAATTAAAATAAGAAATCTAGTTTTGTGGTCAGAAGGAACATGTTACTGACAGGGCATACTCATGTAAGAAAGCAACCTGAAAATAATCTTTGATGTTGTATCTGATCTATGATTTTACATGCAAAGGAGCCTTCAGAAATTAACATTTTTACTAGACTTCCTCCAAACTAAGTATTTTCTTTAACAAATAGAGATTCAATAGAACAGCAGAATTTCCACGTCCCTTACCTAAAAATTCTTAATGACAAAAACATTGCCTGACTATGCCTGTAATAAAATATTTTTTCTAAAAAAAGAGAACCGACTTTGGCTAAAGAGCAGTTTCTACGAAGATCTACCAGCATTGTTTTTTCTGGTTTTATTTGCTTGGGATTTTTTCATATGAAAGCAAACATTAGCACATAGTGCACTAGTGTGTAAATCCAAAGCTTTAAAGAGGGCATTGCTGCACATTCCTTGTACATCAGTGTTGATGTTCCAATTAGCAATAAACCACAAACTGCTGCCATAGACTGCAACCATCTGGTGGAGTATTAAAAAGAAGAAATGAACATCTTATAGATGTATGGAACTTCCTAAAGAATAATTTCCTGGTGAAGAAATGCTCAGATTTTTAAGTCTACTTCTTCCATTTATTTCTTGTAAATAGATAAAGCAAATGAGATACTAACAATGCAAGAGGAAATGCAATATATGATGTGACCCTTGAGATCTGAGAATACAGGTAGAGCTCAGTTAGTGCTCAGTTGTCATACTGGAAACTAATGGGACAAGTGTATTCCAGAGGTAAATGTTATTGAATAGACTTCATCTCTTCTCATAATAAAATGACACTTTGTGAATACCAGGCATAAATGACATGGGCTTATAGGTAGGTCACTGCTTACTACAGAAGCAGGTTGAAAGTGCTTGCATAGATACACTTGTTTCAATCTGCTGGAACTCATGATCTGAATTTCATGTCAAAGTATTCAGAGAAGCTGTTGATTATTAGGGTTTCAGCTTCAGAGTAAACCTGAGTAAACCTAATGCTAATTATTTACATCTTAAACCCTACGAAAGAATTGTCCAGATGGGCTGTAAGCACTCAGTGGAGGTTCAAAAAAACTTCTGTTAGGAATAATATAGGTACAGTTAATCCCGCCTTCATCCAAGGATGAGCTAGATGAGTTTTCAAGTGCTTTGCAAATTCTGTTGCGTTAGAAAACATTCTTCTGATAGACCGATATAGAAAAGAGGAAGCAAGCTAAAATCCAGTTCAAATTAAAAAGACACAAAAAGGTCTAGAAAAAATATTTGTTATGTCTCAAGAAATAAAAGAATTAACATACAGAAAAGATAAAAGCAAACCAATACCTTCTTCTATTTCATCTGTGTCTACCTTTTTATTCGTTATCTTGTCACGTCAGCAGATATCCCATTATGTTGCATAACTTTTCTGTATTTCCCTTCTACTTTTATCAAAAATACATTAACACAGGAATTGTCTATTCTTTTTTGTCTCTGAAATAAATCTTCAAAAATAAGAAAAACATTATACTTTAATATTTTTCTCAGAAAAAAATAAGACAAAAATAAAACAAAACCTAAGAAGCTGTTGATTTGAACTTTGACATCTTCTATGATGTCCCACCTAATTTAATTTGTTTAATATGCTGCAGGAGTGAGCCAGTATAATCATAATTCAGCATGAGGCGGAAGGCTTTTTATGATCTTCTCTCAAGGTTAGTCAATAAGCTAACCGAAGCACTATATATGCAGCCATAGGAAAAAGAAGTAGGTTCTATAACGGGTAAATACATTTAGTTTCTGTAAAATGTATGCTTCATTTATTATGTTTGCACAGAACCATTTCAGACAAAGCAAAGCCATCAAGTCAGTGGAGTGCAGTGGAATCAAAAAATAAAGACTTATTGCTAGTTACTCCAAGACACCTTGTCCTGTCATAAATCTTGACATTTATAATATCAATGTTAATTGAAGTATTTTAGTTTTATTCCATTTCTTTACCATTTGTACAGTTGCTTACATTGCAGATGTTCCTTAACTGGAATCAAGCAAGACCAATATGACTTAAATCTCTTCAACTATTAATTCTTTGTGCAGTATATTTATATTTTGGATGTTTATATCCATGCCTCTGCCACTTCCCCAGCCTTGAATGATCACCTGAAGGTTCAGTCCTTTAATCCATGAATTGTGAATCAGGAGGAAAACACTATAGGATTATATAAATAAATGCATGCAACAAAGAAGATAAAGGAATAAAATCTATTTTTTTTTCTTTTCAGTTCAGCTTCTACTTAAAGAAGACTATAAAATAAATTATTAAAATAAAAAATAAAATGGGAAATTGGCAAAATGTTTGAGACAGTAACAATGTAACTTAGTTTCTAATATCCGGCAGTCAGTTTTTTGTTTTGTCTGTGAAGCTGAACTGCATGCAAATCTTTAATAGTAGCCACCTTCAAAAGACAGATCTTCATTTATGCATCTGCAGTAACAATACAATAGCTGTGTTCTGGAGCTCTTTTAACAATAGCTTCACTCAGTGATCTGTGTGTTTTTTCCAATTAATTATTTAAATATTCTATCAGGTGCTGTAGTTAAGTCTTAATCATTTTCTAAATGGAGGAATAGAAAGGGAGTTTAAGCAACACGATCACATCAGAATGCATTACTGGTATGGTCACGGAGAGGAAGGTCATGGGTGTCCAGGCAGGTTTTGTGACATCACTGCCTGTAACAATGAGCTCTGGAGGAACTTTTTAAGTCTGTCATTCAAATATGTTGAACTCATCTAATGCCAGCTGAGGAAATAATACAAGCGTGCTCAATGTTTCAAAACCACTATAAGTTCTTATGACATTACAGAATTATGTATGTATTGACACTGATTTAAGCCTGCATCTGTGTGTGGAGACCTAGGACCTTTCTGATTCTTTGAAACTGGCACATTTCATTTCAAGAGAAAAAGGACAGCTACTGAAAATATTGATACAAAACATATGATATACAGAAGCACTCCTGGGTCAATTTCTCTACTCTTTTGGTGTAGAATCAATGTTTTATCTTTAAATCTCAGTTTTCTGAAGCCAGAGTCCTCTCATGAATCATAAATTTTCCCAATTCAGAATAAGTCGTATCATTACATGTATTGGTAGAACTACCTATTAATTTTATGCATGTCAATGTGTCACTTAAGACTATCAAACCAGTTTAATACCAAATACCTCTCAGGGAAAGAGGGGCACAGTCTCTATACTGGAAGTCTGCAATCTAACTAGACAAAGCAAATAAAGGACTGCAGAGAAAATGCAGCTGAAGATGAAAATATTTTCTCAATGTCATGAAATAAGGTAGCAGAAGTAAGAAAAAGACTCCAAGCTTTCTGTTTGCAGTCTTCTGAGCATCTTACCTATTTTCTAAATAATTCTTCCTTTTTTTTTCAAATTTCAGCAGGACATTATAATTTGTATTCAGATCTGTCTTAAGTAAGTAGAATATTACTGATTTGTAAATAAGCTGAGATGGGAACTTTCTTGGTGAGTTACACTTCAGTACAAAGCAAGATATAAAAAAATGCATTACTTCACAAAATTTGTTTCAAACAATATTCTCACAAGTTCCTTTGTTTCTTCTGAAATGCTCATACATCTGTCAGAACCTGTAATGTTAATAAGCAATGCAAACAAAAGAGAGCTATAATTGTGTTTGCCCCAAATAATGATAAAAGATCAATATTACATACTGCTTGAGTGCTGCAGTATCTAACGCCACAACCATTGCTGAAAGAGAGGTGCTATCTTCAGAATTATCATTACTCTCTAATGCGGGCTGGGTCCAGGGGGTCAGCCCCCCTGCTGCCGCAGATGGCCCAGACAGGGGGGTTCTGGGAGGGATGGTTCTTGTCCTGGAGATCCTCAGCAGAAACCCTAGCCGCAGGGCTAACCTAGCAAGCTCTGCCTGAGGTAATCAGGTGGTACAGCTCTTTTTAGTGATTTCAGCTCTCAGTGATTTCAGCTCTCAGCTTGCTAGGAATTGCCGTTGCTAGCTCAGGAAGAGAAGAGACGAGAAGGCCATGTAGAACTTCCACAGAGCAGTTTAATGCAGGTTCTGTGAAGGGTGTCCAGGGATGGTGTCTTCCACCTAACTGGGCAGAAGTAGGGGTTTTTATAGGGTTAGTTAGGATTGGGGAACTAGCCAATAGTTTAGGGTCAGGATGAGTTAACCTATAGTGACATCTGGAATGTAGCCAATAGTATTACAGAGAGATAAGTGAGGGTCTGAAGCAGAGAGCCTAATCCATGACAAGGCATTTTCTCTCCAAGGAGGCCTTGAAGAGGGCTCTGTGACTGCAACAGTTCTCCTCATGGAATAGGAGGTAAAAGACAAGTCTGTAGAAATAAAAATGTTTAATTAAGTGCAAGAAAAATCTTGTAAACAGCAAAATTCTCAACTCACAAAAGGAGGAAAATATATCCAGCATTTTGCTCCATAAAACTCATGAAAGTATTATTAGGGGTTTAGAAATACAAAACCAGATTCAGCCTTTAAATTAGAAAGCATTTACACTAAGACTACTATTGTAAGGAAGGAAAATTTGTCAAAATATTTCATCTCTATTGTTGTGTTCAGCGTTTGCAGCCGCCTTTTACATATCTCCATACCATACCCATCAACATGCAGAAAAAACCTCCATATCCTCATTTTTATGGATATGTTGCAAAGTTATAAAGAGATTTGATAAATGGTACAAAGAAGCAATTGGCAATGTATGGTGTTATGGTAATGTAGTGACTCTAAAGAAAGCAAAACAAAAACATCATATAATTATGCCATGATATTATTATGTTATCTTCATTACTGTTTTTTATTACAACCTGGCCTGGTCCTTTGCCTCTTTCATTTGCAGTAAAACACAAGGGTGAAGGAGAAACATTTCCTATGAATCCACACATTTATGGATTCATCAGAAAGTGTGGGTCATGGGACAGAAGTCACAGAGGCTAGGAAAGGTGTTTCTACCTTCTGTGTGCCAGGGGAAGAGAGAAATTGGTTCCCTGAGTCCCAGAGCTGCCTCAGACCCCATCCTCCGAAACAAAAGTTCCATTCCAATTGCTGTTTTCTTAGGACTTTAATAAAAAGTTTACCTACTGTTTTGAGTGTGTTCACCTAAAGCTGGCCAAGTTTAGAACATTCTGTCCAAAGATGGGTCCCAAGACTCTCTTGCCCTCCCATCAGTCAGCTAGGTAACAGGCAACAATAAGGAAAAAAAACCCACACATTCCTACCTGTGTTTCCCAAAATGCTAGTCACTATTTGTCCAGCACTCGAAAGCATAGGAAACCTTTACATTGTTGTGATATTCCAGTGCATTTTTAAGGAGAAAAGTTTCATATTCATTACCCACCAGAAAAAGCTTAGAAAATCAAAGGTGTTAGCTTGAAATATTGTGCATGATTTTCTAATGTTACAATAGTAGGCTGACCCCTCCAAAGAAAACTGAGGATATTAGCATGAGGGATGAACATGTTTATCAAGAAATGACATTTAAGTAATGTGTGAAGAAAGTTATATTCTAAGTTTATGCAAGAGCCTGCCTCTTTTCTCCAAACCTTTTGATCCTTTTTCCAGTCAGTATTCAGGTTGATTTCTAATAATAATCTAAAACTCTCTATTGTATCAGCTATTTTATAGTAAGCTTTCTTATATTCTCATTTTGGTAATGTTATATGGATTTTATTTTCTCAGACACAAGAAATGGAAAAATATTTCTTACATGTATGATTCCCATGTTTCCTATATTTTTGCCTTTTTAAAACCTTAACCTCCTTTTATGTTTTTATTCTGTTTACTTCTTGCTTGTTTCCTCTTCTTTTGTCTTTGTAAATCTTTTTTCTTGTATGTCAGTCTCTTGACTCTGCTACTCTCCCTATTTGAAGTCAAAACCAGCAGGATTCCTCCTTCTTCATCCCACTCATTTCTGATTTTGACCTTATGTTTAATTCAAAATATATTGAGTCTTTCATGAGCAGATATGAGATCCAGTCTGGGTTAGTCAACACACATCTAGATCACAGATGTTGCAAATAACAGTGGGAGCAAGACTCCAGGTCATGCACCCTCACAGTGTGCTACTGATCTGAGGCTCTGTGATGCTGATATCAGACCAGTTAAGAGTGCTAATAAACCCTGAGTTCTACAGCAAATAGTGATTTTCTCCTTGTTCTGAAATATGAACTATTGTATCATCCCGGTGTCTGTTCCTTCTCCTCCCCTCCCAGACATTTAGACACACAGAGTAAATTCAGTAGTTGGAAATGCTCTTGTTGCACCCTCTTGACCTTGGCTAGAAGGTGAGGATAAGAGCAACATGGACATATAGAAATTTGGGTTGTGAGAGAAAGGCATCACAATCTGAGTCCTCGAGATTGTCACCACTTATGAGATTCAAAGGATTTGACAGGTGGGCCCAAATATGTCTCAAGAGCTGCCTTTTTCCGGAGCTGAAGCTTTTTACTCAGTGTACAGGAGTCCTCTTCTAAACTCAAGCCTGCAAAAGTTCTTTCTGAGAGATCAATCTTTTAAGGCACACCAAGCAGGAACAGCATTTCCCAAATTTTATGTAAACAGATTATCTGTGAGAGGCCAGTGTTCAAATCCACAGAAGTGATTGAAGGCAGTGTTCTTACCTGAGACTGTAAACCAGAGTGGACAGGGTAGTACTTTTTACCCTGACTACTAAAGATGGAACACTCAAGAGAAACTAAGAATTTCAGGTAAAAAGATAGACACTAATAATTATATACCCCCAGTAGTGAAAGTACTCATCTGCAAATAGGCAGATTAGAGTTCCAGTCCTGTTCTTATTACATTCTTCATTTTAATGCAGAGAACCCATACTAAAATACACAGAAATATCCCTAAGGTAAGAACCAGAATACCAGCCTCCCAGCAGATATGAAAGGCATAATCTTTCCACTGTGCCATCTCTCTGATCTTGAGTAATTTGTAGCATAGCACCATTACTTCTATGCAGACAAAGTTTTCCACTATCTACTTCCTTCAAACATTTTAATTAGGATGTCCTCCCAAAAAATCAGCAATGAGTTTCAAATACTTCATGTAAAAGGAGGGCACAGGTCTGGCTTGCCCTTAGTAAATGGAATAACTCTTTTTCTAAACAACAATCACAAGTGCTTTTTTTTCATTGTGCCATCCACTTAACATATTTTAGGAACATCTAGGTATAAAATAATATACACCAGATAAAATTTAATCAGAAATTGAGGCAGAAAAAATGCCTTATTCTTTGTTCCCTCGTGGAATTAAATGGCAGAAGGTGGCAAACTCCTGAACTTTACATGCTCCTCCAAACAGAGTACCTTGACCCAGATTTGAGTAGTGATGTAAATGCAACTGAGCAGCAGGTAGATTACATTTCGTAATTTTATACTGAAATTGTGCCTGTGTCTGTAGGCAAACACATCTCTCAGTGCAGCTCTCTGTAACTCAATACAGTAAATACACATACTTATTGTAAGAAGTGAAGCTGGATAAATATATTCTCCTGTGACAGCTGGGTGCCAAGAGATTAGAATTGGCACTTTCCACGGGAATACATGCATTCCTTCAGAGCCATTGACAGAAAGCATCAGGCAGCAGGACTATCCTGGTTGTTGCCCTGGCAGGCAGGTGGCTTGCTTGGCTGACCAGCTCCTGGTCTGTCCCTCTGGGAAGCCAGAGAGACAACCAATGTGTTTGCTTGCCAGCTTCTTGGCTGTCTGAGTGGCAGATGGACTTGCAAGCTGCCTGGCTGGCTGGCTGCCTAGCCCTAGTTTTGCCTGATGGCTGATTTACCTGCTGGCCAGCTCCCCAGATGCCTGGCAGGCTGCCTGCCCAGTTTGCCTGATCATGGGTGAGGTTATGGGCCCAAAATAGTTTGTTCTGCAAAGCAGGAGGCTGCAGTGTTGGTGTTTTGTTCTCATCCAATCTGGAATGTCCCATGAAGCAGAAATTCCCATCCCAGCAAGCTTTAGTAATCAGTTTACAACATTTCTCCATGTATTCTGTACATGGCAATTTAGACTTCTTAAGACTGAAGAAACACCTCTCTGGAAATGCTTGTATAATATGTGCCTGACTTGTTTCAGCTTCTCAGATAGCTTTGTACAGATTCTCTCTAGCAAAGTCAGAAAAGATTTTTAGACAGGCTTGCAATGTCATATTAATCACTGGCTCTATTTCTACTGAATTAAGCTACAGCCCACACCATAAAGTACTAATAAACTCTAATATAGACTCATGAAAAATCATAATGATGATAGTACTAGATATGTGGCAAATATATGTGCCAAGTGCATTGCAGCTTTTCTTACTAACAAAAAATAAAGATATAAATTTCTATTTGTCATGAAGATGGTAGGAATCTGCCTTCTCTCAGAATACCTTACCTTTAATATTCCAATTTCATTTTAATCACACTGTCCTAAAGATTCCACTCTGCTTAAATAATGAAAAAAGGTGTTATAAAAATTGCATGAAATCAGCTTGCCCCAGGACAGGTTCTGTTGGATGTAATTACATATGCTTCAACAACTGGAGCAATGTGTTGTGAGAAAGCCTTTTAAGGTGATGGAAGTTAATTGTACAGGTTTTAAGGTAAAAAGAGAGTGGAGAACAATGACCAGCACACTGAGAAGGAGCTGTTCAATTTCTTAAAGCTCAAGAGTGTAAAAATGTTATTAAATTATAAATGGAGAAAAAAAAGAGTAGTAAATAGGTGATACACTTTATCATACAGGGGAAATAAAAGCAGACTCTGACCTGGTGGAAAGTATTGTACTCTGAGAAAGACTGTCAGATACAAAGTTCTTTATGACATACCTACATATAAAATAGGACAGTTGCCTATAAAGAAGGCTGTGATATTTCCCTGGTGACACTGCTTTAGAAGACTGTACAATAAGAAATACAATTTCTTTTTCTGCAGTACTGGTAATGGCAATACATCAGAATTGAAGTCTGAGGCTAAGGAAAACATTTAGACTTCTTTTTCCCAGCTGGAATACACAAAATTTTTAAAAGACTCTCTGGGGCCATTTTTCAAACTGTGAACTTGTTTTCCTAAGGTGTGTCAGATACTCACAAAGAAAACAAAGGGACTGTGCACATCTGTAAGTGATTTATTAAAATTAATAAATAAATATACCAAAGACCCTATAAATGTTCTCATCACCTTATATTATGCATATGATACAGCAGTTCTTTAAAACATAGAATACTTGGTGTATATTTAATCCTACTCTAGTTACTGATAAATAAAATTTTCACTTCATATTGACTTCCAGATTTCTGGGTATCAGGTCTCTTATTATGCAGAAGTCACTAGAAGCACAGTAGGTTGTTTTATTAAGCATGATTTCTTGAGTTACAGCCCTTGCTCAAGGATATTGCTACCAGCATGTTAATTGCTACTAATAAATTAATTATATTGCATTGAAATACTTTATAAAATAGAGGCATACTCAAGGAGTGAAGGATTATTGTTGAATTTTAATGTTAGATTCAAATACATCAACTTTACAACTTAGTCCTTCCTGCTCTATGGCCACTTGATTTTGATGAGCTGGAAGCCTGCATAAGTCCTACAGACTGCTTAAAAAGACTGCAACATTTCACATGAGAGAGTGCAAAGAACAATATGCCTTTCACCCACAAATCTAGCTGGCAGTACTTGGAAAGTCTTTAATTTATTTCTTATGAAAGGTTCCTAATTCTTAGCTCTTTTCCCCAGGAACCTCTGACTTCTCCATGACTTGATTTTTTTTCAGGTCTATTCTATTCTTTCTTCTAGTTTAAGTTTTATCCTGTTTCTCGTTACTGGTATTGCTGTAAATTAATCTCATAATCTGATTTTCTCATGCAGGTACACAGTGTGTATTGGTCTAGTCCCTAAGAGCTTCTGGAGCAGAGTTAAGGTATTAATGCCCAAATCTTGAAATAAAGTGCTCCTACACAGGGCCAGAAGCCTGCCTTTAGTCAGGCTAGAACATCACAGTTGAGGTGAGACAAAACCCCCAGAGCACCCTGACTGGTTGGCACTAGAAAGGAAGTCTCTGTTACAATACTGAATTTTGGCTCTAAAATTCTGCTTATGTCATCTTTTAGGAATATAAAGTCCTATATACATTTTGGGAACTTAAAGATGCTCCTCCAAATAAATAAATGGGTGAAGTGTTTCAAAGATGGGCATCTTTCACTCCTTCCATAACTTGAGCCTGAAATTCTTTCCATATGACTGAATGCCCAATGATTTCTTTTTCATTTTTTTAAATTATATTTCTTCTCCCATCCTGGTCTTCACAAGATGAATGATTTGTACTCCAAAAAGATCCTGTATACTATATGTAATCAAAGTCAATAAAATACCAAAGAGTTGAAAAAATTAGTATATCCAGTGTCTGAGGCTGAAGGGGCAAAAAATAGATGGTTTATATTTTTGCTAGACCTTGCAATCAGTAGATAGAGCAACTTTTAAAGAATAAAGGATCAAATCTAATAGAGGCTACTTACTTTTCTTTTGGATGAGCAACTCTGTGGAGTTCTGCTGCCTGTGGATTCAGGTTCGTGAAACTCTTATACACATGTTTTATTCCTGGACTCAACCTAGATGTAAATAACATCCTGGAAAACATCCTCTCCAAGGTATATGAAAGATAAAAACATCTATCTGTTTGGTGCCTCTGCAAACATCCTTACAGGTTTATAAGGTACTCATGACTTTTGCATTTTTCAAGTTTTTTCTTGATTTTTGGAGAACGTTCATCTTAAAATGGTGATTACTTTGGTGAAAAGCTTCAATTCCAACTGTGACAAAGTGGTAATGCAGAAAGGCTGATTATAGCAGTGATACAGCAATCATACCTAGAGATCTTGATTAAGTTGTGCCTCAGTAAAGTGGATTCATGGCCACAATTTCTGAGCCACTTTTTCAGTATTTATGAGTGTGTTTTTATATAACATGTCCAGCTGAGTTACATCTTCTTCACGACTTTTCACTGGCTTATTTTTCTGATATTAAGATAATATCCTTCCCTAAAGAAATACAAATTTTCATGAGCTTTTGGATACCATAATAATTTACTGATTCACTAAGCCTATTCTTTGCTTGCTGACTTTTAGTTGCACCATGGAGAGCAATAGGGGAATAGAAAGAATAGAAACGTCACTAGGAAATGAAAAATAACAGAGTTAGAGGTTCTAAGAAAATACATTTTATAAATCATTGATGCTTATTATGACAGCGCGGTAAGTCACAAGCCCACTGTTGGTGTGAGGCTATGCAAAAACACAAGGACACAGTGGTGCTTTCTCTTTTCACTGAATGAAAGACAAAAATGAACACATTACCCTTCCGGCAAAATGTCCCTAATAAACACAATGTTGGCATTAAAATATGACAGAATGACAGGAACAACAAGAAAGAAAACTTGAATCATTCTTACTGCATGAGACATGTTGAAGGTAAGGTGTGAATAATCCAGAAAAGGTAGATTAAGCAATTTAATTCATCTTAGTCAGTTTATGTCTAACCTGCATATTGATTTAGTTCAACCTTTTAGAATTTGGTATTTGTATCCATTGGAAATCTGCTAGATCAGTTGGATCAAGTAAAGACACAGGGAATATCATTAATTTCTTGAATACAAAAACACTTTTTATACTTATGAAGCTGGTTCAGTACATGATTTATGCCTCTCGCAGGACTTATTCATGAATATTTTGTTGTAAGTTTTCCATATTTTAACCTATATTTCTGAAAAATATTTACTTACCAGAATCTCCAATGTTTTAACTTCTGTTTCATGTTGTTTTGTTTTGAAATGCATCTGTAGTAACTGCAAATTTTTAGCTTGGTAGCTTTTATTTTAAACCACAGAAGATAATGCATGTTGAATCCCATGAGCAAGCTGTCTCCAAAATGTAACATGCTGTAACATACACCTTTGTACTAACATTGTGCTATCAATTTTATTTCAATTTAGTGGCAAATGTTCCAATGTTCTATGTACTGGAATGAGCAACACAGAGAAAATAAAGGTGCAGAGAATGTGCCCAGCCTGTGGCTCATCTTAGTAACCAGACCCCACTTCTGTAAGTCCATATTACTTAAATCTGGACTATAAGCAAAACATAGTATGTCCAATATACCAAATGATTTCTGTTTCTCCACAAGCCTGTGTGGAAACACAATATATGTCCAGTTAGCTGGCAAAGAATCATCACAGTGCATTCAGTTACATGTCTAGCTGAGAAATACAGCTAGAAATAAATAAAACCTCTTCTAATTCAGACAAAAAGGGTTTACTTGCTGCTTAAGGAAAGGCAAGGAAACAAGAAACAAAAGTAGCTATGCAATGAAGTCATATATATGTTCTTGTCAGTGATAATCTTTGTATTTCTGGTGGACACTAAAATCTCAATGATGCATCATGTTCCTTTTTTTCTTTTTTAAAACAAGTATGATAATGTGTTTATATTTTGACTGACCATGAATAAATTTTGTCAGCCAGTAATTTAGTTAGTTTTTCACCTAAAAAGCACTAGAGGCATTTCAAAGCCAGAAAACTGTTCTTTATCTCTCTCCCTCAGTCTCAATTTATACTGAAGGAATTTATGCCAACTGGAACAGCTTTGACGGGGAAGACTGATCATGTATCACCTGATGGTTTGCTGTCCCAAATTTTGCTAATACTTTTGCATATTCTTTATGGCACTCAGCAAGAAATAAATAATTTGAAGTTCAGTATCCCACTGTTAAAGAAAAAAAATCAAATTTTGTTTTTGCTATACAAATCGGTCCTAACAGCATTAAAAAAAAAATCTTTTGTTTCAAACACCTCCAACATATTCATCATATGCAAAAGAGTGAGCTTTTTATTTCTCCCTTGAAACAGAAAATAAAAAAGAAGTATTAGAAAAACAACATCCTTTGAGAAGTTTACCTCCCCATAATTTTTCTTCACATTGAACAAATTATCTTTGCTTTACCTCCTTTATACCTACCTATATATTGATCATCAAACTTATAGTAAAACAAAATAAAACCAGACAAGAATTTCTTACTTCCCTTTATCTTATGCCAATGCAGAAAAATCCTAAAGCCTGTACCCTGACATACATCTTATTTAAACCTTCCTCTATTCTCATAGTTTCATTCTAGCATAGGTATAAATAGTGCTACTCCTTAAAATGGGTTTTATCCATTTTATAGATAAAATTAAATACAACATGCAACACTTTTCTTTCTGTTTTGTGGTTTCAGGTTTTTTTCCTCCCTTCTTCAGTCCTCAGTAAAACCCATGCTCAGAAATTAATAAATAGATTGCTAAATAATTTTGACCAGGTCTTTCAAAAACCTCTTTCTTAGCTTCTCTTATTACAAAAGGCTTTTCCAGTTTAGAGCATACCAGAAAATCTACATTCTTTTGACTATGTTCCTTTAGTGTGGAAGCATGCCCTGAATAAAACTAGTCCAAACATCAGTGTGTTCAGTTTAAGCAGAAACCCAATCCTAGCCCTGTATATGTTGAAACCAATACCACTAGTTTTTACAGCATCAGCATTTTGTAGCAACTACTTCTTTCACAGTTTTCAGTAGTGATGATAAATACAGAATGAATTTTTAAGGCAGTTGGGGGGAAGAATTAGGACCTAGAATTTAAAGCTGTCCCAGCTCTAAAAATAAAGAAATTCTGAAAACTTGACAAAACCCTTAAAGCATTTTAGAACTATTCCAGCAAAAGCATATTTACCTAGGGGGAAGCCAATTGCTGCCTTCAACATATGCTTTTCAATTCACATAAAGCCTTTCTCTCATGTTTTCAAAGGAGCAGCCTGTGCATTTGCGCCAGCTCCGCTTACACAGTCAGCTCTGGGCCTCACCTCTCCATTTCTGTATCCACAGTTTCTAATGCTGTAGTATGGAAGCCATGTCAGGCCCCAAGACAGAAATTAATGGCTGAATGTTACAATGTCTGTGTGGCATCTATGTATTGTTGGATTTCCATAGCCTGACGTCCTTTAGAACAGTTAGACTTTGTGCAGCATGATGAAGGTATGAGGATGTTCTGGTGCTTCTGTAGGCAGCCTTGGTGTGGGGCAGGTACATCCTGTGCTCTCTGGCAAGGGAAAAGGGGAAGAGCCTGCATTTACACTCCAGAACTATTCATTTTGGTAGTAAGGATGGTTTTCACCTGTGGAATCTCCTCTATCTGCCTTGAGTCATTTATCTCCAATACAGTTTAGATAATCTTCTCAAAGTATTGAAAATAGGTGTAAATCTGTGACTGTTGTGACATAAGAATGATTGAAAATTATTTAATTATGATATTTGAAACATACTCCACAGAAGAATCCTCCTTGCAATCAACACAGTAGAAATCCCTTCCTCTGAAATTAGTGTCCTCAAATGCAGGATATAAAAATCAGTATCAAGCAACTATTAATATTGAGTCTTATATCACTAAGCCTCTCAGAGCCTGCTCTGCTGCACCAGAGAAATCAGGAATTTCTTATGAGGAAAGACAAAGTTATGAAATAGAGAGTGCTTGGTCTTGGGTTTTATTGATCTTCAGTAGCATCAGGTAGATTTCTTCAGACCTTTCAGTTTTCAGGTTGCAGCCTGAGAGTATGTCAGAATTTGCTCTTTAGATACAATCAACTCACTGTTTCTAAGCTTTTCCCAGGACCAAACATTTAATCTGTAACCCAAAGTAAGAGCCTGTTTTTGATGGTAAAATAGAATCTTGTGGGATGGGGCTAGAGTACTAATGCATTTGTCTATACATATCCATATCTGTAAAAAAGGTATTGTTTGATATCATCAGGGTTTTTTGTAGATAATACTGGTCTTTTAATTTTACCTTTTTATTTCCTTATGTTCCTGAAATTGTCAATGACATATCAAAAGGCCCTTTCATTTCTTTTTAGTAGAAAAGCAACATGAGAGTGTAATTTAGAATCAGTAGCTTGGATAATTTTCCGTTCAAGTAGGAGCAGCTTACAACACTGAACCAATTTTCCCAGTATGGACTGCAGATGAGTGATAATCAGTTATAAAAACAGGTAAGCTATATTTCCATGTGAATCTCAGTCAGTCTTAGATATCATTGCCACCCAGAGGTATCCTCTTCTCCACGCGTATTTTAGCTCAATTTTCACAGTTCCTCTCCTTTTCACAAGCTCCAGGACTCAGCAAAGCCTTCCTGAAGTTCATTCAATTCACAGTGCAGAGAAAAAGCTTCATTTTTGTTTCTCTGTTTGTTTTTTTCTGTACTTTCCTTTTGCAAGGTAAGTGGATTGGATTAGCTCACAGTGAAGTCTCCAAAACTGATGCAAAGTATGCAGCAGCATGCGGTCAGGAGCAGAAAAGAAAATTGAGGAAAGAGAGAGGGTGGAGTGCCATCATCATACATTGGCTGGGATGAGCAGAGGGATCTATTCACACTGCCCCGGGGAGCCTTCCTCTTAAAGCTATGTAGAAGCCATGTAAGGCAGACAAAATGGAAACTGAACACTGCTTCTTACTAAAACCTCCATTGCACCATCCCGAAAAGAGGGAGAAAATACTGGATTAAACTGGGAGTGTAAAAAATTCTCCTTAGAGCAATTTTACATAAGTGACAAGAATTAGGACAGATACTTTTTGCTCCCAGATTCAAAGTGTGTTGAATAATGTAAAGTATGTGATATGATGTGCCAGATCATTGTAGAATGCAATGTCATATTATGTGACCAAGTTTAAATCAGCACAGAGGGGTTTCGTCTCAATTTGTACCCCTGCAAGATTCAATTTCCCAGCAGTTAGTGAAGAGAGAACTGCCATGTTTGGAACAATTTAAATAATTTTAAATATTTCACCTTATGTTCTCCTATAGAAGGGAAATCACACAGGTCCAACTAAAGAATTTTTGTTTGTCTTGAAAGGCCTTGTACAAAAAAGGAAAAATAAGTAAATGTGTATCTTAGTTGTAGTGGGTTTATACTTAAATGTTGAACAAAAATATATTCTTTTGTGAAATGTAGCTCTTGGGTCTTAAAATATATTGAAAAAACATTTTTCCCAGCAAGAAGTTGCCTCATTTACTGCCTTATTTGTAATATTAGACTTAAATTAAGGTTGTTTATGTGCTTTTATTTTCTTCCCTCTCTGAAGTAGTGAATAATAGTTTGCTGGCACTGAATTTCCATACAAATATGGAAAACACCAAAGCATACCCAAGCAACTTTTGTAGAGCTTATGCTGTTTTAATTATTATTTTCCTGTGCCAGGAGCTCACACATTCACACTACATTATGAATGTATGTTTTTAGTACCAGTCAATGGAGACATATCCACTTTTAGTGTAAAGGAGCTCTTCATTTATTCAATTTGCTCATGAAACTCCAGGGAGTGGGGAGTTTCTTAGTTCTGCTTATTGCCAGGAAAAGAGTATGAGCTCCTATTGAAGTACTCAAGCCTAATCCAAATACTGGATGTTCCACAGTGAATCCTGAGAAAATACTGCTGTCTCTTACATGTACTGCTGTAATTGGAACACACCTCTTCACAAAGCCTGTGATCCATGGCCTTACAAGGACCTTGCTAAACCTTCTCATGCTTTAGACACTTAGCTGATGCCTTAGGATTTTATATTTTTCAAATCCTGGACGACATTAGTGTATAATTCTAAACTCCATATAGAGTGTTAGTTAACTGTCTTCACATTTTGGTCAGACAAAACAATTCTTCTAGGCCTGAAATTCAAGGACAGCCTCAGGCTCTGAAAAGCACAAACAAAAGTGAATTTGGGGGGAGCAAACTGGAGGTATATTACTTCATTACCTGAAGCTGTAATTGGAGGATTAACCCCTGATATGTTAATGGACCAAACCGATACCTGTCTGAAAAACTCCTGACCATTGTCCATCTTGGGTGTAGCCTCTGGGAGGTTCCTGACTGCCCAAGGTGTACCTGCTTGAAGGCCTTTAATAAATACCTGCTTTTACTCTCTCAGTCTTGTCTAGCCTCTGTTTCAGGTAGCCATTCCAAGGCATCATAGATATCACATAGGTACACAACCACAGGACTGGAGTAGCTGGGATGGGTCCTGGAACAAATAGTGCCAGTGAGAAAGTGATAAGAAAGAAAAAAAGAAATTGCCAAGGAGCACTCATTTGACTTCCCTGCCTTCCCGCATACACGAGTATAGATGCAACTCTGTAAGATGAAAAAATGAAGAATACTTTCCTACATACTCCTACTGTTTTCTCTAAAATGCCTCACAAAAAAAAATCTAGTTTCAAAGACACCAAGATGTATTAGTTTGAATAATTACAAGATTGAATCTGAAGTATTTGGAGAACATTAAACAGTCATGTGGGCAGCTTCAGAAATATAGTGGCAGTATTTAACTTAGTTCACTTCAAAAGATGCTCACATGAGGATTCAATGCACTTTAAATAATACACTTTAAATAATACACTTTAAATTCAGACCTCAAATAAATTCGATTATCAGGTAGACAAGTTCTTAATTGGCCATAAAATCCTTTAAACCCTCTTCTTTCTGAAATCATTGTGGTATTACACAAAAGGTGACAACAGGCCTCAGAAGCATGGGTAGCACAGTCTAAGGTATTTTCCATTGTCCAGAACTGAGTAGGTTGACCACAGCATATTCAGGATTGATGGGGTCAGTGCAACATATCTTTCAACCCAGGCTCCCACATGTACTTGCTGCTGTGAGCAGGTAGTGATACCTCACCACTGCACATTCACACTCTTGTGTGAAAGGTGCAAGGCTGTGTCCTGCTATCCTCAGCTAACCTCATGTTCTTCCTGAAGACCTTTTTGTCTGGAACCGCCTCAGTGCTGTTTCACACCTCCACTGCCCTTGGATATTCACAGATCCCCCTGCAGCCTTTAGCTCTGTAACATCCATAGCTAATTCTGTCTTCCTCTCCTTTGACCCACTGGTGTTGCCCCAGTCAGTGCTGCTGCTCAGAGGAATCTCTGTATCCTCAGGCCCTCAAACACCTACTTGATAGATGAGCATTTAATGTACTTTATGAAGTGTTGAAATAAATGGCAAACGACAGATAAAATGTTGAAAATAACATGCTACTTCAACACTTTATGCTTCATCAGCTTTTTATTTCAACACTTTGCAGTCAAAGTGTGAATATGATAGGGGTTATCAAGGGCGTTTATCTTTGAGTTATGTTAGCATGGAGGATTGTGATATAAAACATCCGTGTTATTCACAGTTACATCATGCTAAATATTCAATGCAGAATTTGAAAAATTTGTTAAACCTTGTTTACTTTCATGGTCTTTTTTTAACCAAGGATGCTTTGTGAACATTCATGAGTCAGATAGCAACCAAAGGTCCTTCCTTCTCTTAAAATAAATGGCAATACAAATCGACTGACTTCAGAAATCTTGGTGACTACTAAGTAGGAAACTGTTTTATGCAGATAAGCTGAAAGGTAGAAAAGCTGAAAGAAGAACCAAAGTCAGTTTCAAAGTAAGACAGCTAAATTAGATATCTTCAGCACACTATTTAGTCAGTGCAAAACTTTTTTCTGTACATTGTTAATTAGTAGAACTTGTATTACAGTAGTATCAGACAAAATTCTGTGTTCCATCGCCTCAGGCATCAAGAGTGCAGAAGATTCAAATACTTTGCCAAATAAATGGCCATAAAGATATACATTTTTTAATATTCTCTTTAACCAGTTTGTCATTCATTTCCCTTCATTTATGAATATAACAAGAATATGGTCCATAGACAATGTAGAAGCTACATTTTCTGTTTATATATATTATTAGTCATATAATCATAAACCATTATTACTCTTAAATACTATTAGTTCAATGTACAGAGCCATCTGAATCATCTGTTTTTTTATTACAATTCCCACAAGGTCATGAATGGAATTTCTACCTGGCAGCACATTAGAAGACACAATAATTTCTGACAGGAATCAATACTGTTACTGAAAAAAAACCTTTACTTGCTCACAAGGAAGTTTCTTTAGAAATTCTACATAAAATGAGTTGTTTCTTCCAATACAATTACACCTGTCCCTCTATTTCAGTGCCAAGTAGAAAAAACGTTGATCACACCTCCAGAGTGGTCTGATCTTCCTTCAGGAAGATGGAGGATGTGGTAGAAGTGGCCCAAGGAAGTGAAGAACTTGAAAGCACTGTGAGTTTCCCCTGAGACAGTTTTATTTGCCCAAGAAAACAAATATATGAAAACTGATGTTTTCTGAAAGTTGCTGCTTGATTTAACACTTATATTTATTTGAGCATAACACCACATAATTTGTTTGGCATAGCTGAATTAATTTGTAAGTTTTTCAAATATTTAAAATGAGAGTTTGCAGCAATATGCTTTCTTTCAGATGCAAAAACTTTTTTTTAAACTGCTGTGCTCCTCAGTATTGAACAGTAGTGATGTATTCCAGGAATCATATTTTCTCAGTGCATTGTCAAAGGTACAGTTAATAATTTTGTGCCTCTCAACCATCTCCCTACATGTTATTGATATAATCATATAACACAAATGAGCTTATTTGCATGAGATGATTCAAGATCCCACAGTGCTGGGTAGACACCACATTCTGCTGAGTTCTGTATAACATCTGTCAGCAGACACAAAGCTTTACAAGTTGCTGTGAGCAGTGAGAGCTCAGACATGTATCCATGTGGAAAGAAAAGGAGATAGAAATATTATTTTCAGAATATGTCAAGTTTTTAGGCTTTAGATTAAAAACAGATTACAGAATGTGGAGAAAGTGTGATGTTATGGAAAAACTATACACTAAAAAGATAGTTAGGGTAGTTGAAACTTGCTGATAGTGGGATGAAAAGTCCTTGTGAGCTTGATTTTTCAGCTGGTCTCCAAGAAGATTTTCAATATACAGCTGTTTTTCAGATCTATACTACTGAAACAAAACACTTTGAACCTGATTGTACTTTAAAGGATTTTGGATAGATACCATTTGAAATAAACAAATAAACGCCTTCTATCAGTGTTATATATTTGCAAATCATTTTCACAAAATGAAAGAACCTGATTTTTCAAACACAGTCTCTGAGCAGAGAATATCACCCAGCTGTATAAACAGATAGTTTAGTACACTGCAGCAAACATAAATATATATTTTTAAGATCTAAGGTATAATGTATCTTCTGTGGAACCATATGGGTAATCACTTCATACAACAGCTTGTGAGATGCTTCCTGTCCTTAAAAAAGGGCAAACTGTTCCATGCAAAGTCTTTAATTTGAGATTCTGGTTTTTTTCTGCAATCACCTTGAGAAGAGCAAGGGAACTGCAGTCTCCAGATTACTTTTAATTGCTTATCAGCTATTATAGAGGAAAGATGTGCGATAACTCTGACTTTGGTCTTGCCAGAAGGAAAAAAATTACTTATTATGTATTATATAAACTGTCCCAGACCTGGATAGAGTTAATTTTCTTCAGAGCAGCTCATATAGGGCTTAATGTTAGAGTTTTGACCAAAACAATTTTGATAGAACACAAACATTCAGGCTGTTGCTGATCAGGGCTTGCACTGTGTCAGGTCCTCCTCTGTTTCTCACCCTGTGTCCCCAGGTGAATAAACTGGAATGCTCTGTAATAGATTGGGAGAGGAGACAACTGGGCAGATCACCCAACAAACAGGAGGGCTTAGGAGGCTTAACCACGTTTTTCTCAGGAACTGATGAGTATACTCATGGCAAGTGGTGAGTGATTGACTTTGCATCACTTGGTTTGTTTTTTTTTCTCTTCTTCCACTTATTCTTCATTTATTTTATCTTACTATAAGTAGTAGTAGTGATATTAGTAATGATTAATGATAATAATAATAATAGTAATAATAGTAATAATGATAATACTTATGCTGTTGTTGCTGTAGTCTTTACTCTTCAAATTTTCTTGCTATTATTTTCTATTTCCTCTTCCCCATGCTGGGAGAAAGAGAGGGTGGAGGGAGGGAGTGTGCAACCAGCTCTGCAGTGTTAGCTGCCTGCTGTGGTGAACCAACAGCTTATATATAGAGAGACATAAATCTACAAAGTTTTCATTAAGGTTCATGCATTTCCTCACAGACACCAGGGTATCAGCATATCTTCAGAACTGAGCTTCCTATTCCATCCTTCTATCCCTCTGACTCATCCAAAGAAATGGTTTTGTGTCTGTGCCACAGTGAATTTTTTCATGTTAAAAAATGTTTTCTTCCCCCTTCCTCCTCCCCAAAAAATCTGACATTGACGCAACAAGAGGGGTCAGTAACCGCAGGACAGGGAGTCTGGAAAGGTGGAGTGGGTATGCAAAAAGCAAATTTTATTGCAAAGATAAAATATTTTAATTATCCTCTAAAAATGCCTTTTATGATTTCTGTCCTATGCAGCCATACATAAGCATCTGAAACGGATCAGCTCCTCATCATGTCAAACTCTCTACAGATACATATCTCCAAAATTATTTTAGCCTTATTAGATATCCCAGTCCAAAACTTGGAGAGGAAGGTAGAAAACATAGAAGACAGGTGATTTTAGTCCTTGGGGTAAGTGACTGATAGAGCTGGGATAGAAGTTCAGTTAGCCTGGTGACACCTGGTCCATTCAACTACCATGAACTACTATGAGATCTTCCTTCTCTTTAGCTCCCAGAGCACTTTTTTGCTGGCATTCAGCATCACAAAAGACTGAAGGTCAAGTAACCTCTTTAGGTCAGGAAGCTTGGCATGAAAGACAAAGCTCTTGTCAGAAATCTCAGGCTTATACTGTGGTGGTTTAAGAAATGGTTGGTTTTTCCTTAATGGTTATTTATTTGTTTGTTTGTTTGTTTATTTCTTGCATCTCTTTTTTATATAAAAATATTTAGGAAAAAGCAAGTAAAATCATGTTTTCTTCATCATTATTTTATGAGATTGTTTTGCATGAAGGGCTACTTAACCTTCTGAGTTACCCAGTAGAAAAGAACAGGCTTAAAAACATTTAAAAATATATTTTTAATAATTCTTACATAAAACATTTGTAATTAAATATTCTATGAACAGAATATTTAAGAAGAACCTGCTGCAAACAGTACAAACTATGTAGTTTGTTCTTTGCCCATCTAAAGCAAAAGGTGCCAGACTGCTGTTGGAAGCTGAGATGACTTGTTTGGAAAACTAAAAATGCTTTTCTTCAGAAAGCTTCTAGTCTTTCTAAATTTGTGTAGTGAAAAAAAATTATGAAAAGTTTGCAATGAATACTTGTCATCAACAAAAGGAGTTCAGGAACATTTAATTAAAGCACAGGCTTCTCTGACTCTTGAGCTCCATATTTGGCAGAACATTTTTTCTTCTCAGAAAAATGCATACTGACAGGGAATGAAAGTCATATGTTCATGATGTGCCAAAAATTTTGCATCCGAAATACTTTCTCTGTTGTCTTGTAACTTGACTTTTGTCCTTTCTGTTTAGAAATGCTTCATGGAGCAGAGCTAGAAAAAGGGAATTTGTGCAATCAAATAGAAGAAATGCTGGGCAATCAGAGCAGGCTTGTTGTGGAGCCATGCATCACACATAAATGATTCTGAATAAATCATCTGTAAAATTACACCTGTTTATTTACAGAGAGTGTGCAACAAAAGGAATTAAAAAAAATTAAAGTCTTGAGACCGCTTGACCAAGTTTTTTCACAAAGTGACCATCATGTTTAAAACAAGCTTACACATTGAAAAATAGGGTCTTAAAAGGTTGTTCTGCAATATTGTAGTATGTCACAGTTATACACATGCAGATTTGAAATACAAAATATTTTGGGTGCAAAGGACTTGACTGCTCTTGATCTTTACATTTGCTCCCATGGAGGTCCCAGAGATCTGCAGCAGTGTAACAAGACTTCTATCAGTTCTCCTTAGCTAGCTGTCAATGTTCTCCTTAAGTAATGGATTTGAGTTTAGCTTGGTTATGTTGTAGAGCAAGTATTACACATTTTCCAGAATGTATGTTGCAAGTTTCAAATTAATATTTTGAAATTTTAACTAATTTGTGAGTTTGGATGTGGGAAAGGTGTTCAGTTCCAGTCCTGCAAATGTGTTTCTTTCTATTAAGTGGGTGAGAATACTGATATATCATTACTAGCTGATGGTACAAAATACCTCCATGCACAGCCCTTGACAGAAAGAATGTGGTGGGGCTTTTAAGTTGCATTTCTAAATTTGCAATGGCAGGTTTTGGCTAGGACAGAGTTAACTTTCTTCAGAGTATCTACCATGCAGCTATGTTTTGTATTTGTGTTTGTAACAGGGATGTTTTCTTAGTGCTGAGCAGGGTTTGTACAGCAAGGCCTTTTCTGCACCTCAACCCACCTCACCACCAGAGGAGGCTGGAGGTGCACAAGGAGATAGGAGGGAACACATCTGGGGCAGCTGATTCCAACTGACCAGAGGGATATTCCAGGCAATATGGTGTCATACTCAGCATATGGAGCTGGGGGAAGAAGTAAGAAGCGGGGGGACATTCAGAGTGATGACATTGGTAATCTGTCGTGGTTTAATCCCAGACCAGAACACAAACCCCACTCACTCCCACACCAGTAGGACCAGGGAGAAAACTGGAAGGATAAAAGCTAGAAAAATACTAGGTAAAAACAATTTAATAGGAAAAGTAAAAGCCACATGAACAAATAAAGCAAAACAAGGAATTAATTCACTGCTTCCCATGGGCAGGCAGATTTTCAGCCATCTCCAGAATAGGAGGGCCACAACACACATATAACAGTTATTTGGGAAGACAAACACCATCACTCAAAGCATCAGCCCCTTCCTTCTTCTTATCTTTACTGTATATACTGAGCATGATGTCATATGGTCTGGAATATCTCTTTGGTCAGCTGGGGTCACCTCTCCTGGCTGTGTAATCTCCCAGCTTCCTACCCACTCCTAGTCTCCTTGTTAGCACAGCAGTAAAAAAAAAAGTGGGAAAGGCCTTGGGGTCTGTATAAGCCCTTCTCAGCAATGACAAAAACATGTCTTTATTATCAACCCTGTGTTCAGCACAAGTGCAAAACACAGCCCCATATCAGCCACTCTGAAAAAAATTAACTCCATCCCAGCCAAAACCAGTACATCTTCCCAAATCATCACTATCCAAGCGGAGTCTGGCTTTCCTGGGGGTGGAAGAACACCTGCATGAACCTGGGAAGCAGTGAATTAATCCCTTGGTTTGCCTTGCTTGCTTGCATGGCTTTCATTTTACCAATCAAACTGCCTTTATTTCAACCCATGAGTTTTTCCCATCTTACTCTTCCAGTTCTCTCTCCAGTCTTGCTAGTGGGGGAGTGAATGAGCAGGTGTGTTGGACTGAGTTACAGACTGGAGTTAAACCACTAGAGAGAGATGTGCTCTGAATTTATTATTTTCCCTCTTGTTGTTATGAGGTATGGTTTACATAATTGAACCCTTGGCAGCTGAAGCAAGACTCAAATTGATAATATATATCCCTTCACACAGGAAAACTGGATTCTGTGGATCCTTTCTGAACAGTGATGGGGTGGATTAAGTTAAAAAAAAAACCATTAAGTAATGCTTAGAAAAGGACTTTGTCAACATCTGGGTACTTTAAACTTTTCTCATAGGAATGATTTAGATGTCCTGGGTAGTTATTAGGCCTCACATCAAACAGAAAAGACTCAGATGGTAAGTAGGACCAAAAATAATGAAGAGATGATCAGATACGAGTTTTTTTCCAACTCAGGAACCAGTTTTCTCACAGCAAAAGGGCAAAGTAGAGGAAGAGCCTAAGAAAATTCTGTGCGAGGAGAGAAATTAATCAATTCATTTTAGAAGATAAATACTGAAACTTAGAAGGTTGAGAAGGAAAGCAGTTAACAGATACTGATACACTTGAGGGTCTGTTGCAGGTTATTTTTAAATTACCTGCTATGACATAAGGAATGGGAGAAGGGACAGTGCTGCATGTGAAACACCCTGCCTCAAAGCTCACCATGCTCTTGAGGCCCAGCTACATGGGTCTCCCTTGCAACCTCTATAGAATGCACATATTCTGGAAAGAAATTAGTGTGTGTTCTTCGGTTTTGGTTTTTGGTTTGTTTTTGGGTTTTTTGGTTTTTGTTTGTTTGTTTGTTTGTTTTGGGTTTTTTTCTTTTTTTCTTTTTTCTTTTTTCTTTTTTCTTTTTTCTTTTTTCTTTTTTCTTTTTTCTTTTTTCTTTTTTCTTTTTTCTTTTTTCTTTTTTCTTTTTTCTTTTTTCTTTTTTCTTTTTTCTTTTTTCTTTTTTCTTTTTTCTTTTTTCTTTTTTCGTTTTTCTTTTTTTCCCCACTTCTATGTGTCTTTTCTAGAAAACAGAATATATCAAAAAGCACAAGTATTAAAAGACCTGTATTTTATGAAGGCAGCTAATGCCATAGGAACAGAAGTCCAGAGCTGGTGAAAATGAAAAAGCATTTTCTTTTTATCTCATAGCTGCAGTTAATTGTTTACATTCCAAGCCCATCCCCACAGAGTGAAGCAGCATTTGTCTGTACTGTAAAACCAGCAAATATCAGAACCAGAGTAAAGAATCCTGCAGGTGATGCATGATATCCATCTTATACACAACAAGTGTCTTTCAAATTCCTCTATATGAGATTCACCAGAAGGAGAGGTTCTGTGTTTTCACTGCTTAAAACCCACTAGGAGGGGGAAAAAAAAGGCTTCCCTTGCCAAATTCCACTCCATTAGAAGCATAAAAAGATAATGAACTTAATTCAAATACAAATTCAAATACTGTCTAGTACAGTATGTCTGAAGAAGGACAAGATCCCAGAGGATACTATTCCCCTCTGTTTGTGTTGAGAAGTTAAATAATTTGTTCAGAAAATGAGGTTACCCATTTGTTTTCTCCATTTCTCATATTTTCATCCCAGAATATCTTTTCAGACAAGGGAGGCTGTACAGGTCACTCCTGCACAGTTCACCTTCTTTTATAAATCGCTGACTTAATATCAGGTAAAAGATAGTTGAGCACTAGGCTCTTTGGTGAATTTCCATGATTTAGTGTAGCCTTTTCTATATTATGTATTTTCAATATATTCAATGGGTTTCCTTGGCTTCATACAGAATTTTCCTTTTATCTTCCTCATAGAAAATCTTTCTGCTTAATATTCACATTGTCTCACTTAACACTAATCTTCTCAAATTTTGATTTAAAATGGCAGGTTGGATAAGGCCTTGAGCAAATTCTAATGGAAGTTGTCCCTCTCCATGGTATGGAGGTTGGAAGTAGATGATCTTTAAGGTCCTTTCCAATCCAAAGCATTCTATGATTTTGTGAATGCTCAGCATCTTTCAAATTTTTCTAAAGCCAAATGCCTCAGTTGTTTCTCTCATGTAAAGTAACTGCTTCTGGCCCATAGAGTAATGGTGCCTAGCAGTGCACAGATCTGGTATTCTTCCACTTCGAGAAGTAAAGTTTTTATCAGCTTGTATTTTCCTCAGCTCCTGTGAAGCACATCTTCTTTTCTTCTCATTTTTAAGGAAACCACAGCAGTGGTCAAGGTTCCTCTGTGCACACAGGATTCTTGCATATTCTTCGACTTCACAGATGCCACATATCACTTGCCCTTCCTATTTCTTCTTTTTCATGTTGCAGGCAATTCATCCTCTTGGCTTCTTGGCATTTATTATGAGTCAAAGTTGACCAAACCAATCTTCCAAGGTTAATTATTAATTTGATTCATCAATAATTCAAGTATTTTTTTCAGCTATGTGATGTCATCTGTGTTAGTTAAGGACCTTAACTTTAGATTATCTCAAGTCATGCCCTCTATCTTATTTATCATTCTTACTGTCTAATTTAAGAATATAATAAAAAGCTGTGGTGATTCTATGCTTCCTTACATTATATCAGGCTTTGGACTTATTTAATTTTTCTTTTTTTTTTTTTTTTTTTACAATGCAGCAAGAGTCTTCAAACATAGGTTTCATACTTGCAAATATATTATCTGAATGCCATGTGACTTTGCAGCTTTCCACAGTGTTTCCAACCAAGCTGAAACAAAAGTTAATGAAAAGGACAAACATCGTTGTTGGCTTCTTGCTTTCTTCAGCAGCCAGCAGAGCATACATAGATAGTGCAGCTTCAGTCCAGTTTGAAGTTACCCTAGCTGTCCTCCCCTTTTACTCTATAAAATGGCCTCTATCTGCAAATTATTCTGCTCACCATGAATTTCCTTATTTGCATCTCAGCAGAATCTTTTTAGCAAGTCAGTTCAACTATAAATGGTAGTCATTTCTTTCATATTTCTTCTTCCCCTCATGCATGATTCCACCAAAAATGACAGTTTCTTTAGCATCAGATTTTTCTTTAGCCACTGTGATTATTCTCAGCTTAACCATTTTGTGCATTCTTTAAATTATTCACAAAATCATAGAATGGGTCAGGTTGCAAGGAACCTCCAATCTCCCTGCTCAAGCAGGGTCACTTGAGCACATAGTACAGAATTGCATCAGACTGTTCAAGAATATCTTCAGTGAGGGAGTCACCACACCCTCTCCGGGCAACTTGTTTCAGTGCTTGGTCACTACTCTGTAAAGAGGTTCTTCCTCATGTTCAGGAGGAACTTCCTGAGCATCAGTTTCTGCCTGAGCCTCCATTGCCTCTTGTCCTATTGCTTGAGACCACCGAGGAGAGCCTGCATCCATCCTCTTGACACCATCCCTTTACATATTTATAAACATTAATGAGGTCCCCTTTCAGTTGTCTCTTCCCAAGTCTAAAAAGGTCCAAGTCTCCCAACATTTCCTCATAAGAGAGATGCTCCAATCCCTTAATAATCTTTTTTCTGTGTGATTCTTGAATATCAACCAACTCTCTTGGACCCCTCTTAAAGGCACTTTCTAGAAGAATTTAATAGTGTCAATATCCCAGTAGGGCTTCATAGGGATGCTCCATAGTCCTGTCTTGTTGTTATGACTTTGGCTGCTTCCACTTGCTCAAGGTTTTCCCTTGCTATAATTCTCCCCTTCCCACACCTTATGTCTTTAGGCCTTGTCCCCATCTCCCTTTAAATCTAATTTAAAGTTCTAAATTCCTGATCTCTTTTCTTTCTTTTTACGAGTCTCATTCTAGAAATGCCGTCATTCCTTACAGTGATGTCATCATACGTCATCATGCCAGCTTTTCCCAGAACTATGATTTCTTTCTGTATCTTAATCTTTGTAAAGCTTATCCAGCTATTTCTGTCCTTAGATCTTCTAATAATTTTCTTTCCTGAGTTTAGTTTCGCTTCCCTGAATATTTCTTGTCCAGTCTGTAATGAGATTTCTTTATCAACACAAGTTAATGGACTGAAAAAATGTCTAAATGACACCTTGAGTTCTTTCCTCATAGAACTTTCCTTTTATCAAAATTGAATTTGGTTTCAGCTACAACCAATTTTGGAATCTCCAAGTTGTTTTGTTTTTTTTTCACTTAACCCTCTTTCCCACAGGGCTTTCATGAACAATGGCATTTTCTACTCTCTTATTTTCAACAGCCAACGCCTTTACTGATAATAAAGTGCTCTCTGTTCCTTTTAGTGTGGGTAAATGGTGAATTCCATAAAGCTTTCTGATATCTTCAGGAGAAATCCACCTGCAGCCTTGTAATCAAACTACACATCTCAAGGCAATTCTGAACTTTGCCCTTGACAATATGAGAGAAAGAAATGACTGAGTGGGGAGGCAGTAATGTTACCAAGAATTACATTGGTTTTAGTATTTTTGTCAAGCAGCAGAATAACATCTTTTTTAAAAAAGTAACAGCCTCTTTTGAGAATTTTCAACTACCTGCACTGACAAATGTTCCACTCTTTTATTAAAATAAGATTTTAATAATCCATAAGGGGCAATTGAAATAACAATAATAAGTTACCAATTTGCAAGAATTTCTTTTGCAATATGATGATTTCACCATTAAAATAATTATGTTTTTAAAATTATTAGCCCTCACAGTCACTATTTAAAAGTAAACTGTGTCTATTGTTCTTGAATTTCTAATCAGTTTTGTCTCATGTAATGGGTGGGTTGCTATCAGATGTTTGGCAAACTACAATGCAAATTAAGGTTTTTTAGTCTGTGGAAATATCCATTAACCATACACATTTCCAAACTTCAAAATGCATGCTTGAAAATTACAGTTGGTTAGACACTTTGTTGTGAATTGCAGAACAAAAGCTGAAAATCCTGCTCTGTGTTTCATTTATTATATCAAACAATGATGCTATTCCACCATTGTATAGCATAAAAGGTGTGTTCGTGTTTGAAGAACATACTGTCCATAAGGTTTAATCTGCAGTCTTATGTTCAGAGGAGTTTGTAAATCGATTCTTCACTAGATGCTGTAACTCTTGTCGATTGAAGATAAATGGCTGAATTCCAAGAGAATACAGCACAAAGAAAACCATTAGCCCTGACAATTCATAAACAAAGTGAAGAATATTATTCACTCCTTGTTCCTGTAAAATAGTACCCAGGCTTCAAACAATACAAAGGAAGCTCACTTAAATCATTGCAATTATTTAGTCAAAATGAGTTTGTTTATGAACAAATGTACCAAAAGAAAAAGGATTGGTTTCTTTATAAGTAGTAAAAAAAAGGGAGAAGAGGCAGGAGAAAACTTTATTGTAATCCCAACAGCTATGTTAATAGCTGTAGCTTTGTTTTCAGCCTTTTTTCTTTTATAATCTTCTTGCTGACCTATTTCTTCACTGAAAAAAGAATGTCTGAAACACATTGAATGCTTCTAGGTCAGAGGTTCCCGGCGTCTGTGCGCCATGGTGACAGTCTCAGGAGGTTTTTCAAGTAGTAAGAGTTTTCACAAATCTCTCATGAATACCTTCAGGTTACCGGAGGCTAGAAAGGTTTGGGCTTGGTGTGGGGTTTGTTTTGTACTATATGCATTTGTCTTCAGCCTCTGTGAATTTGCGATTCCCTGGATCACTTGGCCGCCTAGTCCCAGAAATTAAAATATATTTTACTTTTCTTTCTGTGACATTAAAAATGCATTGCAATGAATAATATAGTAGAGCTGTGTATAAAACTAAAGCTTCTGCATTCCTTTTAAATGTTTGTTCTTTAACAGAGATTCTCTGAGGTAAACTTATTGAAATGATGAACGAACAGTAATTTAATTTTTCATCATAAGCATTAGTGGAAAATAAAGGACAAAAGTACTTTGCAGGGCTGAAGAAATGGAAAAGATATTTATCATGGGAAAATACAGCATCCAGGCTGAATGTCTGGCAGTGCACATTCTTTTTCTGTTCAAAGAGTGGCAATAAGGAGATTAATATTTAGAGTCTAGAAACATTTTCTATTTATGTCGTAAGCAGCAAGTACTAAAGTAACTTACCATGAAAGTGTGCTTAAAAAAAGTATATAGTCAACAGATGAAAGCAAAGCTTTTGTGAGAAATTATTTTTAATTTTGAAAAGAAATTCAGTAACTACTGGTTTTCCCCAGAAATATTCTGGAGGAATGTTAAAAGTAGTAGCAGGTCAAATGACCAGCTGGTACATATCAGTATTTCTGATACAAGGAAGACCTGCACTTTTAGAAGACATCTAATGAAAACTGTTCCAGGAATTCACCAGTTGTTCAAAGATTTGAAATATCATGCTACATCACTGAAATTTCATGGAGAAAATTTAAACTCTTCTGTAAGATGCAGTAATTATTGAGATTAAGACACATATAAAACTCTTCAGTTCAGGTGCCATTTTTGACGTTCTTATTTACTCATGCACAAATTTTTCTGATATCAGTGTGAACCTCTACATAACCAGGAATAGGTCTTTGTAACTTTCAAATGGCAGGAAAAAAGATAAAAACAGTGATGTTCTTCTCCCTTCTCAAAAGAAAATATCAGCTGATAAATTGAAGTCTAAAACTACAGAATCAAAATATTAAGTACTTCATTTTCTCTACAGATACCTCATGAATTGACATACTTTATAAGAGCCAACAGACAGCTTAGTTTCAGTAGGTCAAAAGGATTTATTGAGGCACACACTGCCATTCCATTTCTGCATGACAGGTGCTATCCAGCTCTGCAATATTTTGGCTAAAACATAGATAACCTTTTTCCTTGGGACAAGCTCAGATCAAGCCCAAAGACGTTCTGAGATTTTGCTGAGCTATGCATAATATCCACCAATAATATTGTGTATGGTAAATTGTGAATAAAACTAGAGTTTTCAGAGTAATCCTTTTAAACTCCCATCTGTATTAGCAAATTATTAGTGACAGGTGTGTATCAGTTTCTCCCAGCTGTAGTAGCCACACAGCTCTTTCTTTCTCTCTCTCTCTTTCTCTCATGCAATATACAGAGACATGAATAAGAGAAAAATAAATGAAAATAAATTTTTAAAAACAGCATGCCTAAGTCAGTCATGGAAATGCTTTACTATCAAGGCCACCTAGTCTGCTCCACAATATGAGGATGTCTCTCAACCACGTGCAAAGGAATGGGAAATTGGCAGGGCAGACCTAGTTATGCATAACTAGGAGTGAATGCAGGCTTCAGAACACCAAAGCTTTCTACATAACACGTCTCAGTTATATTACTGCACAACTTTACAATTTTTGTGCAGCTTCCTGATGTTTTGAAGGGCGTCACCTTGCAAATAATGTTATTAAAACCTTATTTTGAGAGGCAAGGATTTGCTATTGTTCTTTATCAGAGGAAGGGTTGCGCCCAAAAAAGAGGGTTTGGTTTTAAACACATCTCTGTCTAATGCAATCTAATTTAATCACTGAGTCAAAGGTTCATACAGAAAGATTTTGATCCTGAAACCGCTGGTATGGTTGCATATGTCCTCAGTGCACATACATGTATTCTGTGGGCACAAGACCAAATACTCAAAAACACAGTGTATATTTTACTGACTATGTTTTATACCATGTTTAATACCATGAGTCTAAGTAGAACAGAAGTAGGAAATATAATGGAAAACTTATTTTCATGTCACAGAACTGAACAAGTCTTCTGGAAAGAAGAAGCCCAAGTAAAGAAAGAGTTTTACAGGTTTTATTCTTTCTTAAGAAAAAAATGTGAAATCAATTTGGGAAGTGAAAGTACAGGTCACAGAAAAAACAGGTGAGAAGCAGAGACAGAAGGAGTAGTTGCATAGATAAATGTCAGCTAATCCTATTTTTTGAAAGCACTTGAAAACACTTTGGAAAATAACAATGGTCTCCAGGGATTCCTGATGGAGAAGTCTCATATTTGGTCATTTGCACTGAAGTTTCTCAAACAAAAGCACCAACTTGAAATGTCACCTTTTTTCGTCTCTAATCTCTCCAGTGGATGTCCAGCTAAGAACCTGGGGATCTCACATCAACTAATCTGTTAAACTTTTTGCACCTGGAAAAGTGAACCTTGCCACCCTGAACAGGATTTTCTTCATGGGTATCCAGTAATCTGTGAATTGGAGTCAGGACTTTTCTTTTATTGGTGCCCAAAATGTCAAACCCAAGTGTAAAAATTCTGTAATGAAACAGGCAGCGGAGAAAGTAAGTACCTCCAGAAGAGTGAGGAGCACCAGCAGGTAGTGCTATTTTACAGGTTCAGAACTTCCAAGTTGTCTCACCTCTGACACTGTGACTGGGTAAACAGACTGACTTACCTATCATTTCTTCTTTGCCTTCTCTAATAAGGAATTGGCACACTTTGGTGCCGAAATGTTTTTAAGCTGTTCAATCAATGCATACACTCAGTTTGGAGGATACTACTTTTTGCAGTTACTAACATTGATGTTTTGATATTCCAAGCTGTGGTTTTATTTTTCTCCTTTGGTACAGTACATTAGGAGTCCTGAACAGTTCACAGAGTCAACATAGAGCAAGACTCTTTTGTAGATAACCCAATTTTGAAGGCAGTATAAAAAAGGGCTATAGACTTGAGGAAAGTGATGTGTGGAAGACGTAGGTAATGAATAATTAGGAATTAATGTAAAAACAAGACATCATCCCATTAAATGGTGAAGTATAACCCACCACTGCAATATGCTTTGAAAATCAAAAGTAGAAAGGAATTTGAAGATGAATTTTATTAAAGAGAAGTAGGAATTATAAGGAGGAAAATTGTTTGCTTAGGCATAGCATAAACTGCTGACTGCCTCAAAATGAGATCATGCTATCTGGAGAAAGCCTGCCTTGCACTTATGTTCTTTCTTAAACTTTTTTTGCTCTGCCCCTGCCAGGTGGACAAGGTGACCCTTGGCGCTGATGTGGTCTAGCAATTCTTATATTCTCACACTGCAGGATTAGCTCCCACTGGAAATGAGAACCACAGTACTTTCCCTCTCTCCCATTCACAGTGGAAGGAAGAAAAAATAATGGAAAAAAAGGACATGGCTGCTTGTGATTGCAGGCCTCAAGCCAGCTCAGTAATGCTTCTGGGAAAGGAAGAATGGCATGTGAGGTGGATGAGAGACTGGTGCAGAAAAGGAAGTCGCTACAGACTGCATGCGTGAGAAGGAAGTAGTACACAACTGGACCCCATCATCTGGGTAACTTATCATCTAAGACTCCAAATTATGATCTAGACCTTTAATAACATCCTAATACCCTATAGACAAAAACCAATGCTCCTTGAATCCATTTAGTCACACAGAAAAGCAAGCCTGTAGTTCCTAGTGGATACAATAGTCTCAGAGCAGTTAGCTAAAAGTGAAGTTAGCTTTAGAGAACAAGAGAAAAAAGGGTACCACTGCAGTGTGAATCCTGACTAAGGCTATCACTAGAAATGTCCATACTGCCTACAAGCAGTCTTTTAACTCTGATCTCAAGGGTTCTTTAACTACATAATGAGAACAGCATGAGGAAGAACAATCATAATGCAGGTTCTTGTTCCATTAATACTTTTTTGAGCACAGGCCTGATGTCTGCAGTGTTTCACAAGCAGTAAAAGTACTAAACATTTTTAATAGAACACACAACTTTACTGCAGAAGAAAGATTTTTCCCGCATGAAATCTATACTGAATGGAAATCTTTATAAGTCTAGGAACATCTAGAAAAAAAAAATATCTGAATCCTTTTTTCACTTATTTTTTAACACCCTTTCTCTGACTTCTCCAAATTATTTTTCCCCCTTTTCACAGATCATGTTATGCTTTAACGTAAGTAACAAAATTTTACGAATCGCTTTATACATCTTATTTTCTCTGGCTGTTTTCTCTGATTTGCATAAAAGGAGGGAGGGGTAACATGGTTAAATTTTTCGGCAGGTCACTGTTAAGCAGTAAAGTGACTGAATTCAAATCCTGGAATAAATTCCAGGTGGCTGCTTCTTTCAAGTGAGGCGAAGGAAGGCTGAGGCAGTAGCGGGGGCAACATCCCTTTGTTGGGAGCGATCAGCAGCGCTGATCAACAGCTCCACCTCCTGCCCGACGAGCAGTACCGCACAAAGGGGAGCCACAGGAGTCACTGTCTTCGCTGCCTGCCTCGTTCTGCTTAGAGAAAAAAACATATGCTGAAATTTGTATTTTAAGTATTCTTCTTCGCTATTTCTGACGTTAACTTCTCATGCTTTCACTGCCAGCAAACGAATGGTGCAGAAATCTAATGTACCTAGATAAACCCCCAAACCTGCTTTTAAAATGTTATTATTATATATTTTAAAATCTCCAAAGTAAAGAAATAAGGTGCAAATAATGCTACCCTTATGTTTATATACATATATAGCTATATACATATGTAGCTGAATGTCTAACAAGACTTTAAAAATAGGCATATGCTGCATATAGAGACACACAGAGAAGGATGAAAATAAAGAAATTTTTTGTTTCAAAATCTTCCTTAAATTTTGTAAAATCAATACAGTAAAATGACATATGTATGAGACTGAAGGATCATGACCAAACTTGAGTACTAAGCACTTCACTCAGTTCTCAGGAGTAGGAAAGTTCAAAGAACACCATAGTCTGGTAACCACCAAGCAGAACCTTCCACTGGCAATGTTGTTATACCTGCATATGGAAATTCAGTTGTAAAACTGTTTCATATGCATTTAACTGGTAGAGGCATTAGTGTGCATTGAATAACTTATGTCTTTTAAAATCTGTCACATAGTGCATTCAGCTCTCACCATAAATTCCCTGGAATAAAGTGGATAATGGAATTGTTTCTCGGCTCTCCCCTTACATTATCTGAAGCATTTCTTATACTCACTGCCACTTTCTGTTTTCTGGCTTTCAATAGCAACATTAATAGAAGTGGAGGTGTATTATCTTATGAGGACTTTATATTTTCAAATATCCAAGATGCTTTCACATTGTCTGCTTCCCACATAAAAGCTGACTTGGAAAAGAGAGGCTTTTCTCCCCACAATCAATATCTGAACAAGTGCTATCCAGCAAAAACATCTATAGTCTAGACATTAAAGCAAACCTTTCAGCAGCACATACTGATTTCTGCTATGTAGCATGACTGTGGCAGTTTATTAAAGCATCTCTTTCAGTCTCTAACTTAATGCTTTGCACCATAAATTCCAGACCTTGGAGGCTCTCTTCCCTGCAAGAAAATACATAAGGTGAGGGATCAAGCAAGTGAGAGGTCTGGATTGAGATAGAAAAATGTGACTCAGAACTGCTAATTATCATCTAACAGGACCTGCAATCAGGCACTGCAATGAAGAGCCCACAAACCCACCAAAATGAGGAATGAGCAATAACCAGCCTCAGCAAGACAAGAAAAACAGGAAGACAGCCTTTTTAAAAGTCTTTTGCTTTTAGGGAAAAGCACAGTGTGTGAAAGTATAGAAACAAAAGCAAATACTATCTTCCCCATGTGAAGCCAAAAAAGCCCTTTCCACTAGAGTGGCTTCTTCCTACAGGGTTCCAGGGGTTTTGTTTTCCAGCTGAATATGGTTCATTTATCTATAATGTTCTCACACACACATACCAATACCTGCCTCCTTCACCTAAGCTGACAAAGGAGATGAGGGTCTCAACACCCAAACCAGCCACAGCTTTCAGAGCCATAAGAAGGAGATGAACTTTCAAGGTCCTGGCTTGAAATCACTGCTTGAGAGAGTGAAAGGTCTACCAGTATGCTTTCAGACATTTTCCAATTGTTTGCAGGCTGTGTTCTGTTTTGCTACACATACAAATTAATACTATGTTTTCCAGTCATTCCCAGGATTTTTTACACATCAGGGGATAGCAGAATATGGCCCCTCCTCATTATATTTAATGTCATTTTAGTGAGTAGTACAGACATGCAAGTGAACTATTTAGTATTTGCAAGGACAAAGGAGCTAAAGATGGTGATTACAAATCACTCAGGGGCATGCCTATAAACTCCAAGTAATCCATTGAATGGAGATAATGCCAACATATAATGGGAGCAAGGAGATCAGTATTCCCTTTTCACTGTAATACTAGGAAACATCAATATGCATTGCTCTGCTAATACAATGTGAGTTGTTTAGCAAAGTCAGAACAAGGCAAAAAAAAGAACAAGATTACAAACCCACGAAACCGTGTCCTGTGCACTGATTGGCTGGAAAACACTTTTGTTCTGCAGCTGAGCAGCTAAAATCCGGAGACTTGTTTCGTTACTACCAAACCGGAATGTCAAAATCAGAACTTCTCTCTATCACCTCAGAGCTAATTCTTGCCACAAATCATGGCTTTGTTAGCACGTACAGTAATCTTTTCTTCCTGGAATTTCACAGGCTGTTTTTCCTAGTAATAATTAAAGTCTAGGATGTTACTAAAGCCTGTGAAAAACCTATCTCCTAAGAAAACTTTTCTCACTTCTAGTTCTCTAATCTCCAAAACAAAATACTGCTGCAAAAAATTCTTGGAGGCATCTTGCAGCAGGGTAAACACTGGCACTCTTGGGCTGTCATGAGCTTGTAGGAGCTTTGGCTGAGAAGCAGGTAACAGCTCTTCTGAGACTGCATCCACAATTTTGGCTTCTGTGGCCTAGCGAAGCTGTGCAAAAGGCTTCTGTCCATGCAGAATTTCAACACTTTCAAGGGAGAAATCCAAACATTTATTTTTTTTCTCCTGTCCTGCACGCCTCAACCAGATATTATGTTTGTTAATACCCTCTAATCCTGTTTTTAATCTGCTAAGCGTCATATGCATCTTCTGTGTCCCCACATTGTTTAACCGTTCAGGTATATTTACTGGTACTTTATTGCCCTTCTTATGTTATAATTTCCAGTCTCTTTGCTCTGAGTACGTGATGAATAATTTTCTATTCTTCTCTCACAGAGGAAAAAATTGTGTCAATATAGCTCTATGAACCATGTGGGAAAACAAGTTTTTATTTGTTTAAGTTCAACACTTAACAGGAGTCAAGTAGTGTGGAGTTAGGGGAAATTCACATCTTGAAATGTGGATTGAGTCTATAAAACCATTAAAATTTATTTTCCATTGGAGAATTGTGAGGTTATGCCATTAACTTTTGAATTTGCAGAGGTTTCCCAGAAGCTTACTCAACTCTAGAGTTTGTATCATGTTAAATCCATTCTACTTATTACCCTAATAGCATAAATGACCACTCATGCAATGGAGAGTAACAAGATTTTCCTAACAGCGGCTCTGAAAACTCAGGGTCACTTTGAAATTAGGTAACCTACAGAAACAACCTTATTAAAACAATATGAGTTTTTTGAAGCTGGTATTTTGTTAGGGACTTTCCAAGTTATTTGGGCTTATGCATTAACAGTCGAAAACAACCTTTGAGTGGTAAACACAGTGAAGTTTGTGTGGCGTGTGTGTTCTTCTGTTTTTGTTTTGTTTTAGCAAGGGCAATAATAACGAACATAACCAGCACTCTAAAGTACAGTGATGATGAATACAGAAACTCTAGATTCCCTATCATCATTTTAAATATTTAAGAAAATAAAAAATCTTTGGCATATTGATTTACTTTTATTACCTTCTTTGGGGGATACCTGGGCACTATACTCACTTCCCATGAAAATTTAAAAACAGCTTACTAGCTGTTCTGTATACCGCCATGTGAGCAAAGTTGTATATCAGCTGGGACCCCTCTTAGCTGGCCTCCAGCACAGCAGAAACAAAATACAGGAAAATTTCTGCACATAATTAGGTCTTTCTAGCCATGTTTTGGAGGTACAAGACTGTTCTAAATCGAAGAGGTCATACAGTTCTTCACATTCAAGTGCTTGATACCGGAGGTCTGAGAAATTCAAAAGAAGTTTCCACACTCAGTCAATGCATTTCTGAGCTTAAATTCTTACTTTAGAACTTGTAGCACAGACCTTTCTGCTGTAGAATAAGGGAATGTGAGAAAAGTTTAAAAAATATTTCATCTCATTTATGTCTTAGAAATCTTGCCTTAAATCAAGGTCCTGAGAAATTAAAGGATTTGCTCCAGAGTCTGGTGAGGACACTAGGATTTTTTCCCCATCTACAGAAATTTCTGAGGGACTTGAAACCATAACTAGCCCAATTGCAAATTTCTGGGAAAACAGGGCTGTAGATCAAATGTTTGTCTGAAGATCCCACTGATAAAAAGATAGCAGGATAAAAAAAAGAATATGCTTACAAAAATGTACTTCTTAAGCCTATCAGTCAAAGTTAGTCTTTGAAAGACCTAAATTGTAACTTTACATTGCAATACCTTCTAAGGTGATTTCAGCCAGCAGAATGCTCCTGTGAAATTGTCTCTAAGTGTATCCATCTAAAACCACTCAGGTTGCTAGGGTATTTCAATTACATTTATTTTGAAGTAATTATTTCTTTTCTACAGTAATGCAGAGTGCATAATTGTACTCTTGCATCCAACTGTGGCTTAATTGCAGCAATATTTGCTGTTAGCAAAAAGGGAAATTATTGATGGAGTAAAAGGTATTTGCTATGTTGTACCTCCCTCAGCATTTTTCTCAGCAAGGTAGAATTAATAGGGGAATGGGTGACCTCTAAATGTGCCTGAACTCCACTACATTCTGAAAGGAACATTGTCCAGAAGGCTGTTTAAGATAATTTCCTTAAAAGGCCATTGGCAGGTGACTAAAACCTCTATTGATCCTGTTCCAGCAGGAAATATCTTAACTTCCCCAGTCTGAGCAACTAAAGATTTGTGAACTTCTTAGCTACACATGTGGCCCAAACTGCTTAGAAGTGAGAAAAGCGGAGAAAATGTTTCCTGCTAAATACAGGGAAAGCAAAATCTTGATGATTACAGATATCAGCAAAACGCTTGGCAGAATGAAAACCTGCCTTTAAATGGATGGTGGTTGAGAGCACTTAGCTTGTGCCAGTCAGGAACCTCATGCAAGTTCACTTATTGCATATGTTTTGATAGGAAAAAAAAAAAACCAGAAAATTACTGAGGCTGTTAAAAGATTATCCAGCAGGAGGAGATGAGACGGTCAGTTAAAGATTCCCAAGCACAAAGGAGAGAGGAAATGAGTTATTTAGAAAAGTGGTATTTAAACCTGCTGTGAATCTGTCCATAAGGATTATTTAGACTAGGAAAGCAATGAATCCCAGTGTACAGAGAGGAATTTTTTTTTTTTAAAGGCATTGCTTATACTTTGGGCATGTCTGACTGACACATAATCATAAACATATTTAGGAAGGCAACTGCAATGTTAGAAACCGAAGTCAAACATTTTTGCTTCACTGGCATTTTCAACAGTCCCGTTCAGCTGTGACTATGGGTGTTATCTTTCTGGAGAAAGTCTTTCAAGTTTCTGTGCCTCCATCAGCCTCTTAGCTGCTGCCTAAGCCTATCCTGTGTGTGGAGCACAATTCTGTGGTCAAGCTTTAGACCCAAAACAGGAACAAAATTTTCTGACATGAGCAGGTGTACATCTCTCTGTGTCCATCTCACCCAGCTGTGCCATGACAAATCACCCTCAGGAGTAAATGTCCTCTCACCACAGGATATGAAGCATCATTTGCAACACCAACACATCAGAGGCAACTGCCTCAGATCCCATTCAGCCATCCAACATCCTGTAATTATCCATCAGAAGAGTTGGTTTCTTTACACTTCCTGTTTATCTCAAAGACTGTATAGTTGGGATCATTTAAAAAGGCACTTTATCCACCAAAGCATATCCCCCAGGCTCGTGGTTTAGGCACCAGGGCAACCAGTTCAGATCACACAGACTGGGTATATGAAAATATTTTTCAGTCTCCTAAGTGGCTTCCACACTGATTAGTGTGTATAACCAGGTGTAAGTGCTCCTTCATGATGTTTTCTGCGAGAAAAGCATGTCTGACTTAGCAACCTAACTCCAGGGAACGATGAAGAGCTAAGAAACATCAGCATCTCTTGTTTCTTAGGTCATTTTACTTCTCTGTTTTGAACTGTTCTGTTTCTTTCCCTCTCCAAAACAAACCTTTCTATGAGGGACTATCTCTAAAGACCGTGCAAGTGCAAACAAGTTTGTAAGACTTCATCTCAAAGCTCAGGAGTGATCCTGCACCATCTTCTTAGCTGCGCACCCATCACCTTACTGATTAGTCTGATTGGGCTGTGGTGGCTTCTGCTCAGCAACGAACTGCATACAAACATGGTATTGAAACCCATAAGTCATTTACTATCTCAGTGATCATCCAAAGCATGCTGTTCTCACTAACCAGCAGTGTTATAAAACAGAGTAACTTGGAAATATCGAAAAGCTGTCCAGTGTTCAAGGTTCGGTGACGAGTGATGTTAGTGTTGATGGATCATGAAAAATCAGGTCTTACAACCACATTATTTCAGTGAAAATGACTTCTCTCATCTATATTATGTGCTTTCAGACTAAGATACAGCCTTTGGACCAGACGGTTTCATGTAATGGCTTCAGACATAAATTTTATTAGATTATCTCATTCGGAGCTAACAAGAGACAGAGCCTACAGACTCCTCGCTTCCTTGTAGGACTAATGTCTATTATTCATAAACATTTCCATTTTCTTTTCAATAAGGACAGAACAATTTTTTTTCTCTAATGACATGAGTAATAAACCTCTCAAAAAATCTGACTCACAGTCAGGATTCCTATTGCAAAAAATAGTCAGAGGTTTATGGTCGGTTTTAAATTTAGCTTACAGCTTTGGCAGAAGCAAGATGTGCTACAAAACAAAACATACAATAAATAATTATTAATTTGGCAGAAAAAACAGAAGCTTGTTTTAGCAAGAAACCTTGTTAGTAAAAATAAAAAATATGCCTGCAATATTTATAGTCTAAAAAGAGAATTCTAAACATAAAACTACTTCAAATTTAATGGATTCATTTTTGAATCTTCAGATAGGTCTTTATTGCTTTGGTTCCATGTGAAAAGCAGCAGGTCTTCTAGTTGTAGTTCAAGTACAGCCAGAAAATTTGCAAAACCTTGGCTTTTGGCCAAAAATAACAAAAATTCTGTGCAAGCATATCCTCTGCTAAGAGACTTGCCTAAAATATACTAAATATATACTAAAATATACAGTAATAGTTGATGTATGCATTATTTATATAAGGTAAAGCAAATTCAACTGCTGGGAATACACCTAGGAAGTTGGAGAGTTAGTTCAAGGTCCTGCTTCAGGGAACAATTAATTATTTATACAAAGTGGAAACAGGTTTGAAAGAGGCTGGAATAATCTGTTTCCATAATACCTGATAAACTGATAAGGCTATCCCTTGGGAAATGGAACATAATTTCAGAATGCAAGCATGTTAACTTTTTGGGAAATCTTGAATCATATACCACACACAATATCTCATAAAGGATATCTTTTTAAGACTTCAGTGTTATTTATTCCCAACTTAATGATTTATTTGGCTGGAACTACAGACCCAGCATCTAAAATAAACCAAGCAAGCATGCAAGCGCTTCCAACTGGCTCCTAATGGTAATTCATTAACAAGTGGCTCAAAATCCTGGCATGGCTTGTATCCCTAGGAGCTACAGATGCATATTTAAAGGTTTTTAGGCACCTAAAGATGCAGATAAGAAGCTGGAAAAGTTTTAACCATCAGGCAGCATCTCTTTGCATCTTTAGGTGCCTAAGTATCCTGAAAAGTTTGACCCTGAGAGCCATGCTGCAGTCTCAGTCAGCCACCGGCCCCCTTCAATGACTTTTCTACTGATTTATTTATCATCTTGGAAATAACAGCTACCCATATGCTTTTCCAGTTATCCTGACTCACTTATTTTAAATACATAATGGATTATGTATGCATTACATGTATGACTAGCAGGAAAAATTTTGTACGCATCCTGGTTTTATATTATTGGCTACTGAGCCACCTGCAATTTCTGGAGACTGGAAACATCAAGTGTTTTTCATGTACAGTGATTCACATTAATTTCTACTATCCTTCTTGGAATAATACAGATGATAAGGAACTTCTGAGATATATTTTCTTGAATAATAAAGCCCAGCAAACCATCAGATATTCTCCTTATCTCATGCAACATTTACAAATGCTTAGCCCTTCCCATATTAAGAAAGGCAAGTACTAACGATCATCACAGATATAAAACATAGAACAGGGAAGACTTAGAATAGAAAGTTCAGGAGGTTATCTTGTTTGTTTGCTTTATATATTTGACACCTAAAGAAGAAGCAAACTTAAAATGATCTTTAGACAGACATTAGTGTCTTAAAATGTCGGACATAACTTACAACCTATACTCAGGATGATATGTGTTTGGTATTTGCTTTCCCCTCTTCTTTCCAGCTTTGCTTTTACTCTGTGGCAACCAGCACAGTATCAGTAATGCCTGATGAAGACTCAGAGGCTCAAGATTTTTCTATACAAAAGTTAACATGGATATTTTGAACTTTATTTCTTTCCACTGCCCTTTTCCTTTCTACCAGAAGCAATTCTTTTGCCTCCTCTCAGTGTATTGGGTACCAAAGAACGGACAGCCATATCAACACTAATGAAACAACAAATGTCATTTTACTGAAGTGCTCTATTTCACAGAGGATCTCTTAATGAAAATGAACCACAGTTTATAACATTATGACTGATCAAACATTAACATCTCTCTCTGCAGATTAAACATCACTTTCAGTGCATGTCACTTCACTTTCCCAAAGGTTTACTGGTTTTCAGTACTGATCATGATTGATGCATTGTTTATATGCAACATTAAACCCGTGCTTTGCCTGTTTCTGGTAAATGAAACCCATTTCTGTTCTAAATGGTAAAACTTGTGTCAGTGTTTTACCTTATCCACACAATCACTCCTTTCACAATCCTAATGCTACATATAAAAACCTTGCTTTCTTTCTTCTCTGGACTGCCTAAAATTTAATCATTTCAAAGACAAAATTCAATGGAATTAATAGCAATTTGAGGCTGCCACAGATGATGGCCTAGATTAATAGTCCAGTTAAACTTTTAAATGTCTTCGAGCACTTGAGGCATATATGCTTTTTCTTTGACATTCTCTCAGCTACTCTATTTGCCACACACAGCTAAAGAATTCCTTAAATTATTCATTAATTTTCAACCTTCACATATTGTCACAATCCTTTAAATTTAATTTCTCTTCTAGAAGGACTGTTGGCTTAGAGGCGGAATCACCTATCATTTGTAAAGGACTGAAACACAAAAGTGTCTTTCTTTATTAAAAATAATGCTTTTCAGTGGGATCATTCCCCAAGGGTGATTTTATACTGAACACTGAAAGCTGATTTTCTTTCTATGCCAGGTGATTGCCATAAGCAACCAGTTCTGGCAGACTTGTAAGCTAATCTAGGCACTGAAATGGTAGGTGATATGGTTTTTCGCATCAGGTGTCCAGTGGCTTAGTTCCATACAAAGGACCTGACTCATGTGTGGGAAGGCTATACCTGTGCTTGCAGGTAGTGCAATGAAACCCAGAGAGAAAGTTATTCTGTGCATGTCTGTGGAGCAATGAGCACAGACAACCATATCATAACACTTGAAAAGTTATGCTGGAGGATAAAGCTCTCGTTTATTTATGTAAACCACAACATTTTTCACAAAAGGGACTCAAGGAGACCCATCCTAAAATACTCAATTATCTTGTCATCAAGATCTTATTTTCTACAAGGAGAAATTCAGTTTGAAAGGGTCAGGGAAAAAAGTGAATCTGAATAATTTATATACTAAAAAATAATTAGTGGACTAATCAATCAAATGTGTTGTTTTTTCTCTGTTTTTATTTGATGTTTGGTTTCATGAGCAATGTATCAGCTGGACTTAGATAACAAATTTCAAGATGGGATTTAGTGACATAAATCCAAAGACAGAAGTCTCCAAACTATTTTTGAAGCAGTATCAGATGAGCTCCATTGAAAGTCATAATTCCAGCTGCCTAAATTAGTTTTTTCTTAGAAATTATCAGGCAGATTCCTCAGACAGGGAAAATAGATACAACTCCTATCTTATCCTAATTTTTGCAGCATCAGCCCAACAGCAGAGGTATCTTTACACAGAAATATGAGATTTTCTCTGTATTGTTTGTGGCTGATGTTTGTCTCAAAAGTGACTTTGAAAAAACATTCAGGCAATAAAGCTCATCTCTCCCCTATTTTGATTTTTCTGCTGAGTTTTGTAGTTCTCTATTCAGTGTACATTCTTTTTCCCCCTTTTTTTCTTTTCTTTCACATACAGAGAAAATCTGTCTGTGAATTTTAGGATGACTCTGACTTTCCACTAAGCTGTGTTGTACCTAAAAACTATGCATAACATATATGACCTTCCTTTGTTCAATGGTAAATGACTAGAGAGGGTGTCTTGATTTATCTTCTTTAAACATTCATTATTGGACATAATTGCCATATCTCTTATTTTCATTCCCTTGAGCAGCCCATTTTAATCTCAGACCATATGGAAGTGATTGCAAGCCATCAACAGCAAAGGAAAACCTGAGGTAGATTTGCATCGAGATAAAAATGCATCTGCTCTAAAATTACTGGAGTAATTTCACTGAAGAATGACATAATTCTGGATTATGTCAATAGCATCAGTGTGTTAGACGGGCAAGAAGACATTTGCAGTCCCCTCTATGTAAAGATATTGATCAGATAAAGTTAATGACCACCTCTGATGATGGCTAGCCTATCATGATCCCTTTTTTTGTGCACTGAAATTTGACAGAAAAAAATATGTCAGTCATTGTTAGGCTGCAAACTCCCTTTTATGTTCCACAATTTCATTATGTTTTATATTTTGGATTCATATATTATTTCTCTAAGATGTTCAAAGTACCTGCTTTCTTGAGGTCCAAGGTTTAAAATGTCACTAAATTATAGTCACAGAGTCCTGGTTTTGGCCAGGATGAAGTTCTGGGACTGGAACTCTGAAACTCTGGAGTGAACTCTGGAAAAAGGATTGCTGTGGTTTAACCCTAGCCAGCAACTAAGTACCACAGGGCCTCCTAACCCTGTAGGTGGGATGAGGAGGAGAAGTGAAAAAGGGTAAAACTTGCAAGTTGAGATAATCACAGACAATAGTAATAGTAATAGTAATAGTAATAGTAATAGTAATAGTAATAGTAATAATCATCATCATCATCATCATCATCATCATCATCAAGAGAAACAAGCAATGCACAGTAAAATTGCTCAGCACCAGCACACCAATTCCCAACCCGTCCCTCAGCCAACTCCTACAAGTTTACACAGAGTATGATGCTCTATAGTATGGAATATTCCTTTGGCCAGTTCAGGTCAGCTGTCCTGGTTGCCTCTCCACAGTCTCTTGAGCACTTGTTCGCAGGCAGAGCAAGGAAAACTGAAAAGTCCTTTACTTAGGGTAAGCTCTACTTAAAAAACAACTAAAACCCTCAGTGTTTTATTAACATTATTCTCATACTCAATCTGAAACAGAACACTTTACCAGCTACTAAGAAGATTAACTCTATTCCAGTTCAAACCAAGACACACAGTAAAGTCCTTAGTGCTACATTCTGAGGTTATCTGTTCTACATTGCTGGTCTGTATTCTCAAGGTACAATGTGCATTCCAAAAGAAAAGATTTAGTGAAGCAAGAAGTGTGAAGAAAAATATGGCAGTAATCTCTTGTTACCTTTCAGTGCCCAATGTACACGGAGCTAGAGGGAAAATAGAAGAGTGCCTTAACAGAAATTCTGCCTGATTTTGGACTCACAGTAACTATGAGGTCAAATTAAGTTAAACAGTCCACTAAACATAGTTTTCAAGAATCTGTAGAACCACATCCTTGAAATACTATGGCTGTTCTTGTGCTTCACTTTTCTCACTTCCCTGTTACCCAAGAAGTCTGGGCTGAGAAGAATCTAGACAGGACTCTGAGAAGCAAAAGCATCAGAGAGTGGTTTCAGAATACCAGACAGCCAAGGACTCAACAGACAAGTTTTGTGGCTAGCAGTGAATGCCAAGAGCATAGTTAAACAGTGAAATAGAAGAGATCTAGGAACCAAGCCTGAACCTGAACCTCTCATTATCTGTTTCACTTACAGCTCTGTTCCCTGACCCCACTGCAACATGCTCCAGTTAGCATTTCTCAAGACTGAATTATTTCAGAAGAGACTGCTCCTTAAAATTTGTGTGCCAGCTGGTACTTCTTGGCCTTGGGACCAAGGCTGGTCCAGATTACAGATGATCTCCAATAATCTCATTATGTCATTGAACCATATTTGTTAGTAAGTCAGTTTCCTGAATGTTTGATTGCTCCATTCAATTCCTTTTAGCAGTTTCTTGAGAGCCTTTGAAGTTATCTTAACTGCTGATTTTATGGAGTCTAGGGAACCTTACAGGAGATATTTTCATGTATTGCAAATATTTCATTTCACTGTGAAGTAGCTGAAATCAAATAGCTCTATAAAATATTGACCTTGTTTACTTCTGAAGAGCTGTGTCAGGAATTCTTGAGCTAGGTACCAAGGCAATTAGTATGTCAGATAATCCTTTAATTAGATTAGATGGTGCAGCTACTATGTGTCAAATACCTATTGGTAAATGAAAAAGTCTGTCTTGGGGGTTTCCTAAGTATGTAAAGTCTATTTGTTTGTCACATAGTTGATTTAAAACAACTTCTAAAGAACTATAGTGTTCAAAAGAGTAGTTAGGTAGGTTAACCTGACCTGAAAAACCTTGAAACAAACATTGTTTGTTGTGTGAGCCAGGGACATATTTCAGATCTAAGAGATTTTCAGATCTAGGAGACCCGTCTCCTGTTACCCTATATGGGAACATGCTGGAAACAGGTAAACATCCCTGCTAGGCAGCACAGGACAGGTTATATCTTGAAACCTCAAAGCTTTATATATCTAATACCAAAAAGCCACTTGTGCAACATCATGTCCCTGGCTAGGAAGCAGCTTTGATCTGAGTTATTTTATTGACAATTTTATGGTCATTGCTCAATGTAGTACTTTCCACATTTTTTTCATCTGACTCCCTGCCCTCTGAAGTCTGACAGTAATTATTGAAGCTATATCCCCTCTTCCAGCACAAAACCCAAACCAGCAGTCTGCAAACTATTCTGGCTAGAACATTTTCCTCCCAAAAAGGGGCTTCATAACACAGAAACATCTCTTTTCTAGCAAACTCTAGGTGTCTGAGCAGTTCAGTTCAATTTCAAATGAAATACACCAAGTTCTACTTCAGCTGAATTCTTGCCAATGAGGTCTTTCAGTGGCATATATATATATATAACATGCCAAATGCCGGATCATGACTCTCAAACATGGAGAGCGATAGTATTTACAGAGGCTCTCAAACCCCCTTACGCTTTGCCTGATTTATAAATAAAACATCTTTTCCCAGTACTCAATAGCTATGTCTTTATTCTGCAATAAATATATATAATATATTTATTAAATATATATAAATATATAATATAATGAATAGTATTGAATAATATTCTATAATAAATATATCTCAGATAAATATAAAGTATATATCTGCATACACCATAATTCTTATCCTAAGAAAGCTGTTGAGAAAATGTTGGTTTTTTACCAAATCACTTGGGATTAACCTGACCTCTGTTAATGTCATCCAGTGAAACATTTATAGTGACACTGTATTCAAGATCTTTACTGTTTCAATGAGCACTTTTAGGTTATAAACTGTGTTGTTGATTTAAGAGCTTAGTAGCTGAGGACATTCTCTGCATCTACATAAAAGCTGCATCCAGTAATGAACTTGTCCATAAAAAGTACAGACAACTGTTTTGTGGCATGGACATGTTGCTGCTCTTTTTTATTTTAGTACAAGAGAAGGCTTAGAGCAGGATGATATATGCCCAGCAGGATAACAAAACCACAGAGTGAACCACTCACTTTCATATGTTCTAACAGTTTGTATGAGGTAATGAACATGACTACAGAGCTTTTAACTGCCTCAGGCTCTGTACTAGGAACTCAGAATACATGGAAGAGAGATGTCAGAAAAGAAACAGTACTTGATTTTGAAATAAGAATGAATTTTCTGACCATCTTGTACCTACCACATCTATGAATTTCTTACATAGTGTAAAAAATATAAAAATACATAGCCTTCTGTGAGCTGAACGGTAACAGACTCTGACAACACAAATCACAAAACAAATCTTTATTGACACAGCAGGAATGATGAGCTTACAGCTCATCATTTGCAATCCTGCAAGTGCCTTTTAAATGCATTCAAGAGTCATGCCACTCCTTGGCTCCACCAAAGATAAAGTGATTTGGGAGAATCATGGCTTACATGAATTACGTGTGCGGCATTCTGTCGCACTATTGATTCTGGCCAAAGACAGGGTGTCAGGATCCTGTGTGTCACCTTCTATTTAGAAATAGACACTTTTGTGTGTGTGTATATATATATATATGTATATATATGTTTAATATAATTAAACAATAATTAACATGTAAAATTTCATTGAAAATATCAAGAGATTTTATACTGAACTTGGGTGAATATGTAGCTACAAATCCCTCTATCACTGTTTTTTATGTGAAGAGAGTATTATGTCTCTCTTGGAGAGAAAAAAGCAGATAACAGTCACCAATTGTCATTCAATGCTCAAACACCAGCCTACCTCTAAGGCTTGAAAATACATTTTAAAACTTCTAAACTATGAACATAAATTTTAAAATTGCACAAGCACTTCTTTACAGCTGACTAGATGGAAAAGTTGCATATTTGCCTTAGTGATACTTATGTTTTACTCACCATGCATGGTGATAATGTTAACAAAAATAATTGTCATAATATCTATTTTCCTTTCTCTCTCTATTATAAGTATGCCTAGAATAAAAATAATTTTTCATTGGTTTGCTTATTTTAGTCTCTTTACTTCTATCAGGTTTCAAAAATGATAAATTAGTTGTTTCTAGAAAGGAGTGACAGCATTGTTCTGTATCCTTTATATAAGGCAAATCTGTTGTGCTTTAGAATAGCAAATTTTAAGACAATCATCTAGAAACCTCTCTTCATTCTTCCAGCCCACCTATAATTATTGCTAATTGTATAATTTCAGAAACTGTTGGAGCATTTTAAGAAAGGGAAGGAGAAAAGGAAAACATCTTCACTAAAGCTGTTGGAACAGAAAGGTTATCTTTGCCTAAAGGGCATATGAGGAAGTGCAATGCTGAGAGCCTGCAGCACGGTCTATTATTTAGATGACACACTATCATTTACTGAATTAGTCATATTATCATTATTCCCTATGATGAGCAGATATGTTCTATTACTTGAGCACAGAGGTACAAATATACTTTTTTTTTGGTTTTTGCTCAAGACCTGAACAGGCTAGGGTTAGGACCTTAGGACTAGCTTCATTATATTAAAAATTCAGTACAAATGGGTGTTCAAGAAGTCTAAGATTTAAAGAATGAACCAGGATGCCAAATAAACTGTTATGTCACAACATAAATCCCTGCAATGAAGGTAATGTACACATAAGCTTAGTTTGCCCACTCCTACCAACTTTTTCAACTACTATAGCTTCATCAAGCTGTCCTTGATCCTTACTTCAGGAAATTTAGATCATGAGGCTCCCTGTATTTCCTGTAAATATCTCATTAAACCAGCTATCAGGGAACTGTTGTTGGTGTCTCTAGAGATGATTTCCATTCCTTGGACTTCAGCTTTAAGACCCAGGCAGTGGCACATTAAAGAGAAACACCTGCAACTGCTAACCCTATGATATCTGGGAACAGGTGTAAGCAGATCAGCTGAAGAGCCCTGAGTACAGAAGTAACAGGATCATTCCAACCAATTGCTCCTTTTTACAGAATATTCTATGTTAGATATTATGAAAAAAAAATCTTTTAAAAGTATATAAATTGGCTAGATTTCAAGAGTACATGACCTTGTTTTTTGCACCTGTTGATGAAGAAAAATATGAGGTGCAGTTATTTGATGAAACATATTGTACTTCAACTAAGATTAAAAAAATTGTAAATGTGTTCAGCTGCTTATTTCTTTTTTGCTAAAGCACTGGGTTAAATTTAGATTAGAAGGACCATGTTTGATATAAACACTAATGAAAGGAACAGTTTTTTGGGATAAGAATTTTTGTTAGAACATGGAAAATAGATTTAGGTATATGTCCAGGCTCCAAATCACAGTAAGAGTATTTGAACAAATAACACTGCACATCACCTGCATGCTATTATACTGTTCATAACCTTTTTAACCCACTTATTTTAATCAGGAGTAAGTAGTAGAATCTATTTTAAACAGAGATTTAAATGGCAAGATGCAGAAGCTTTCATATTTTCAAAACAATACCCCAAACCTTGTTTGTATTAGTCAATTTCAGCAGAAAATACATATATATGCAAATTTATAGGCTAATTCATTCACAGTTTCATAACTATCTTTACTAATCAATGCATTCTCCATTTTCAAAAATCCAAAATCAGCACAAGTACACTGTGCAAACCTGAGGGCGGTCCATGGCAATATGCATCCCAGCCTGGCACAGGCATGTGCCCCCAGTGACAACACACATGAAAAATATTGAGATGATTATCCTTCGGCCTGAAAAACACACACAACTGGGAAGCATAGGCTTCTGTGGGAGTTAACTAATCTGACATCTGTGTATTTTCAAAGCACTACCTGCTTTCATTTGCCAGTCACCAGTACTGACACAAAGGCAGTTAAATAGTACAGCAACAATATTTTCTTTCAGGAGACTTGCTACTTAGCTAAAAAAAAAAACCCAAAACAAAAAACCTTCCAATTATAGAGATTAAATTCTTATTCTACTTGTGTAGCATTCCCTACCCCAAACCCTGCATAACTGAAATTATCTATCAACATCCTTAAGTCTCACTCACAATAAAAGTAATTATGAAAGACAATGGGAAATGGGTTTTTTTTCTATTTGTTAGTTCTCTTCAGTTTTTTCGCTGTTTTGGAGAGGAAAGGATGGAAGCAGAAAGAACCTGTTCCTGTTTAGTCTCTCAGAAACTAGCAGCCCTGTGACTGTGGATAATACAGCCCTGAACTGGCCAATAATCTATGATTAAAAAGTCCTGTGTAGTGGCTATGTGTCATATGTGTGTAGCTATACGGCTTTTGGTGGACTCAGGGCACAAGTCTGCCCATGAGTGGCTGAACAGACATATGTTAGATAGCATTACCTGGTAACATCTGCCACCAAAATTAAATCCTGCTGAAGACTGGCAGTGTCTCCTACAACAGCTGCCCTCATTCTGTTCCTATAGGAAAGCATTCATGAAGAGTAAAAGGTTACCTGACTTCTTTTACAGGTTTGCAGGGGGAAGCAGGTCTCTTTAAGGGGAGTCAAGGTCTATAAAAGCTTTCTTTCATAACTCCATGGTGGACCTTTGTTAGCTGCTGCCTAGAAGACGCCACAGCAGACAGAGAGCATCTGGATCATAAAAGGTTTGTTGCTGATTAGAGCTGGATCCTGGAAGGGGAAGCTTTAATGAAGCAGAGCAAGAGAACTTCAAGGAAATATTTTTATCTCTTGTTCCATGTGTAAGGCACAGCTGTAGGAAAAAGTAAGATTTTAAGCCCTTACAGCTGAAAGACATGTTTGCTGGAGAGCTAGCCAGAGAACTTTCTTTAGGTGTTTGGAACTCTTAGTTAGCAAGATACATGAAAGGAGATACAGTAATTTTTATCCCTGTTTCTACTTGTGAGGGGTGGGTCAGTAGTCAGAGACGGAGGGAAATTAAGGCTTCTGGCAAAGTGAAACCTATGTAACTTGATTTCCTGAGAGAAATTTGTAGAGATATATTCTGCATCAGCTTCCCAACTGGGCTCTTGGCTGTTCTATTCCTCTTAGGCAATAAACCCTTTTGAAAATGTATTTTAAAAAAATAAATCTATGAACTAGGCCTGCAAGGAATTATTTTTAACAAAGACCATTCTATTTTTGAAAAAAATATATGCATCTCATATACGTAACAGGCTTTTAGCCTTTTATCACCTAGTGCATATTCTTCTTGAGGACAGATACCCTGAATCAATCTGTCAAGGCCCTTCCTGAGTGCCTCCATCAGGGGTGTTTTTATTGCATTCATTCATTCATTCATTCATTCATTCATTCATTCATTCATTCATCGACTATTTATTTATTGCCTGGTTTGTTAAAAATCTTTGTTTAGGAGCTTTTACATGATAAAAAGAGGAAATGGCCTCAAGTTGTGACACAGGAGTCTCAGACTGAATATTAGAAAACATTTTCTCACCAGAAGGGTTGGTGGGCATTGGAACTGGCTGCTCAGGGAAGTGGTAAAGTCACCAGCCCTGGAGGGGCTATTTAAAAGTCATGTAGCTATGGCACCTGGGGACACAGTTTAGCAGTGGAATTGGCAGTGTTGGGTTTATGGTTGGACTATATGATCTTAATTCATCTTAACCTGGATGAATCTACGATTTTCACTCTTCATATCATTGGACACAATGGTGTGAGAGAAAAAAAGCTGTGACTGGTTGATTAATGACTGGAGGCTGCAGTGAGAAAGCAATGGTGGTAACCCAGCTGAGGTTTCCAGAAAATCCTCAAAGCAGACCCTAGATACCTGCTTTTGCTCATATTACAGATCCTAGAACTTGATAAAGAGTAGTTTAAAAATGCCTCTAGCTGGTGCCTTTCTATCTCTTTCTTTCTTTCTTTCTTTCTTTCTTTCTTTCTTTCTTTCTGTCTTTCTTTGGCAATTGTAGGATTTTAGAAGCTGGTATGAATGTTAATAAGCAGTACAGAAGACATTCAATATCAAGAAAAGCTTGATGATTGTTCTCCTTCACTGGTCTTTGAAAAAAAAGTGATGTGCACTTGCTTTTTTCATAAATTAAAAGGTTTTATACACTGGCCTTACTTCACATTTTGCTTTATTCCCTGAAGTGATGTTTTCTGTATGATAATTTTCTTTCCCTGGGAATACATTATTTGCCCTGAGGTACATACTTAATAAGGGACAGACAAGTGTAAAAAAAAGAATAGATGTCTTCAGGCCCTTTGAAGGATAAAAGTAGAAGCTCACATTTTGGAAGAGGCCTATTATGCTAGTTCTTGCTTAACAGCTGCCTGTAGACGTGTTGTCTTCATCATATCTGTGCTCAAATTTAACTGCTTATGAACATTCAATGTTTATTTATGAAAACACCTAACCTCTTTTTTTAGACCTCCTGTTTAAATTATTTCTTTTCAATTAAGCCTGAGCCAGTGAGTGTTCCAGCATGCTGACCTTCAACTGCCTGTTTGAGTGGTAATTAACACATTAGCATTGCCAGTCGCAAGTAACCACCACTGTAAGAGAAGCGCTTTTCACCCTGAAGCAAAAGAAGTAGGGCATTGTCTGTTTGTTGTTTGGGTTTTTTTTATCAGAATAAGAGCAGAAATAACAGATCTATAATTATTCCCAAAGAGGTGCTAACATATTTCCATGCTGTTTTCTTCGTTTCCTTTGGTTAGCTGTTTACAATGAAATGGTAGTTAAAAATGGCAGCATATGGTGGTGGGCAAGGCAGAGAAAACAGAAGTGAGGAAATGTAACAAGGCAAAAATACGTAAAAATCAAATCTGTGCTGCTGGGTCATTTTCTCTCATCTCTCCTTGCGGTTAATTAACAGCAAAATATGCTTTATGCACATTAATGCGCCCACTGACTCCCAGAGTAAGTGATTCTGTCTTCATCTACTAAATTACTGAAATAGCTTGTCTTTCTTAGCCTTGAATTTTAACCAGAGCCTTGTGAAACAGAAAAAATAAAACAAACAAATGGAATTTCAAATTGAACTTCAGAAGCATTTTGGGCCTTCAAACTATGTGACTGGGTGTACATATGAGTCAACAATATATGCTGGAATACACTGTTTTGACTGCAGATAGAAAAGAGATGACTATACTTAATACTATAAAAATACTACAAAGATAATATTTAATACTATAAAAATACTTTCCAGATCCAGCTTGAAAGGGCAATGATGTAATTCCCGAAATCTATAGCTTCCATTTGTGTCATCTGCTCCATTTTACTTCCCTTGTAAATAAATTCTTGGTCTTACTACAAGAAAAATAAAATGTGTTCTTTTCTTAATTTAATTTAAGGGAGAAAGGAGGAGAACATGGCTTTTAGTCTTAAAGAGATGTCATTTCTGCTGTTGACACACGTCAGTAAAAAGCAACAGTTTTGTTGCTGGTACAAGAGCTGCTGTGCTTTGACTAGCAGATTACAAACAGTCTTGGCAGAGTCAGTAAACTGTGACAGCAAGAGATTCTAGCTATACTAGAGTACAGTTAGGTAGGATGTAGTGCTAAATGCCTGAGGGATGAAAGAACATGCATTGAAGTTCCCCACAGAGATTTTGGATCTAGTACATATCCTGTAGTAGGACTAGTGCTGAAAAGGAGCAATCTCTTCAATGCAGTGCATAGAGTCTGCTCTCTTTTCTCTCTCTCTCCTCTTTCACCAGAAAGCAGATTTTGGATATTCTCTGCAAGAAGCAAACCAAATATCTTTGCCATAAGCCTGCCCATACATTCTCTCTATAAAAAGATTCTCACTTCAGGCAGGACTACTTCCTATTTGTGTTGAGTAATGGTCATATTTGTTCACTGACTCTAAGTTTATTAAATGCTCTGATATGTATTTGAAACAAAAATAGTTCAATGTAAACTTTAGTCCATAATAACCAGTTAACCACATTGCTGCCTTGCTTTTTTCTTTATTATGTATACAGGCATATATGTCTGCTATTATCTATTTGTTTTTTGTACTTCTGGCTACCTTTTTTTTTTTTTAATTCTGAGTGTTTAGATAATAATAATGCCTTACTCATCAACGCAAAACTCCCATTAATTTTCTTCAATCCTTTACCTCAGCAGTGACTGTCATTTTGAGACTAAATGTTAAAACTGTATAAAGCAACATATCTTATGTTCAACCATGATTAATGACTGTAGAACTGGACTTTTGTTTGCCAGCATTTTGTGGCTGTGGTTTTAACTCCAGGTACCTGTGTTGATTGACCTGATATATTCAGGTGTCCAAAACCAGCCTATTTTCCGAGCTATTTTGTTTCTTCATAAGAAATAGAACTGAATTCCAGTCTCCCAATATTGAGAATCTGTCTTCTAAAATAGTGGAGGATTTTGTTTAACATGTGATCAAAGAATGGAGAGGGTTTCCTATCATTCATCTAGTTCCTACAAGCAGAAATGTTAAGGGCTTACTCCTCAGCTGATGATGAAATAGAGTAATCCAAAATGTTCTCAGGACAGTTTAGATGTTTTCAGAAAGCAATTACTTGCCATCATTTTCTCTATGCACTTTCCACCTAAATGGCTGAAAAGAGAAGCAATTAAAAGAGAAAAAAACTTGGTCTAATTTGATGATATGGGGCAGTGGGGAAGTTTCTCCTATGCCAGAGACTCCCTGTGTCAGCAGAAAGGTACAGCAGCAAAGGAATAACATACTGTCTTTCTAAAAGATGAGATTGTTGTCATAAAGGAAAAGGGGGAGAAAACCAGACATCTTTATTTCCTGTTCACAGACTGTGAACTACCTTAGTTATCTTTTTGGCTGTTAATAATTCTGCTAACCCATGATAGCCTTCGGCATGGTTGCTGCTGTGCTTTTGGAGCATAACCTATCACAGGCTGTACTGGCATCCTATGGTATCACTTGATTTAAACACAATGAGTATCAAAGGCATATTTTGAGTTGGTCTGACTGATGTATCTTCTAATGGTTTACCTGTGTAAGATGGAGACTAAAGATTAGTTTCACTCTGTGCATCTGATGATCTGGCTGACATAGATTAAACACAAATTTCCATGGGCACAGCTATTGTGATTAAGCCTATGTATAGGTATAACACCCTCATTTCAGCCTGTAAATCTCCATCCAGGCTGATTATGCCATTGTGCTTCCTTATTTGTGGCACTAAGGTGTTTTCAAAGGCAAACTGCTATGTAATAGCGTTCCTTGCTTTCCCCAAGGAGTCCACTAGTAGTGCAGAGCTCTAGAAAGCCTCCTGAATGTTGCTTCATTTTCTGTGTTTTTTTCTCCTCTTTCATAACTGCTCAGTATCAGTAGTTGCTTGACATGTGATTTTAAAACTATTCCTGTATTAATCACCTGTGCAAAAAGGAATGTCTCCCTTGGGCTGCTGCACGACACCAGGAAGTCAGTGGACAATGGGACACAAATCCTGACTTACTCTACCTAGACAGTTCAACTGAAGTGCAAGTGCTCTTCACACACACACGCTGCCTTGTAGACTGATAGGCTCAGTTCTCTGCTAATTTGGATATCTCTACATTGTAACCCTCTGCAGAGTATCTCATGTACTGATATAGCCAATAGCTGCCAGGCAGCTCTGAAGAACCGAGCTGTAATTGCCTTTCTCTAATGAGAAGAGATCTCTGGCAGCATTATGTAAGTCCATAAAACAAGTAAACAAAAACAACACTTGTTGGACTTCCTACTTTATTTGCATCTGCCCTCATTACTGCTGGTGAACTTGAACTGGAATAAGGCTGATTCCTCTGTTGCCTGTGCTTTCATACTTGTGTGAACTAATATTTTTGCTGGCCTTCAAAAAAAATTCGAGTAAAACTTTGCTCTGTCAAACCACGACATCAGAACTGGTTTAAGTAGTTCTGAACACCTCAGTTACATGTGTCCTTGTGGTTTTCAGCAACCACAGAGTGAAGAACAACATATGTGCATTGACCTTAGTATCACTCCTTTGCCAGATTTTTTTTTCTCATTTTCCTTGGATTTTGGGTAATACAATCAAATAAAAGAATTTAGCCCAATTGAGAAATATTTCTTCATTTTCTATCTTGTTCAACAGATTGAATTTAGTGATACTAATCAGGTATTCCAGTTATACATGTGAGGTGTGTGTTTTATTTTTTGCTACCAAATTTATTTAATGAGGAACAAAATAGCAGATTGGGAAAAAAAAATCCTCTTAAAGGCATTGATTTGGGTTTTTTTGGTGGTTCCTCCTTTCACCTTGCCACCCTAAGAACACTCCTTTTATTATAAAGGTATGAGTAGGCACAACCAAACTTAAGAGAATTGACCTCTAAAGTAGAATAGGAAAGGCAGAAAAAGCTTCTTTATAGAAGAGACAGCTAAGTTTTATTTTATCTTCACAACAGGCTATATTTATTTTGCAGTTTGGGGGAGTGTCAATAGAAATGCTTTTCTTTGCTGCAGAATTGTCTAAACCTCTGTAAATAATTTAATTGAGCTGTGAATATTCAGTGATTGAAAACTAATTACTTTGGCTTAATTTGAGTACTGCCTGACTGCTCTGGAGTTGCGGGTAATTTAACAATGTAGATAGTGCATGAACATGGAATGTTAAACAGTGACTGGGACAGAGTTAAAAATTAAAAACTAACTCGTGGAGTTTACAAGTATGCCGTGGGCTGGGCTGTTTGTACCATCCAAGGGCTTTTTGCAGACAGTTTTATGCACATTGCTTTCTGAAACATCTATTGGAATATTTTTGTACATCATTAAGTAATTGCTTTCCACTCCCCACAGAATTTTGCAATAATTTTGCTCATAAAGATTAATGATTTAGCACAATGAATCGCATTCACTCATGTGAGCTCCAGCTTTCAGGTTTAATCATTGGTTAGGTATCATGCAGATATTTTTCCTATGAGTTTCTTTAAGCATTTCCACCAAGAGTCTCATTGCTCCTGGAGGGAATCTGATGTCTGTGCTTTTCCTGAGGAGGTATTTCAGTCATGTTAAATTGCATGGTATGCAGTGCTTCTTCATTTTGTATTGCTGGTACCTGTAGAATGCAGACATCATTGAATATTCTTCCTGCAGAATTTTAAGCTTTGTTTCCTGGGGTCATGACAAATCAGCATTGTTATTCTTCTTATATACAACTGCATGCTTCTAGTTTTCAACTGACTTGTAATAGACTCCTAATATGAATGTCTACTGTTAAATTATATAGAGAATTAATATTTAGCTGCCCATAAATCAATAAACTTCTAAAGAAGGATGTATTTTAAATTGGATTCTTAATTTTTTAGAAGTGATTGGACAAAGTTCAGGGCGTGTGTGGAGGGAGTGATTTTTTTTTTAAATATTTACTATGTACTTTCCAGTGGAAAGCAAGGCAAATGAGACCAGTGGAAAAATGGAAAAACATGAATAATGATATACCATGCTGTACCATTCATCTATTATTCTGTGAGCCAGTCATCAATAGTGATGTGGTGAATAGTTTACTAGCATTTTACTAAAATGAATAAATAAGAGTTCCAATTCATGTATCACTTTGTTACCTAACTTTCTGTTCTATGTTCACAAATCTCAAGGAAGATGTGTAAGAATTGTCAGGAGAATGGGTTTGAGAGTTATCTGTGTTTCATGGCAATGAACTAAATGAATTTCAAGGTTCTTCTCTACTTGGCACTGTGATGGTAGAAATATCTGTTTACTTTGGTTTTCTTTTTCTAATTATTTTACAGGAGTAGAATGAGAACTTTTAACAAGAAGTTCTCATCTTCAGTAAATTAACTAAGGCCACAAGGGGAAGCATCCTGCAGTTTAAAGGCCTTCAAAGGTAACATGCATTATGTTAGATCACTGCATAAAACTTGCAAAATATAATCTTTGAACATAGTCTGAGCAATTTCTGAACCTGAAGAGAGGCTAACTGTGCTCTGTTAAGAGGAGTGTTCTACTTATTGGGTATCAAATAACCTCTGAGATGGGATTCCTGCAAAGCTGAACAGTGTTTAGTGCTGCTCTTGGTCTCCCTGTGACACCACAGGGTTGTTATTGGGAATTACTGTTACAATCCTTAAAACCTGATGTAAAAATAGTCAGCTAAGCTATGGGTGCAGCAGGAGATATTTCACCTATTAAAACATAAAAATATAAAATCCAAACCAAGTGAAAGTAATTCCACACAAGTTCAAGATTGGCTGAGGTGTTATGGTATTTTTTCCTAAGGATCTAACCTGCACATATGGAGAGCTTGGAACACGTCATACTGTTATACAACAGTCACCACACTGGACAACAGAAAATATAATAGCTAGAATAGGACAAGACAAGAGACAGGTATTCAAAAATTGTCCTCCATGGAGTGTCTGCAGCCTATGACTTCCAACCAAGCTTTTTAGACTGGGCTACTCTGTGTGTTGTAAAATGAGGACAACTCACCCACAGGGCAGAGGAGAGAATAATTCATACCCTGAACAGTACCCTGAGGACCAGTGTCACCAAGGAATGGTGATACTTCACTAAGTTATTTGATAAACAGTATGCTACCTGTATCTGGATCAAGGATCTAATAACTAATTTTGTGATTTTATTATACTGCTCTTATTGTCCTCATTTTGGCCAAGGAAAGGGTTAAGTTTTTGTAGTAGCCATGAGGGGCTGGAGGAGGAGCCATGTGGGAGTTACCAAGACCTTGGTATTATGTAATAACATCTAACATCATTGTTGGGGATGGGAGGGCGAGTCTCTCTTCTGGGAAGAGTGCTCCTTTCTGGAACTTGGAAAAATACGGTGGCTGGAGCTTTTGTCTGCCACGGTTTTCCATTGTCCCAGGCTTGGTGAGCACTGTGCAAAGTAATATGCCCTCGCTTTGTACATCAGAAGTTATTACTGTTTGTTTTCTCATTTCATTGCTGTTTTCATTAAATTGTTCTTATCGGAGGCTGTGATCTTTGCCTTTTGTGCTTACAAAAGCTGGAGGAGGAAGGGAAGCAAGTGCTGGCACAATTTCAGTGGGAGCAGTAAATTGGGGAATACCATTCCTAAACCACAACATTTATCAGCCTTTCTAGGATGTCACAATACATGGTACAAAAAAATAAAATCAGATCCCTTGAATTTTAAAACATATTTACGGAAAAAGTTCTCTGCGCTCCAGAGGATGTGAGTAGCATCTCTTTTTGATTCTTCCCTCTTTCCTTCAACTACAAAATTTTCTGTGATGGTGTTCATAAGTCTCTGGCACAAGGGGATCTGAATCTTTTTTGGGTATACTTGCAAATGTTTTAATCATATGTAGTTTTCAACTTTGAAGTGAACCTGAGGATGCCTTTTAAACAATTTATACATCCAGTTTTCCCTCCAGGGATTGTCTTCAACCCTGAGGAGATTTTTCAGAAGTTGCATATAACCAGAGGGTTGGGCCCTCCAAACTCTTTAAATGCCACAGAGTGCAATTCCTTGACTCCTGAGTATAAAACAATCTAATGGTCCAGATGTTTTTTATCTAAAAGCATTTGGCAAGCCTTGAGGTACAGAGCCAAGATTAAATACTTTTTTGTACTGTGAGACTACATAGGAATACAATAACTTTCCCAAGTCTGAAAATAAAATGAATATTTTCTGGGTTTGCTTTTTAAAATCTGTAAATGCTCAATTGGGGAGAACCATTAAAGAAGTAATCCAGAAATTCTACTTTTTTTCTGGGAAGTTTTTCTTCAAGTAACCCATAAATTTAATCCAGATGAGAAGCTGTCAGACAGCTTTAAAATTCCATTGAAAAGTAGGACATGGACAAAGGTTTTGTTCTCCTGTGTTTGAGAAGGTGGAAGGAAGAGGCTAGCCCTTAAAAAAAAAAACCCACGTATTTCAAAGTTCTTTTTCAGACAAGGCATTATTATTTTCTAGGGCTGTCATTGCTGTTGTTCAACTTCACCAGCAGCAGTGGGAGAGAAGCTGCGAAACAGAGAAGTACAGAGAATTCTATGCATTCTGTATCATGTGGATAACTGATGGATGAATGTGTGATACATCTCTTCAGTTATACAGCAGAACACAGAAGGTTTGAGTGACTGAAGAGATTTTTATATTCCCAGTGAGCTAAAAGCTGAAAAATAGGATTATCCTTCACTGTGATTTACTTTGCTATATGAAGAGCAATGAGATCAAGTAAGGTCCTAGTAGTAAATGGGAACGCCACAGTGGATTTGCAGCAGTTGAAACACTTGTCACCATCAAAACAGGTTCAATGACTCACCACAGCTTGAGTCCATATGCTGACTCTAGTCAGTAAACGAAGTGCAGTAGGCTTCAGACTTCCCTAAGACTAAAGCTTGTTTCTACCCAGCACCTTGTTCTCTAATTAGGCCAATCTTCTTAAATGCAATATTTGTAACGGTATATTTTCAAATGGAACAGATGGAGAGAAGTCTAGGCCACCATTTGTTTAATAGGAGCGGAAACTCTGAAAATTAGTTAATAGCATGTGATAAAAAGGAAGAAGTATCCTTAATGGTGAAACTAATACTTTTATTGAAATCACAGAAAAAATAGGTTGGAAGGAACTTTCAGTCAAAGCAGGGGCAACTTTTACCTTACATCAGTCTGCTCTTTCCAAACATAATTCAAAGTCTTGGCAAGACAGTGAAGAAGAGTCACGCACAGATAATTTTTTTTTTGTTTCTCCCACAGTCCTGAGGAATCTGTCTATTTTATTCACAAGCTTCTTGAGGGTTTTGATCAATTGTGCTTTAAAATATAGGATTTAACAGGACATGGCTCCAAACTGTTACATGCTGTGTTCCTGATCTCACTCCTCTCTAGGTCTTCTTCCCTTGATGTTCCTCTGCATAGCACAGGGTAGGTCACAAGCAAAGGTAACAGTACTCACAGGAGAAACTGCAGGTATCTGAAATTGACCCATGCTCTTCTGTTCTCTGTGAAGAGAGAGGCTTTTGCAGAGCACCAGAGGTGAAATCCCGCTCTGAGTTGTCCTCTGGAAGACTGTCTCTACTGAGAAGACTAATTTCCAAATCTAGGCCACTTTCAAAAGTATGAATGCCTCCCTGACTACAAGCTGGTGTCAAATCAGAATCCCAAAGGTCCAAGGAGGTCACATATAGCCAACTTTTTATATGTTGTCAGTGTCTGTTTGCTTGAGTCTTATCTGGATAGAGCAAGAATTAATCAGATATTTATTTATAAGCAACCTAACCCAGCACTGTAAAGACTACATGGTCCCTTTACACATAGTGAGTTGTTAATTTGAATCCGGTGAAAGGAACTATTTTTCTCCTGCAAAATCATCCTTTCTTTTTTCTTCTTTTTTTTTTTTTCAATATTTCTAACTGGTAAAATGCTTCCCTGCTCTATTCACTTTTCAGCATCTGAGTAAGTGGTAAATAGAAATATTCAATCAACAGATTTTTCATATTTGTGTTTTTCTTGCTTTAGGAAGGCATTCTCTTAGTCAATTTTGAAAAAGGTACAGCAGTTCCTAATATGACTTGGTTCTTGTATGAGCTTCTCCCTCATGTGAGAAGTGATGTCCAAACTGGCTGCATACTGAGAGCTTCACATCTATGGGGAACAGCAAATATTGCTTTAGAAAGCTCTCTTTGCCGAGAAATTCTATGGCTCGCTCTGTGATTTTGCAGCCTCTCTGAAAGGAGGTTCCCAAAGTGATTGGTATTTGACAGAATAATAGAAGGAAACTTTGTTTACTTACACTCCCTCAACCCTTCCTATTTTTCATTTGCCTTGGATGCTCCCCACCATATAATGAAAAAACAGTAACCACTTTGATTTCAAGTTATATTTTCCTCATTAGTCTTAGACATTTCCACGCTGACTCATCTCTCCCCTGGACCTACACTGACTCAATGAGATTCTAACGCACTCTTTCCTACTCATGTTGCTTCGTGGACTGTTGGTTTGGGAAGCACGTAAGAGGCCTGATTTTTTAGTTCTCCACCTTCACAGACATGCAAATAGTCTTGTTTGCCGCAATCATATTTGCAATGCAAATCTGCATATAAGTTTAAATTCCTTTTTTTTTTTCTCCTGCAATGTTACCATCGCAGAGAGGGAGACTTCGAGCTATCAGTAAATCTACAAAGAATTTTGAATAAAGTTCTTCTTTCAATTTGAATAGCAAAATGACCACTTGTTAGAATTGATGATCATTTGCCTCAGATAGAGAAAGGCAATGGATAAAGCTGAGAAATACAGTCACTTTCTTATACGCTTGGTCAATTCTTCACACTTTTGCAGCAACCTTAGAGTAGCATTTGAGTGAGTAACTACTTTGTTTCTTTCCAGTGCTCTAATGAGGCTTCTGTTCACAGTTTCAAACACAACACCTTTACTTTGCACAGTACTGATTACTCTTCCATTAGGATTAGAGAGTTGCAGTTGTGCAATTTCATTAAATATGGGATCTTTTGGCTTGTATCTAATGGATTTGGGTGAGAAAAAGGTCCCCAAAACGTACTTGAGACAGGCAAAAAACAAAATATATTCAGCTTGCTCTAGGGCTTGCTGACAGTGGGCAAACTGTAGACATTGAAGGGGACCCTGCCTACAGGTTCAGTAATAATGTTCTTGCTGACAGAGAAAGGGAATTCCAACCACTTTATATCACTGTGGGATATTTTCCCACTTAATGACAATAAACTATTCCTATTTATGAAAAGTACACTTAAGTGTTATATCCTAGCACATAGGACTGAGTTGGGGCAGAAGTTTTCTTCTTAGAACATCGATTAATTTTACATGTGGTGAGATTGTACTTTACACTCCCCATTCACTGTGTTTCACCCAAGGCTACCCAAAGCTTTTGTTAATGCTTGAACATATTTCAGCTAGAAGAATGGAAATTTTTCTCTAGTTTTACACTGGCAGGTTTGCCAGACCCTGGTCAGTCTAGGCTACCTTGCAAGTCCACTTATGTTGATGGTACTTGGTTCATCAAATTCTATCTCGAACAGTAATTCAAGTTTCAGATTATAGCACTTTTTCAGTTTGCTATGATCACTGCCTAGTAATCATCCACAAGCATGTGCCATGGAATAATTTATTAGAAAACCTAATTTTCCTTATCACTGCTTTAGGATTAGAACTAATTTTAAAACTCTGACATATAACTATTAGCAATAGATATTATAGAAGAATATCTGGCATTTATAGTGACAATTATGCAACAATAAATGCAATAATACTGCTTTCTTAGTCCAAAGTATGTGAAGTAAGTGAAAAAAGCCTATTAACATACAGCTTGGTTTAAGGTAAAATTACCTAAGGGATCTGAGAGTATAAATCTTTTTTCTTAAGTCTTTTAATAGCATACAATGCTAAAACCTTGTTTCTGAACATAAAGCAAATTCAGAAAAAGAGGATGTTATTTATAGTGTTCTTCAGTGCAGCTATTTGTGCTCTCAGTTATTTTTTTCTTTTCTCATTTGCCAGTCTGCCATTAATCTGTAAAGCTCTGCTCTATATAATTGTTTTCTCCCTTTCAAGACATAGATACAATCAATTGTTTAGGATCTTCTTACAACTCCAGGGGAAAGAAATTTTATACTTTATCCTTCTGACTGCCATAAATAAACAGCATTGGATTGTGGAAAAAGAACACCAATACTTTCAGGCATAGAAAAAAAATGAGAAAAAACACTTTTATTTTTACTGTATTCCCTAGTCTTTCCTTTTAACCTGATTATGCCTGGAATTGTTATGGGAATCTAAACATCTGACTATGTTTGGTTCTCTTCATATGTCTCTCTAAAAGCCTGCAAACACTAACAGTGCTCTGAAGCATTGCAGCAATTCTGAAATGGGGTTTTCTTTTTCTACCTTCATACATATTCCAAAAGATTGTGCAAAGTCTCTTCACAAGCTGTTTTAGGAGATATGTGCAAAGATCGTTGTCTCAGCTTTCCATAACTGTCCGACACAGCTGGTGAAGGAATGCTGTACACCATTAACAGTACAATCTTTCACACTCATATAATATACGACTGTGCCGGTTTGAGATTAATTGATATTTTGGTGGGAAGGAAAATAGCCACCCCTGGAAATGAGGGGTGCCTGTGGATTTCCCATGAGCCCAGTGCAACACCAATTGTGGGCCAAATTTAAAGACAGACAGGGAAATGAGCCAATCAAAAGTGAGATTCATCTCAGTAGGATATACATTTGCACAGGACTGCCCCGGAATCGCTCTCTTTTGTTTCTGGTCTTGAGGAGGTGAAGACGTGTGGGCAGCTTCGGCCCAGCTTTTTTCTTCCCGCCACGGCCACAGAAGCCTAAGGGAGGGGAAGGCTGGGCC
>VXBU01013712.1:671564-722045 GCA_013400315.1 Bombycilla garrulus | reverse complement strand
GTTTTTATTCTTTCTTTTTAGTGTTAATTAATAAAGTTTCTTCTCTATACTTAAAGTTTGGGTGGTTGTGCTCCTCTTTTGGTTCTATCTCACAGCGGAAATTGAGAAAAATATATTTTCGTGAGTGCACTGGCCCTTGGCCGGTGTCAAACCATGACAATGACAATACTGGAGATTAACATTTTTGGGGTGTTTTTAAAGGTTTATTATGCTAATTCTTACCAAACAGGATGGGAAGAAGTCATAAGCAGTTCTATTTAGCTAAGATCTCTTTTCAAATGCAAAAGCACACAGGCTATTTTCAAATCAATTATTTATCAAGTGTGTTTGGGTGGTTATATATGTTTTGTATATAGAAATACTTACAGAATCACAGAACCACAGAATCATTAAAGCTGGAAAAGACCACCAAGATCACCAAGTCCAACCTTTCAACAGTACTTTGTCAACAAGATCATGGCACTAAGTGCCACATCCAGTCATTTCCTGAACACCTTCAGGGAGGGTGATTCCAGGACCTCCCTGGGCAATCTTTTCAAATGCCTGACCAGCCCTTCAATAAACAAATTCTTCCTGGTGTCCAGCCTGAGTTTCCTCTGGCAGACCAGACCCTGGGGCTATGTCTTCTTGTCAAGCACTTACAGCACAGTGTACCCTTTAACAAGGTCTATGGGAAATCTTTTTTAGAGAACCAATATGATGTGACAAGCTTATTCAAATAATGTTTGATAGCAATGTAAGTTTCCTTTAAGTTTTGGAGGCATAACTGAAGACCTCAGATAGATTCCTATTATGAAGCTTGATCACAAGAAAATGTAGAGAAAGATGGAGACACTTTTTTTCCCTATAATGGTAATTATAAGGATTTTCATAAGTCAAAAATATAGTATGACAGCTTTTGAGATTTTTCACCTTTTCTTCAGAGATGTCTAACAAATGTCATATTTTTGCTGTATTTATAGATGTCCCTTTAATAAATATATCTCTGAAAAGGTTATAAAGTTCAGATATTTCTATACTTTTGAAATTCTAGTCCACAGGGCTGTCAAATTAGCTTATTATTAACAGAGACAAATCTGCAGTATTAGTATTATCTGTTCCACCATGTTTGCATTAGAATGCTGTGAAAACATGTTTGTTTAAACAAATATCACAATCACTGAATAACTAAGTGGGATGGGATCTCTGAAAGCCATTTGTTCCAAACCATGTTCAAAGCTGGTCAAATCAGGTTAGGTTGCTCAGAGTGATGTTCAGTTGCATCTTAAGCACCTCTAAGATTCCCAACCTCTCTGGGCATCCTCATGTTCAACCTCACTCGGGAGCTGTTTTGTTGGTTGGGTTTTTATTGNGCTGCATGAAGAAAGGCTTTCATGAACATTGTCTAACAATTATATGCACTGTTCATTGTTCATCAATTTTATTATTTGACTGTCCCTGAAAATAATTGTATGTAGGCAAAAATATATAGGCTGCATAAGTTCCAATTATTTCATTAGCTTATTTATTCACTCTGTTTAATGAAAAATAAATTTTAAAAAGTAAGAAATCAGCTAGAATTCATAAAGATTCCAAAGCTTTATGAAATCTAAATTCATTAAATAATTTATTCCTAGGAAATAATTTAGCCACTTTGATTTATAATGGAGTTTGGAGCAGGGAAAACAGTACCCTCCTAACAAAACTCAGACAGATTGGTTCCTAATTACAATGTTATACATTCCAGAGTCATGTAGCCTTTTGGGTTTTGTCTGTATTCTTCTCTGAGAAGAGACATCCATATAAAACAGCTGCAGCTCCAAAAGAACTTTAAGTGGTAAATTGATTTGATTGATTCAAATTTGATTACATACTGGAAACACATTTAGTTCAAGTTAAGCACATTAGCACACATCAGCTAGAATAAAATTCCAATTGCTTCTTTGTTATTCATTAATGGAACTTAATGACTCCAACAAAACATTAATGAAGAAAAAATATTGGCTTGCATAATTCATTTGGAAAAATTAATTAATTGTTGTATTAAGGGCAGTCTATTCCATGGAGTAATTATTGAAACTTTGGTGGGGAATACTTCATGATATTTAGTTTACAAGCTGTTGTTTACTCCTTTCATTTCACATTGATTTTGTTATGCAGACAGTATAGTTTTCCTGCAGAAGGAAATGAAACACTTTGTAATGAGGCTCCTAACTAAATATTTGTAATTGATAGGGTCACCACAGTTTAACACTCAATCTGTTAACATGATGTTTACTACTGCCAACATCCACTGGAAAGATGAGAAAATTTGTCAAGACATAATATGCAGATTCAAGAAAGACCTTTGATGGAGCCAATTCACGTATTCCAATGTACAACATAAATAGTCACTTCTGCTCAGCTGAAACTTTCTAACAAGTAGAAAATTACTTCTGGGGCCATATTTTCTTCTTGCTGACATGCATTAAGAAATACATGAGAATTTACCATAAATCATTAATATTAAGAAAAATGATGGCATTACCTAGGAACTTCTTTTTTTCTTCTTTTGTTTTCTTTTGGCCAATTAGTTATTATGTTAATAAGGCAGAAGTTCATTGTAATTTCTGCTTTCAAAGGAGTCTTAGTTCTTTACTGAAGCTAATCCTAAATCGATAACATTAATTTTAATTAAAAAATTACCAAATTTTAATTAAAATATGCTACTTAGATAAAGTAGCAAGTGGTATCATGCAGTAGTCTTGTTGATAGCAAAACCAAAGTTTACCTGGAGACATATAGTCCACTGAAGCCAAGTGTCACTTACCTGATAGTGGATATTTGCAAAGGAAAAAAAATGGTAAAATACCAACAGCTCCTTTAAATGTTTCCCCAAGGGCAATAGGATTTTTTAGTTCATTTCTTTTGCTTTTATTCCTTCAGTGGAAAATATATGTTCTTTCATCAGTGTTAGGTGAAAGGGAAATATGTGAGTGAAAATATTGCATACTTCTGACCAGAATCCCAGAAAAGCCAGTTCACTGAGCACTTGGAAGGCTCTGCAGGCTCTAGATGTAAAGTGGAACCATATGTCATCATATTTATAAAGCTAAATAAAGTACAAAATAAAGCAGAGCAGAGTTTTGCTTTGTATCTGGGTTCTTGTTGCTGCTTACAAATTTGGCAAGTTTAATGAACAGGGTTTGGCTGCTTAATTTTGGCTGTTTAATCATTGCTTCAACAGAAAAGCAAAACCTGTTTGTTTATATGACTTTTGGCATTTTGATCACAGACTATGCTCCATGTATGATTAGAGTTTTCTTTCTTTCCTCTTTAGGAATTAATTTTTAGCAATTTCTGCTGTCTAACCAGCAAAGAAACTGCCTGACCACCAGAGATATGATCCAAAGCTTACTGTAATTTATGTGATCTTCTCCCTGCATTTAGTAGGATTTGCATTAAATTTTGTACTTAGAAATATGCATGGAATGTGGTAGGGTACAAGCAGATGGTGGAGGTGTCTTAGTTTAGGTGTTCAGAGATGGAAATAATTACTAAAATTCTCTAGAAATGTTTGGTTTCTTGGTTGTTTTTTTAAAGTAACAATTTTTCAACAAATATTGAGTCCTTTCATTAGAACTGCTGAGGAATGAAACAAAATACCGCAAGCAATTGTCCTGTGGTTTGGGTGTGGAGAGGGTCAAGAGAGTTACTTTTAAGGTAACAGGGAAAAGGACACACTATTTATGTAAATTGAGATAGAAAATGAAACTCATTACCAAATAAAGACATAATTTTCCTTCATCATGGGAAAAAAAAAAAAGAAAAAGGAGGTTTAATAGAAGTCTTAAACCTTCCGTTCACCAGCTTCTGACTGCTACTAGATAAGGCTTTCCAGTGAAGCTGAAAATGACCCACAGTATCAAGGGCTTAGCAGGTTCCGTGCCTTTTACTGTTTGGCAAGACTTTACTGTCATTACAGGCTGGATTTTCTGCTGTTTTTGAGAACAAAGGACAAAAACAGGAAAGAATCAGAAGACTCTCGAGTGCTACAGGGGATTCAAGTGTTCCATCTCTGTCCTGACAGTCCGTGCCAGGCCAGCAGCAAATGAGTAAGAGAAACAATGGAAAGCATGCCTTTGTTTTTCCTATTAATTTTCAATGCATGAGCACGTAACATGCCACAGGATGGCAGCACAGGCTGCAAAATACAGAGGAGTTGCTATACACACTAAAGGGGACAAACAGAGAAGATTTAGCGTTGAAGGTCCTGTCTTGCAAACGCTTCTGAGGGGTAGGGTATCACTGAATGTAACTGGCTGCAAAGAGAGGTTTTCCTGTACACAAGTAATATCTATAGAGATCACTTTTCTAGTAAAGAGCATCTTTTTCTGAGGTATTTCTTCCTAGAATATAAGGAGTTTATTGTCTCTAGTGACCTTTTACTTTCCCACTGCCCCAGATTTTCTGTGCTTTCTTTAAACAGAAGTAATGTCTTCATCTCAAGATGCACTGCTGCACTCTGTGACCTGCTCCACCTGCATGAGTTGAAGGTTAGAGCTTAGCAGGACAGGGCATACTTGAAGGCAGAGAGTGGTTCTAGCAGAAATCTTTGCTTTCTGCATACAGCTCTCTCTGGCACCGTTTCAAAGACCTCAGATTTCAAAAGGAAAAGCTAAGTGAACCTCAGGAAGGAAAATAAGCTGTAATTTTGAAAACTGATTGAAGGCAGGCTTGAGAGCTGTGATGAAGAAGGGCTGGGCTTGAAAGCTGAACAAAGTGCCCTTCTCTGCTGCCTTTGGTTTTTTGCTTCCTTTCTGTCTCAGAAATCCTGGGTATCTGACTTTGTGCTCTTTTTTCATTTGTCAGTGATTAAGTGGAATCTAGCAGACAAACACACACCAAATGAAAATACGAAAAACCATAACAACTTACAAAAAAGAAATAGCCATCTAGAAACGAAACTGGATTCATCACTTTGTCTGGATGTGGGATTATGATACTTTTGGATTCTATTTAATCCTAAAATGATTTTGTGGTTTGTTACTGCAGTGTTTAGTCTGCATTTCGCTTGTTTGCAGTAGCCCAGGATGCAGTTTGGGTTGGAACTGATTATTAGAAGCTCTCGCTTTTCTGACATCGCATGCTGCCATCCTGAGGCCAGTTCCCGCAGTACCCGGTGCCGCGCAGGCTGCGGGCTAGCTGAGCTGGGATGCAGAAGCACTGTGCATCCCTGCTGGCAGAGAGACCACCCCGGATCAAAGTTTAGGTCTTTTGAGAATCATGGCACTTTCAAAGGTAGCTCAAGATAATTTTTTATTTTCTTTCCAATGAGTTAAATTAAAATTCACTTTTAGTAAGCACTCAACTTTATCTTGTACTTTCAGTATGTATTTTTCAGTTTGAAATCATGCAATTACTATTTTTCCAACTGAAAGTTAAATTGGTGTAGTTCTTCATTTCATGAATATATTTATGCCAGGCACAATCATTCTTTGCCTTTTCTGGATCATAGATTATTTCTCTGTAAGTGGTGTATAACTCATCACTGGTTATCTTTGGGTCCTAAATGCTGTCCTAGAATTTGAGAGGATGAGCACATCACCTTCATAGCAGCACACTGTTTCTAGTTTATGCTTTGGTCGTAGGAAGAAGCCCTGAAATGAAACTGGGTGTTGCCAAGCTTTGGGATAACATATGTGAGTGATGCCAGCCAGGTGAATGGATGCTGAGGGACACAGCAGAACTGGGAATTGTGACCATTAGGATAGCAAAGGGCATGGTGCCAGCTATGTGGTGAAGGAGGCAGGAGTCAAAGACTCAGGAGCAAGAGTGAGACTGTTGCAAGACTGGTGCATGGGGTGTGAGGGTATAAAAGCCCCAGGGGTCCCTTGGTTGGGGATCCTCCTCATGGGCACCAGCTCAGGCTGTTTCTCTGTTACTGCACCATGAATAAATGGCTTTATGGAACAAGATGTCTGGGACTTTGCTATGGGAAACCTGAGGTTGAACCAATGAGGAAACCTGGTCAGACTGTGTGAGTGGGATGTGTGAGGAGTCAAGTGGAGACCTGTTTGGTCACTGGAGCCTCCTGCTGTGAAGGGGCTTCAGTCCTAGTGGTGAAAGTCTCTGGCCTTGGGAGATGCTGGAGAGGCTTGTGAATGATCAGACTGGGAACTTTCCTTAAGAAGTGAGCCCCACAAGTTTCTTTTACAACTCACAATGACAGAATGAGTAAAAAGATTGGGTTCAAGGTGACATTTGCTTCTCTGTTCAACTGTGGATTCCTCTGTGTCAGAGAAATCATCTGCTTTGGCACCAATAGGAAGAATGAGCATCAAAATGTAAACTGACTCCTGTTATAGACTTGGCTAGTAGTTAATGTAGTCCTGTATTGTGTTTCTAAAATCAATTGCAGACTTTTTAAAAGAGGAACCATAAAACTAGTTAGTTATTAGCAATAAAATTGCTTGTTTTCAACTACTGTTGGTCTTCTAATATGAAACACAATTCCTTTAATTGTTGTCTCTGAAATCCTCCCCAATTTAGCTTCAGTGTTTTCCTCTTTGTGTAAAACACTAAATGCTTTAGAACTAATTGCATAAGAGATAGCCTGTCTCCATGTGGCTCACTGCAATATTTAATTTTAAATATTTTCCTGTTTAGGAGCAATGGATTTGCTCAGGATGGAGCTTAACTGACAAGAACTGCAGGATGGACTTTTAGAACATGTACTTTCTATAGGAGGATCCAAATTGCTCAGGTTCTCTTTCAATCAATAACTGCCATCAGGATCCTCAAAAAACACTGGAAAAAAAACCTCAGCTGAACTTCTTTCCTGAGATCTGACAGCAGAGGAGATGGAAATGTAGCAGTAGAAAGCTGAACTTTCAAGCTCTCTGTAATTACTCTTGTGTAGTACATTGAGCTTTAAAACTGATTCAGGATCTTTTCCTGTGATCCTAAGTTAAACCAAGAATGCATACAGCCTGTAGCTAAATGTCATTTTTAAAACTTCTACAAACAAAAATACATTAGGAATTCTGATGCTCTTTTCTGCAGGGGTTTTTTGGGAAAACTCGAAGGGCTATATCTAGTGGAAGTCAGTTTTGGAACTATTACATACCCTTTAAGCATGAATTGGTACAAATTTTTTTATCTCTGTATGTATATGTGGCTAGATTTGCATTAATTTTCACTGTTTATTTTTTTTCTTTAAAGCAAACTTGTGATATGATTTAATTCTTGCCTATAGAAAATTTCTTAGGTAATAAATAGAGAAGTGAGCTTGGAGAAAATCAGTTGTAACAAATTAGTGAGAATATTGTAATTATAATATTAATGGCTTGTTGAAACTTGGATAATTATGAAAATCAATGCAGTAGAGACACTCAGTTGTCATATATGAATATTAGGATAAGAGAAAAAGCCCATATTACCTCAACTGAACTAGAGAGCAAATCCTTCCCTTTGTAGTACCATGAAATAAAAAAGCATGAAGTGTGTGAATAAGTGTTTTACATGAACTATTCTGAGGGGGAAAACAATCATGTTTCCCGTTGTAAGATGAATTAAAATATTTATACTCCTATGAGTACACAAGAGGAACAGAGTAAGAAGTAATGATAAAATCCAGGTGGAATACTGAGGTGCTGCTACATCTGTTGACTGGAGAAGCACCAGCCGTGTCAAGCAGCGTTGTACATCTGATAATGCTGCCCTTCACCCTTCCACCAAATGTTCTTTTGGTTCACTTCTGTCGTGGTTTAACCTCGATAGGCAGCAAACACAGCTGCTTGCTCACTCCCCAGCAGAGGGGTAGGAGAAAAAATAAGAAGAGCAAAAGTGCAAAAACCCATGGGTTGAGATAAGGACAGGTTTTTTTCCCTGCTGTGCGCACAGCAAAGCAAAGCAAAATAAGGAATTCATTCACCACTTCCCATTGTCAGGGAGGTGCTCTCCCGTCTTTAGGAAAACTGGCTCTATCACACATCAGAGTTATTTGGAAAGACAGATCCCAAAACTCCAAATGTCCCTCCTTCTGCCTTTTTCCCCCAGTTCTGATCAGCTGGGGTTAGCTGACCTAACTGTGCCCCCTCCCATCTCCTTGTGCACTCCTAACCTCCTCACGGCTTTGGTGGGGAGAGGAGCAGTAAAGACCTTGATTCTGTGTAAGTGCTGCTCAACAATAACAAAAACCCCAAACATATCAATGCTAATTTCATCCCAAACTCTTACCATGGCACTATTCAAGCTACTACATTCCAGCCAAAACCAATACGACTTATTTAGAGTGCACACTCTGAAGTGTAGGTTCCTCTTGTTTGCTATCTGCTTGTACAGGGTAAGCATGGTCAACCTCTGAGCTATGAGTCCTACTATTAGCTGGAGTAAATTCAGACACTGCAGTCTTTGGCTACAAAGCTCTTGCAGAAATGAAGGACTGAGGCAAAGAAAATTATCTGCTGCAATAAAAAAGTATAAATACTGTTTCTCCAGCATGTTATACTATTATACATTTTTACTCTCAGCCTTTGTTTCAGTGCTGTAAGTTCACTTCCTAGTGTTTTTCAAGGAACTGAAATGGTTTATGCTAATATGTTGGTGAAAGAGTTTGTCTTAGCCACTGCTGTTCATGTTCACTAGGAATTGGCGCAAGAGATGAATACTGAAAATATGAAAGAGCAAAAATTTTAGAAAACTGCCAGCTTGCTCTTCTCAACATTTGCATCTTAGATAGTAGTGAAGTTCATGCACTCCATCCTGGCTAATTTTTCCTGTGAAGCTCAAGATTTACTACTTAGCACTAAGATGGATTTTGCCATCATTTCTTTTGCTTCTAGTTTTCATTTCCTCTGATAGCTACTATACCGCAATATTATTATTTTGTATATGAATATCATAAAGCATTTGGGAATGCACTTGTTAGGAAAAACAGTGGAAAAAAGTAATATATCAGTTCTGTTTACAAAGTGCAGTACAGATGAATAGGAACAGATATGTAAAGCAAATTGGCTGCTGTTGAGGGGCGGTGTCCACACTACATGTATGTCAGGGGAGTTCATGCTCAGCTACAGCTGTTGTCACCCCACAGGCTGTTCCTGTGTTGCAGTGCTCAAGGTGAGGGCCAAAAACAAGGACAATGAAAAAGAAAACACAAAGGAGAAACAAGGAACTTTGACAAGCAAGAAACAGAGATTATGTTGATGACGTGTACCTAAGGAAGCTAAACTAAAGATCCACCCTTCAGCTTCTGAACTCCTGCTTCCAGGCATTCACCAATCACGTTTGTAGTTTGGTGTTCTGCAACAGGTTATTCACTTTGAAGAGATTAATCTTCCTTAGATTTTAATCTTCCTTTCATATATGATTTTCTGATGATTGTGTTGGCTCGGTTGCCTCACAGGACATTGTATTTTAATGTTCCTTTCCCAAAGAGTAAATTCAAGACTCATGTCTTTTGGCAAAATTAGCTTTACTAGGTGTCTCATGTGGCAAGAGTCAGCTTTAGTTGCTCAACAATTCTCTTCTTCTATTGCATTTATGTTTGATCTTGTTCACAACTGAGTCACTGTTGAGGGAAATTTTGCAATCATTCTTCTTTGAGAATTTTTATTATCATAGCAATTTTGTTGAGAGCCAATTAAATCATGTTGGTAAGGCATGTTTGGACAGTAAAAGGAAACTGCCTTGTAGCAGCAGAACAGTATTCAGTAAGAATGTCAAATCACATTAAGTAGCAAATCTCATGATCAGATATATGAATTTCGGCTTGTTTTTTAAAGCAGGTTGCATGACCAAAATGGAGCCTAGGAAGCAAGTCAATGTAAACTAGATATTTGTAAATCTCAATGGATGCAATGCTTTTAAATGTATTTCTCTTTTCTTTCTCATTGCTCATCTCACTTCTCCCTTCTCTCCTCATTTATTTTCATCGGTTTTATTCATTGAACAACTAATTATTTTAGCATTTGTAAAGGTTGCTGGAAAACATGTTTTCTCTACTCATTTCATCTTATAACAGTTCCTTCCTATGTTTATCTGGAAGGTAAAGGAGTGTTTCAAATAAATCACAAAGACAGATACATAGGAAATACCATTTCGAGAAACAGAAAACATTAATTTTAGGATATGAGAAGAAGACAGTATTATTCTTGTAAATACAAATAATTTCTTTCTCAGTGCATTAAAATGCTAATGATTTTTTATGTAAACTCAAAGAGGTAGCTGATGCAATACTTCAACTTTTTTCTAAACTTGGCTTGAAAATTGTTTTGAACAACTCATATTCACACAGTCATTATCTACACTTAAGCTAACTAGTTTTGATATGTGCCTTCTGCCTTGATCTTAACTACTTTTAATATTCTCTTCATTCTTAATATGATGCTATCAGTTGTCCCAGATTCTGCGCCTACTTTGTCATCAAAAGTTTTCTGTGCTTCACTAGCAAGATGTTCACCAGTTTCTGCACAGCTACAGACTTGCAAGTTGATCCAGACAAACAAATCCTGTTTTCCTTTTGCCTTTGAGCTTCACAGCCTGGGGTGAATATGACCTTAACTTAAATTGTATCAACAAATTTGTCACTTGGCGATTTTAAAATATTAAACCTGTTTCCTTTCCGCTTTTATTGCAATGAACCTGTCTTTCCATGTGGACCGACCCAGATAAATGTGGTAGCTGTTGCTGAAGGCAACCAGAAAAATATCATATTCTCATTTATTTCTAAATTTAGGGAAATGTGGTAACAAGTCCTTGATGAACCTTATGCAATATGAATTTAGGGATGACTTCTTACAGTGTCAGACAGAAGAGAGGTTTATAGCAGGTGCCAGCTCTCACATGCTCTTGACAAACTGCTGGCTTGTACATATCATGCATTGGGCAAGAGAGTCCCAGTCATCAAAGCAGTTTCTACACTGACATTTTTCTCTAGAGTACTTTGACATAAGTGTCCAAGTCACCCCCACTTAACTGCATCCTGGTGCAGTTCTTGGACCAGTTCTGGTAGCAGCAAACTGAATTTGTTTGGGAGGAAACTCAACCAAAATCTGTGTTCTGTGTGTACATTAATTATACTCATCACTCCTAATGATAGTACAAAGCTTCAACTGGCGAACAGCCCTCAAAGGGCCTTTAATCACAGGAAGGGGTTGTTCCGGTCAGGGAACCAGGTTGAATCTTGGCTGACCTGAAATTGCCCCAATCATCCTTGATGTGTAAGAAGAGGCCTTGGCACCAAGCACTTTAACCTACTGATCCAGGGTTAGCGTGACAGATCATTTATGTAAAATCAATCTGGAACTCATACAGCCCCTGCAGGATTAGCCTCCAGGGCTCTGGTCACTCATTCACGGAGTGTGCAGGGTGGTTCTAGAAAACTCACCTCATGCCAGCAGTTTTGAGCACTATCATGCAATGTTCCAGCTGTTGGAATTCAAACAATATTTTTAAAGGAAATTATTGCTCCCTTTTAACCAAGCAGATCTATGCAGAGGAAAAATCATTTCCAAATTTTATTTTTACTCCATTTCAGTCTTGTCTTGCAATAATTATCTTGTGCAAAAATGTTTCAGTTTACTTTCAGTAAAAGGGTTGAGCATGCTTACTGATCAAGGTTCTATCTGATTCATTCTAAGACACAATGTATGTAGATGCTTAGTAAGGCATAAATGTTGAATTTTTTGCCTGTATTTTGTTGCAATGGGCCATAGAGAGGAAATCTATGCTCTGCATGTCCTGTGATTGATGTGTTGAGTATGGATCTGTTATCCTAATGTCAAAAAGTCAATTAATTATTTACATTCTTTTATCTGACTTCATATACATTATAGAACATTCATAGTCTATCATACCAATAGCTGAATAATATTCTGTTTCCTTTTTGATTGTCTTATGCAGTTCCTGTTTCTACCATACCATACTCTTGTTCCCATCCTTAATAGAAACAGCTTTCTGTTATAGCTGTGGTCCTTGCTAACAGTAACAGCACGGCATGAAGAGCTTCATGCACAGATGTCAGGAGAGGGAGTTTTCTGTCAGTCAGGTCTGTCAGACTCTGTGCTCACAGATTTTTGTGTACATAAATTTATGTGTAAGTGATAGCCACTGTCCCACACCTGGTTACAAGTCCACGGTTCAAAACATAACCACAGCTTCCAGGATCAGCTGATAGCACAGGTTATCTCCTGCTTAAATCAAACTTTGTGTTTCAGCTGCACTAACAAGTCAGTAGTTTATTTTATTACAACACCTGCCCTGGATTTTTTTTTTTTTTGACCAATTAAACCATTTATCTTTCAAGCAGCAGTAACTGCCTTGCAAATGCTTAACTGTTAAACAGATTTCAACGTTCATCCTCCCTGTTAAAATTACATTAAAGACATTTTCACACCATCTACATATTTTCCTCCTTTTTTTTTTTGTATATATTATTGTTTGCATGTATATGTCCCCAGAAAAATATAAAAAACATTTAATGGTCAAGAAAATGAGTCCCAGACTTTGTATATTACTATCATAACTAGCCTGCAGTTTACTCCAGCAAACTGTCATAGGAGACATTAGGCTCAAATGATATTAGGAGTTCCAGCTTTTCCATAACTCTGTCAAGTTTCAGAAAATATATAGTGCTGCATTCGTGGTAGGCAACTATTACATTGCTGGCTGCACTCTGGTCTTCCATGCAAACCCATTTTCAGAAACATTATACAGAGCAGAGCTGGCCTGGCCTGCTCCCCCAGGCTTGGCATCTCCCTTGACGCCTGCCCATGGCTCAGCAGCAAGGGCTGCTTAGCTGGGGCACAGGCTGGGAACCATGTAGAGATGTGCACCCTCACTACATGGAAGGATGAAACAATTGAGGTAGATATTGCTGTCAGGAACTCTAATCCCTGCCAACAAGTCATCCTTTAGTAAGCATTTCAGCTGACCTGTCCTCTCACATGTTCCTAATTGAAGGGGTGAATACTGCAAAAGTGCTGAGAGCAGAGGATGTGAGTTTTTTAAACACTCTGCGGGGTACTTAGAAAGAAATGAATACTCCTCCAAAAGTGGTGGCTCAGAGATCTTCACACTGAGTATTATATCTTAGTCTGATACATGATTATTGAGATAGGGTGACAATGCAAACATCTAACAGAAACCAGAGCAGTTTTTGGAAAAATTAAATTATTTACTTTTAATAATAATGATGAGGGAAATAAAGTTTCATCGACTCAATGTTTACACCTGATTTTTATCCAAAGACAAGTAAGCCTTGCAGTAAATAAAGAGGGCATAGCTATTTCTAACATCTTTCTGCCATCATTTCTCTGGTAAGAGTAAACCATGCTTTTTTCCATATTTTCCTGATATTCGTGTTACAGACCAGTGTGATGCATGCTGTACTGTCACCAGTACACAAACAGAGGAGACAGCTATCCTAGGAAACAAATTATATAAAACATCACTAGTTAGAAAAAAATTAGACTTTTTTGTCCTAAAGCTAGAACAAAAATAGGGTTAATATTTTATAAAAAAATCTTTCCCCCTACAGTTTCTGTAAGATAAAATCTAATAAAGCTAAAACTGCAAAGGTTATGATGGTTTGTAGCACTACCCCACATAATGGAATGATCTTTGAAGTTTCATTTTTATATTTTTATTTTCTTCATAGTAATTAATTGTAAAAGATTATCTGTTGCATAAATTTTTGCAGGCTGTTAATAACACTGTGAGTCTGGAGTTCTAGATAGCTGGTTAATTTGAGAGAAAACAACTAAAACCTTAGCATTAGTAACCAACATTTTCTGGTCATCAGCAAAGGTTTTTATGCTACTACAGGATTTATCAGTAGAGAAAAATCATGCATCCTTTGATTACCACCTAAAGGCTTTGTGTATTTGGTTTAGGTTAGTGTTATATACTTAACTTCTTCCCTTTAGTCTTGTTACTGATGTAGTGGCTGATTGAGCTGCGTACAAAACAAAAACCAAAATATAAGATGATCTTAAAACCATGTGTTAGGAAGGCAAGGAAAAGGTGCCAATCGCTTTTGTGTTCTAGAGCACAGGTGGATCGTAAAACCTCATCATACACTCTTTGATCTGGTCAAATTACAACCTCCTTAGAGTGGGAGGAAAGAGCTGGGACTTTATGAGCCTATTTGATTTTTAACATTTATGTGATAAGTTTGTCATGGTTTGGTTGTAGTTATGGGATGGCTTAATTATAGGTTGATCCAGCTAAGTTACCTGTATTTAAAGAGTTGTGTAATGCTTACTTGTTTGCCCAAGACTACTTTCAGTCTAATAATTTCAAGTGATAAAGATCATTTGCATTGAAAATCTAAGTTGTTTGGCACTAGGTAGAGGCTGACTTTTTTTTTTTCAACAGCGCATTTAACTTTATCTCAGAAATCTAATACTTTCCTAGGAAGGGAAAAAAAATCATATATATACACACACAACCCTTTCTGTTCAGAAGTTTCAGTGTCTCTAGTTTTTTCAATAGAAGTTTGACTATTTCCATGGGGTTATTCTGCTGTCAGATATATGTCTGTTGGTATCATGCCTGTCCCACATGATCAAATTGTGAGTCTGATTTGCAATTTGCAGACAGCCTTTGAGTGCCTTGGCTCTTATGCAAAGAATGACCTTTCTGAAACATGCTTTGTCTAAGGATCTCTGAAGTTGACCAAGGCTTTCCTTTCAGTTGGCACTGTAACCATAGGCCTTCTAACTGAAATTAGATACAGAGGTGGGAATCATTTGACCAAATAGAAACCTGTATCTTCAGACTGAATGAATCATGATCCAAAACTCCATTAGCTAAATCTCTGCTAACTAGAAATTCACTGCATGATGATTACCTCTTTTATAGATGTCTACCTTTTTAAAATGTAAGTTATGCTAAGTTATTTGCTTTTTCCTTGCAGACCCTGTACTGGTGTGCAGACAGCCCACTCAGATTCAGACTATACAGAAGCTGAACTGCAAGAAGAGAGGGCAAATTGCCAAAGAGGTGTTTGACATAAGAAGAAAACAAAAAAGACAAAACTCATCTTTTGAGAAGTAAGAAATGATACCAGCATCCACACACAGACATGTCCTGAGGCCAAGGCTGAGAACAAAAGCAAAGGGGAAGAGAAAACTAGGATAAGAAAGGGATCTGGAGGCTAGAGCTAAAGAGGAAAAGTCCCAAAATAGTATGAGGAGGCTGAGATCAGAGAACAGAACAAATTGCTTGGGGAATTGCTTTTAAAGAAATAATGTCACTTCTCCATAATATATGAAGCTAGTACTTTGGAGTTCAGATTTCTTCAAGGTGTTTGCTGATGGAAAGCATTGCATACAGAGTTTTCAACATGCCTCAGCCGAAACAAGACTCTAGATGTTTGAAACCTGTTCAAAACAATGTCCTCCTTCTATAGATCTTCTTGCTTAACTTTGCTGATCATCAATATTCACTGGACAACTTTAAATCCTGCAAGTCTGGTTTTTATACATAACCCTATTTTTTTTATGTCACAGATTTATCTGAAGACATTACAGAAGTTTGAATGAATATTCACATTGTTCCACTTGAATATATACTGAAGGGTAATAATCAATAAATATTTCAGTGGAAATCAACAATAATTAATGGGAAAACACATACTGTCCCCCTAAAAAAAAAAAAGATAAAACACAAAAGTTGTAAGGCCATAGCAAACAACAGATTTTATGGTAGCCTATTTTCAGCAGCAACTCTGTTAGACAAGCTGGTGCCCTTCTCATCTCAGGGACATTTTTTTTCCAATAAGATAGTTCTTTTAATCTAAAACACTTGTCTTATATTCATTCAGAAGGCTCTGGATGGGTTTAAAAGAGCAATAATAGCATGTTGTGTAACAATCTCCTGATAAAATAATGCTTTTCCCCCTTACTCTCCCCCTAGGAAAATACATAAAACCAGGAAAAATGTAAGATCAGTGAGAGAGTTTGAATCCCATTTTCATTGTCATACTTAAGTATAGCCCCAGCTTGAGGTTGACTGAGGTTGAGATGACTCAGTTTCAGGTCTTTTTTCTTTCCCCTCCCACCAGCTTTTCCACAGCTCAGTTGCCCCAGCACAGTGGAGATAACCACCCTCCATCTCACAAGTATGGCCAGCGCACAAATGCTGAGCTCAGCCTCTGATGCTGCCTGCTCAATGAGGCAGCAAGGAGTGTCACAGACCCTCTCCGTGCTGCCTTTGTGACCTCCCTCCTCCTCCTCCTCCTCCTCTTAGAGTCCCACAGCATCAAAAACACAGGGCAGGAAAGAGGGGCGCCCTTTGTATGAGCTGAAAAGCACCAGTGGCATAAATATTGACAAGGAGTGAATATTAAGGAGGTTCACTGCCCTCAAGCTGAGGTGGTATGAGGTGTGCTCTCAAGAGAAGCATCTGTGCCCACTGAGTCTGAGCCATGCAGACACACCACAAAGAAGCAGCAAGTGGGTGACAGCAACAGGTGACTCTGCTTTGAGGGAACAGGTAGACCAAGCTGTCAGTCTGACCTGCTCGCTAGACAGTTTTGGTGCTTGCCCACTGACAACGTGAGAGAGGGTTAAAGAGTAGACAATGTGGGTAACAAGGTAGTGAGTGTCTATTATGCATACCCTGACCAGGAAGAACAAGCACCTGACGTTTTCCGTGGGCAGCCAGAAGCAGCCTCCCATCTACAGACTCTGGTCCTCATGGGCCATTTTAACCCCCCTGATACCTTTGGGAATGGCATAAGCATCAGCTTGTCTGCTTGGAAAGCACAGCTGGAAGAATAGAACCTGGGGCTCCTGGTGGACACCACGAATCAATGTGCTTTTGCCTGCCACAAAGGAGGCCAATGACATTTTTGGGCTGCATGTGGAGTGTTGCCACCTAGTCAAAGGAAGTGATCCTTCCCTTCTAATCAGCACTAATGAGGCCACACCTGGACTGTTGTGCCTAGATCTGGCCTTCTCAGAGGCATGGACATATTGGAGACACTTGATAGAAGGCCAAAAAATGATGAAGGGACTGGAGCTTCTCTCTGATGAGAAAAGGCTGAGGAATGTGAACTGTTCCGCCTGGAGAAGGTTCAGGGGTGATCTTATTAATTTATACCTATACCTGATGTGAAGGTGCAGAGGTGGCAGGCCCAGGCTCTTTTCGGTGGTGCACAGAGCAGCACAGACAGCACCATCTGAAGACCAGGAAGCATATTTTTACTTTGAAGGTGACTGAGCACTGGAACAGGTTTTCCAGAGAGGCTGTAGTCTCCATCCTTGGAGAAACTCAAAATTCACATGGTCTGGAACAACCAGCTGTAAGTGGCCATGCTTGAGCAAAGAGGTTGGACCTCCAGGAAATCTCTTCCAATCTCAGCCATTCTGTAAATTTCTCTTTCCTTGAAGCTGGATAACCAAACTTACCTTCCACTAGTCTCCTGATGATATCATAACCCCCACTATATGGATATTCTGCAGCTTTATGTGCCAAACGTTAAAATTTGAATTATCTTCTGCTACAGGTTCTCAAACAGTTTTTATGAGATTTTTCAAAGCAGGCTCTGTGGTTTTTTTATAAATTATTGGCAAGATCACAGAGTTATGCTTTGTATTTTTAATATCCTGAATTTGTCAAGTATAAAGTCCAGCTAGACAACCCCCATGGCCTACGCTGCACGGACAAGTACTACTCACATTACAGCACTGTAGTGGCACAAAACCACTTGCAGTAAAATTTAAAAATCCAATCCTCTTCAGAATTAGGCATACTTATCTTCATAAACTGCTTCATGCACAAGAAATGAAGATTTTTTTTTTATGGAACACATAATTTTATTTTGCAAAAAATTTATTACTCACTGTTGTACAAAATATACCTAAAAATACGATGTTAAAATAATTTTGACACAGCTAGGTAGATTGCAGATGACCTAGCTGAAGGGAAGAAATCTTCACAATTTTTAAGGCAATTCAAGACAGTAACAACAAGTGAATTATACATTTGAAAATATTCCATTTATAAGATTTACACAAATGTTACCTGGTTACTTGGTATTTGTAAACTTTAATGCTTTATACAAAATTTCCATTCACATAATTAGAAGATACAATGAAAATAGTGTTTTGCAGTTCATTTTTTTAAAGCATCTCACTCCTAGTCTTGGTTTTACAGAAATAGCTGGTTCAACTCATAATTTTAGTTTTTAAAAGAGACAAAGGAGTAGAAGTGACTCCAGATTTCGACTTTGTCTAAAAATGGAAAAAAAAAGTAATTGTCTGTTTGCTGAAATGTAAAAAAAAAAATAAAAATAAAACCAAATAAAACATTTTGAAGGTAAATTAGACTAGAAATTTATTCTTTTGATTTAAATGTCTTATTTTAATTCTAGAACAGCAAGTTGGCAACCATCTGCTTAAAACAGCCAATACTGATTCAATTTAAGCTCATACAAATTTGGTTTATTCTTCTAGAAAAATAGTACTACTACATTTCATGAGAAAAGAAACCATACTCGCAAGGGTTTCTCTACACCACCCTCCAAGTAATTTTCAAAAGAGTGCAGTCATTACTTATCCTAGGTCCTTCTGAACCATAGGATTTTTATATAATTTAAAATACAAACAAACAAAAACACCACTAAACATTAAGACAGGGATGGGGAGACATTACTATTACCTTAAGAAGTGTATAGCCAATAACTAAACGTAAAGATGCAAGACACAAAGCATCAAGAAAATCACTAGGGGACAGATCTTCACCTTCTAAGTCAGCATAGCTCCACTGGCATCAGCAGAGAAATTCTGACTTGTATCAGCCACAGATCAGACTGTCTACGTACAGAAAATTTTGTTAATGTTAGTGATAAAGATGAGCAGTGTTCAGAAGGGAAGTGTTAGCACACATTTTTTAAATGAAGCAAGTTCATAACACTTTGCCTCTTATCTAGTATTTTGCTGCTGCTGTCATTCCTGTCACTGACGGTGTATTTACTTCAGGATGAATTCATTACCAGTTTCAAATGATACAGTAAAATATATTTAACATTCATCCATAAAGTTCTTAACCACAGCTAGTTCTTACCAGAAATATTCTGAAGCCCATTTACAGTGTGAAACAAAGTTTTAAAAGGACTATTTTATAATGTTGGTAAGTTTTTATACTCTTATGGGTTTTCACTGACCATAATTCATATGGAATGAACTGCAACCATTGGAAGTCAGTAGTAACTGAAATTTAGAGCAGCATGACTCTTGGTTGTCAGCAATTGTTCCTATTACAGATCATTAGCTACAGTAAATTCTTTAAAATATCTCTAAGGCGTATGTTTACAGAGCAAATCCTAATAGCAGACTTATAGCTACAGAAATAAGTAATTGCACAAGTTTCTCATAGGCACCGAGATGTTCTTTTAAGGCACAAGAGAATTCCCAGAGTGCAGAATACAGATTACTTAACCAGGAGTGCAAACATTAAAAAAACACTTAAAACCTGGGAAGCAGAGGTGGAATTCCACCTGCTGCTTATGGCAGCATTCAAGTCCCACTGCTGTCATCTGCCAAAGGTATTTCAGACTTTTGTGTGTTTGTGTATATATATATATATATATATATATATATATAGTGTATATGTATGCTTAATGTAGTACAGTAAAAAATGGGATTCAGATGGTTCCTGCCAGAGATGTGCGTAAATGCTGAACTCTACAACTACTATCTTTAAAGCACATTATTAACACCGTGTGCTCAATCTGCTGGAGCCACATCTTCTGTCAGGCTCTACCTCCAAAAAGAAACAGTTTAATGAAGTCCATAACAGGGCAAGTAGAAAAGATAGTGGTAGTTACACTGGACAAAACTCTCGGCAATGGTCACGATTTCTCCAATAATACTATGTCAAAACTCACTGAGGTACAAATTTGTGTGAAGTAAACATGAGATTTATATTGCATTCATTTGAAGTATGATAGTTCCCCCTATTGCATGATTTTTTTTTTTGATCTCTTATTTCCTTAAAAGAAAAATACATCCTTGCATACAATGCTGATACCTTATGTGGTGATGCCATAAATCCCTTAGGATAGCAAGTTTGATGGGTGGTAACCCATTAGGAGAAAAATATATTTTTGAATATTATTTTACATATATACAATATATATATATAATTTTCAATCAAAATGTGAAGTTATCTAATATATTCATGAGTATTTTTACGTCCAAAATGAAAAAATAATTCATATCTCAGTTCATATAAGTTAAAAGTTAACAAGGTATTTGTTATCAACCAACAATATTATTTGCTTCATTTCTAAAAAAATTAAAAGAAAACAAAGAAACAGTGAGTTATAAAGCTTTCCTTTTCCAAAGCCAAATACAATAAAATTTTGGACCTGGGTAATTAATTAAAAGAGCACCAAGTTTTGCATTGTGAGCAATCACAAAGAATGCAAAATGTAACCTAACTAGAACCTAGCATTACTATATTAACCTAAAGAAAAAATATTTTAATCCCTTTTTTTCTGATAGAATATGTCCAGTGTAAGAAAATGTAAATTTAAAGTAAGAGTTATTTACACTCTCACCAGTCTATCTTAATTTTGATAAACCTCTACCTTCCTCAATTCCGAAGCACCTAATATCACAAAAGTATGACAGCCACTTATTTACAGGTTTTTTTCAGCACTGTGAAAGGCACATTTATCTTTTGATGCATGTTTCTGCTAATGTCCTAAACTTGGGTTCCAACTGATCTAAGAAGTCAAGTGCCTCTTCTTCATGCTGATCACTGCAGCAGCCTACAGAGCCAGCCAAGGATCCTTTTCCTTCATAGTTATATGAAAGGAGATAATCTTCAGAATGCTTCTGTTCTTCATCCTGTCTGCATAGGTGCACCTTCTGGATAGGAACAGAACAGATCTTATCATTTTCTTAAATTGTTATCTTAATAGCCTATATGCAAAAAAAAAAAATTTCTTTTTGATTTACCTTTCATTCAATTATTTTTAATCACAGTGTGTCCTCTAATGGATTCCTACATACAAAAAATGCACATGATTGGTCTATATCATTATGACTACAAAATATAAGTATTTTTAATAAAGAAATAATTTCTACTAATTACATATGTAACAATAAAAGAGGAAGAACCTGTTTAAATAACCTGTCAAGCAACTAAAATTCACTGAAAATTAAAAGACTGATTTATACATAACTAGTTAGACAAGTAGTAAGAGGTTTTTGATCTCCAAGAAATGGACTACATTTTTAATGCTGTACGTTTATTCCTGCTCCATTGCTAAGTTAAGTATGAGGTTTAAATTAGCACAAAGCATGCAGTTAGAATAAAAGCAAACAGACATCCTCAGAAAAACTCACAAAAGCTTCAGTAATTACTCTAAATTATTCAAAATGAAAAATAGCACACTGCCTATAGTTTAAGCCAAGAGAAGAAGGTAATTTATACTTATGTCTGAGATATGTCAAGGATCACTCCTTGAAAGACCAGTATTCCAAAGGGGATGCAGGGAAGCAAAGGAGAGGAAAAATGAAACAAAACCAAAACCAGAAGGCCACCTTTCTAGCACATATACACATCTTCCTTGAAAAGCCTGCATATATTGACCATAAGTACACTTTAGAGAAAAATCAGTTTTGGAATACTTACTTCGCCTAAACGAGGATGTGTAAAATTATGCCACTCTGAGTAGGAGTATCTACAAGTATCCATCATAGGCTGTCCTCCTCCTTCTTTAACTGATCCCAGAGTCTGATGTCCAGCTCCCTTGACTGACTCCAAGGTATGCCCTCTTCCTTTTACCATTTCAAATGTTTGCTGCTCTCCTGTTTTTACTCCATACCCTCCTTGATCACATGTATTTTGTAGAGGAATTATATTGTGATCCTAAACAAAACAAAATAAAACAAAAAGCAATAGTAAGAACATCTTTTTTTCGCCTCATTTCTTTTTCCTTTTTTAATTCAAAAGAAGAAACAGCAATCAGAAACTGTCACAACTGAAATTTGAGAAGTCTCTATCTTGCACTCTGATACTTTGAACAAAAGGCTATCCTTAGTACTTAGTGGCTAAAGATCAGTAAATAATCTTGGGAAAGGATACCATGATGAGAGAAGAGAGGATATCTGCACTTAAATATTATATGATATCAAAAAATGGAAGTTTTATGCCAGTGGAATGTGTATAATCAATATTCCAATTTATAATGGCACTACATTATACTTCATAGGCAACAAGAAATTTGACTCTTGCCACCATAACGACTTCTTGGCTTTCAACATGAAATATTTTTAAACTTACCTCCTCCTCTTGGGGAAAACAATGTCAGAAGGTGGAGGATGAGAGAAAAGAGGTAGAGTCTAAAGAGCTAAGTTATTCTGCATGTACACAGTCCCAGACTGAACTATGTTCATGGTAAACTGAAAGAAGTTTGGATGCCAAAAGCAAGAAAAATTTCATGAACATGAATGGTTCATGAAATAACCTGCATTTGAGGTCATTTTTAAGGGGAAGGGCAGACATTGCATCTGCAATTTACACAGATACCTGCTAAATATAAAAATCATTCACAAAGGAAAAATAGTGTTTTGCCATTAACACATATTCAACATAGGCAAAATAATTAATTTCTCATTGTTAAAAATGACTTGAAACGTTTTTAAAATCTTCGCCTGAAGCTTCCAACCAAATCTTTTAAATCTGGAAGAATTAGAAGTAGCCAGCCTAACGACTACAAGGTATGTTTAAATGTATATAGTACTACCACCTCTGCCTAAAGTAAGAATTTTCAAATTCTTGTTAAATAGCAAAGTATATCTAATGATCCCTGTATTGATTTCTTATTTTCTTTATCAAATCACTTACTTGCATGTGGTCCTGTTCTCAAACTGCAATGCTATAGACATCTCAATTACAAATTTCTATGTTGAAATAAACAGACAACTTACCATCACTTCTTCTCCTGGAGCTTCTGTGTTTGAAATGATTAAATTGTGATTGGCACAATCATCAGTCACCTGCCTGTGCATTACCCCAGCACCACAGCAGCCACAGATTGTGATCAGGATTACTATGGAAAAGGAAATAATACCATGAATTTTACCTTACAATGGTATCTACTTATGTTGGATAATGAATTTTAAGGCCTGAGCATCAATAATGGTGTAAAAAAAAAATCATTTTCAAAAATGCCCATACTAAAACCTTTATATATTAACTTTTTTTTTTCTCCAAACAGTATAGAGAGTAATCACTGCATTGTTGAATTATTTCATTCTTCTAAAACACGTCTATTTTTTTCCAAAAGAAATATAAGCATCTTTTATGAAAGCACTGTGACTTATACAACTTCACAGTAATGAAAAACTTAGTCCAAACCCAGGTGAAAAATCATGTCTTATGCCTACAATTAGGTTGTACATGAGATATCTTTCTGAATATGCAAATGTCAAATTATACCATTAGGAACTAATAGGCAAGCTAAATGTCCCAATACCAGAAACTTCTGCTTCACAGGAAAGGTCAGCAGAACTCTGGAGGACTTCCAGCATTATGCTATAGAACAATCTTATTTAATCCCTTGTGTTCATTTTATTCCTCTTAATAATACTAGTTTTTGTGGTCAGACACTCACCCAGAAATGGCTTTAAATGATCTCCTAAACAAATGACTAAACCTTTCATTCAGAGAACCATTGTTTTCTTCACTTTTCAAATAGCTAGCTAAAAAATAAAGCCCACGAGGAAGAGAACAGTTCTGCCTAAATGCCCACTGAGCAATTTGATCTCTGAGCATATAAACTTCTGTGAAAATTGGCCAATAGCCACTTTCAAGCTAATTTAGCTTCTGTAGCATCAGCTGTCAGAGAGATCTGCATCAGTGACTTCAGCAGGTTGCCTCCTGATGCTGACAGATGGGAAGAAGACATCCATGACAGCATTGAGCAGAGGATAAACGGTAAAAACTATCCACAGCAAAATAAAAGACCTATTTGTAAGTGATGCAGTCAAGAGGCAGTGTAGAAAGAAAAAGAGCAGGCAAGAAAAAGAGTAGGTGATGTTTCACACATCTCTTCTACTGCATGTTCCCACATATGAAAATTCCACCTTCAGAATATATCCCAAATTTGGGTACCTGCCTCATTGAGATAAAACATTAATCTAGATAGACTTTCAAAACATGTCCAGGTGCTAGTATTCAAGCTACTTAAGTAAGAACAGCTAGTTGAGATTCAACAGGAGCAAGACAGTTTTACTATGACCAGAAAAAATGGATAAGAAAGAAGGAAAAAAAAAAACCAATCCAAATTCTGAAGTACTAGGTACCATAGCATGTCCTCTGTGGTTTTTAAGGATGTTATTAGTCTATGCTTGATTTTGGTAAAAAAATGAAACAACAACTTGCTTTTGCTTTTATATGTCACCATCATTGTCTCACTGCTTAACAGCAGTATTACTCTTCTCAGAATCTGTTAGGTTTTGGGCAGCTGCAGTAGCACAGCACACATTCAAGGTTTTAGTCTGTTGTGAACTATTCAGCCTGTCCTTTTAATGTTTCTGCACCTCAAACGGGGCAACCCTGGATGTGTGTGTAGACTGGAGAAAGAAAGATATGCTGGAGAACAGAGCTGCAGAAAGGGACCTGGGGGTCCCAGTTGGTGGAAAGTTGAACATGAGTCAGCAGTGCCCCGGCAGCCATGAGGGCCAAGCCTGTCCTGGGAGGCATCAGGCACAGCAGCACCAGCTGGGCAAGGCAGGGGATTGTCCCACTCTGCTCCGCACTAGGGCAGCCTCACCTGTGTGCAGTTTTGGGTGTCACAATGCAAGGAAGATTTTAAGCTATTAGTGAGTATCCAAAAGAGGGCCCAGAAGATGGTGAAGAGCTTTCAGAGGGAGATGTATGAGGAACTGCTGAGGTAATTTTGTCTGCTCAGTCTGGAGGAGACTGACGGGAGGCCCCACTGCAGTCTACAGTTTCCTCAGGGGAAGCTCAGGGGCAGGCACTGATCATTCCCATCATCAGTGACAGAACTCAAGGAAATGGCATTGAGCTCAGTCTGGGGAGGTTTAAGTTGGATATCACCCAGAGGGAGGTTGGGCACTGCAATAAGCTCTGCAGGGAAGTGGTCAGAGCACCAAGCCTGACAGAGTTCACAAAGTGTTTGGACAAAGCTCTCAGGCACATGGTGATTCTTGGTGTCCTCTGCAAGGCATCAGGATCTGGATGGACTGATCCTGATGGGTCCCTTCCAGCTCAGTATACTCAATAGCTCCATGATTACCTGGCCTCTTGTAAAATCCCTTGTGAAATCTAGTGTCTCAGATACTCCATGTTTTAATCCACAACACAAGAGAAATCACAAAATGCTCTGGAAAATTGATTTCAGCATTCCTAGAAACACAAATGCCTCTAGAACTCACAAACTTTTTTGAAGTGTTTTGGTTCAAGTGCTAAAGGTAGGTTTTTTTGGCTTCACTTACATGAACACACAGAACATCTCACACAAAATAAACAAATAAACGAAAACCAATGCACAGTAACTACAGCACAAGATTAGAGCAGGAAGTCTGTGATACTGATACAAATAGAGCAGGTACATTAAGTCAGTGATGACAGCTATACAACCACCAAAATAAAAAGTGTTTGAATCAAGCTCTCTCAGCTAATTTTATAATTAAGTCAACTGTACTTTGTGTTTAAAAAAAAATGTACTTACGCAGCAATAATAATGATCCTAAGATCATTGCAAGGATGGCCCAGAGACCAAGGGTAACATTTCCACCAGCAAGCTGACGAGATCTGCCATCGCATTCAGTTGGAGTAACACAATCACAGAGATTAACTCTTACAGTGTTCTCTCCTATCTTTCCTCCATTATCGATCACACTTACAGGAATTTCATAAATTCCATATGGAATATCACTCTTTGGTGAAAGATACCAAGAATTATCTGTTAAAAAAAAAAAGACAAAACCAGATCTAAGGTCAATGACATTTGGAACTCAAATGTCACAAATGTGAACATAATAACAATTTTCCCTTCTGTTACAGCTATTCTGCTACCAGATTCACATTAATTAGTTTCAAGTTAGATTAAATGTGTTGATACAAAACTACATCTTGAAAGGATTTGTACTTTCAGCACCTTTTAAATTTTAGAACTGACAAAGCATACCTTATACAACCCTGTGAAAAGCTAAGATTAGAACTTCTGAAGATTTGGTTCATTATAGGAAACAACACTATTTGAGCTTACTAGTAAAGATCATCAACTAAACTGACATTTTTTAAAAAGACTTTTGGTAGCATGATTGGAATAATTAATTATAAGCTTAATTTACACCTCTTTTACTCTTTATTTATATTTCTGTATTCAGTGAGAATTCCTGTTTCCAGTGGGGAAAAAAAAATTATTTAATCTGCCATCCTGTTTAGAGGTAATGATTAATGAGCATATTCTTTAAGGGTCAAAAAAAAAAATTTGTAAAAAAATGTAGAAGACTGACACTGATGCACATAATGGTTGTTTTATGATGAGCTATATGAAACAATGTGTGTCATCCAAAATGTGGTTTTCAATTTGCCTGATATAAAACTAAATTCTTAGATGTCTTTGCTTTCAGACTTTNNTTTTTTTTTTTTTTTTTTGGTCAGTCTATAATCAAACTTATGTAAAGTTTCAGTTTCCCAGTTCTCCACCATAATAACAGACTAAGAAAAGTTCTATTTGTCTTTGGAATACTAGCAGTTTCATTCTTAAATTCCTTATGAACTATGAATCCATAGTTCCTTTTCCAGGTGTTGATGCAATGCACTGCATCAGGTTTTGTTCTTTCTCCTGACCTTCTTACATCATAATATCAGATAGCACCTGACTGCTGACCCAAGGATGCTAGGGACAGATTCCTATTTATGCTTTAAGAGACAGACCTTTCTCCTTGCCTTTGAGATGCCAACAGTGTCATCTTCTCTATGGGTCTCTTCCCACTAGAGGGACCACTAGAGACCATCCGTAAGCCCCGAAGTAGCTCCACTGACTACACCAATTCCAAAAGAGAGATTCTTCCAATCTATTCATGCAGACCACCCAAGTGAGAGACAGCAAAGCCTCTTCTGGCAGCCTGCACCTGAGTGAGGAGGAGGAAGCTTTAACATACCATCGTGGGGAGTTAACTTCCACATAGAAGCCAGCTCTCGGTCAGTTATGCGATACACAAAGGGTGCACTGTAAGGAGCCTCATCACCATCCTGTGCCGTGAGGCAAATTGGTTTTCTGTCTCTGCACATGATATAGTCTGTTTGAGTGATTCGTGGGATATTCTTGTTGCCAGGCACGATGCAAACCTGGATTGTTCCAGTGCCTGTTTTACCATCTATGAGATAATAAAAAAAAGGAAAAAAACTAGGTTTAGCACTTACTTCTAACATTCACACATTAATTTCTGGTCCAAACTGTCACAGTGAAATATCATCAACTGTAATATCTGTGTTTAGAAGTAAGGTGGAAAGCAACTGCTGATTTAGCCAGAGAGAGGGGAAGTTCTCACAGCTCCTTCTTGGCTGCCTCTCTTTGCTTGTCTGGTTTCAGCTGCATTAGCAGCTCCCACATCTCCATATTCTGCATGTGCAGACTACATTTTGTTGAGAGTGTGTGTCTGTATGGGAACACAGACTATTCTAACAGAAGGATAAGAGGAGGAGGAGCTCATAAACCAGGAGTAAAGGTCACCAAGACAAGCAGAGACAAAAGGAGAAAGTAAAGATCTCCAGCCTTCTAACCTCTGGAAGAAGAAAATTAATTACACTTATTCCTATCTGCACCTCCCCTGGGAACAAAAACACTATGGAAAAAGGGGACTTCTTTCTGTCCTCTACCCTCTAAGTCATCATGCATTCATCAGTGGCACACACTGTGTCACCAAAGTCAACACGCAAGAAATGAATGAACCCTTCCTCCTAATTAGAGTTTTTCCAATATACAAATGGTCAATGCCTGTCATATGAAATCCAGTGAAATTACATCAAGTCTACTTTTTAATCCTTTCTCTAGAAACAGCTGGTTGCAGATGCCTATAGCATGTTTACTATATAGACAGCAGAAATCCTAAATTATTTAAATTTTTATTATTTACGTGTGACTTTAAAATGCAAACTTAGAATTTCTTGCTGCAAGGTCAATGACTTCTTTTCAAAAAGTCCTCTCTACTTTTCTGTTGTCTAGCTCACAGCTCCCAGGAGCTATCACTTACAAAAAATAGTAAAGAAATAGAAGAAATATACTCCAGAGAAAAATCTCTAAAATTACTAAAGGACTTTAAATGGGGCAGATAACTTCTCAAAACACTGAGATCGTGCCTGATTTTTAAAGGCTCTCCCTGCTAACTAATACTCCCTAAGCATCTGACAGAGCTATTACAAAGACAAGACAATAGACTAGGTGCACCACTGGTCTGAACCACTGCAATTGTCCCCACACCATATTTGCACATAAACATCTGACACACACCACAAAGAACTCCAACAACATTGTACTCACTTCTGTCTATTGCGAGGACTGTGACATTGCATTGACCTCGTCTCATTTCTCCAATGTCTCGGTCCAAAACCCTAACAGTTCTGACTTCACCTGATCTGTCATCTATGTTGATCCAGTTACATTGGCCAGGAGGTATCCGGTATCTGTAAAGAATAATTTGTCTTGTTAAAGATCCCAAACATAGCACATGTGTATATACACACACACATATTTAGATAGATGTATTCATATACACTGACAGGTGTGCAGGTGCACACATGTATGTACAGCCTCAACAACTATTTCCCCCTTCCTGTATTCCACTCATGCTGTACTCCAAAAAAACTTAATAAACAATGTTGTTTCATACCTTATGCCCTCACTATTTCCAGTTTCTGGATCTTCTGCTACAAATCTCCCAATAGCCGTCCCAATATCTTCGCATTCTTTAACGTCTAAGCGCAACAGACAGGGTTTAAACACTGGTCCCTCATCCACATCCAGGACATGCACGGTAACAGAGGAGGTGCTCTGGGAAAGTTGTTGTGAATGGGGAGCCAGCAGGTAGGGTGCCTCGTTGTTGACACCAATCACCAGGATCCTTTGCTTGGCAGTTTCATAGTCCAGTCCCTGCAACAAAGGTGAGGCAGTGTTTTTTTCCTTTCAAACCAATACAAAACCAAAACACTGCACAATTATTACAGCCCATTAAATGTACCTTATTTACAAAAGAAGGCAGCTGTCCTCAAACAAGCCTTTGAGGCAGAGCAAAAGGACATGACTTTTCTAAAAAAATGTTTTTAGTTAGTCAAAGAAAAGGGCCAGAAAAATACCCAAGCAAGTAGTACCACAACAAAATTTTGAATAAATATTCTGAAAATGAGTTAACAAAACAGAAAACAATTAAATTTAAGGGGGAATTTTCCTCTTTCACATTTAGTTAGTCATTTTTTTAGCTTACTATATTTCCTTTTCGCCACTAATCAATCACACTTCTTTCCAGTAGCTACAAACCCATCTGAGAATTTATGGAGTTGACAGTAAGTAGCTACCATTTATTCTTCAGACATGTTCTCTAAAGTCATCTTATGCCTTTTATAGAGCTAATTTTATCCTAAAGTCATAATATTCTCTAGTCTACTACAGCATTACAATAAGTGTAAGAAATTTCAACTGTGTTCATATACCAGAGACAGAGCTTTAGAAAAAGTTTTAATGATTGCTAGGAACGAAAAATCCATAATGAATAACATTATTTAAAAAAAAATACTTGCATCTCCACCTCTATAATTTACATGTTCAAATTTTAATATTAATCTTTTCTGCTTTTTAGAATTTACCTCTTATGGCAGTTATAAAAGCAAATTAAAAAGAAGCAAAGGGGTGTGCTGGAGTACAGATGCAATGGGCCTTTTACCTCACATCTGTAAAACACTTCTTATAACAAATAACTAAACTGACACATATAAACTAAACTGACGCTTATACATATAAAATTCATATATGTATAAGGACTTCCTCAAATGCCAGAGAAGTAAACCTGAAGTCAGTACACTACAAAATAAAACCTGGAGAGCTTTATGCTGAAATAGGAAGTTTACTTAACTCCCAGAGACAACAAGACTGAAGGTGCTCAATCTTTCCCTGCCACTCTCTCATTCCTCAGTTACATCCCTAAGTCTAAACAGCCCCAGCTGAAGAACCAGGCCAAAGCATCAAGCTCTTCTGAAATGAAAAACCAAATTCTCTGGGTTCTGAGCACACAAAATTGAGGAACACTCTGGAAGGTGAGCTTTGTGTGTTGTGTGCCACACACAAGCCTCAACCGCTGTACTTAATGCAATTTTCTCTATAAGGGAGTTTAGGTCAGAAGAAAGTATGATGAGCCTGACAGTTACATATATTCTTGGAATAAAAATTATTCCTAAATTGTTGGTTTTAAAACCAAAACTTGAAAATCCATAAATTTTCCTGTAGCCCTTCAATATTTACTTACCTTAACAACACACAGTATTCCTTCATTTGTGCTTTTGTCTGTTGTAATTTCAAAGGCCTGATCATCATTTCCTCTTAGAATTTCATATACTGCTCCTGAGCCAGGTGAACCAGGCTCATCAAGATCAACAACAGAGACTCTCAGTATTTCTACATTCACTCTGTTTTCCTCCACTCGTGTTTCATACTTGGAGTACCCAAAAAATAAAAAAGTTAATTTAAATTAGAGAATACTGTTCCACAAGGCAGGACTGAAGAACACCATATTTAAATAAGTCTGCTTCAACCTAAGGGGTCGATTTACAAAACTGCTATAATGATTTTTTTTCATGCATTAGCATACTTTCCCCACTCCTCCCTTATACCCTGCATCAAACAGTAAACCTTTCCTGACAGCACAATTGAAATCTCATCTTCTTCATACACTCAAACTATCACTGACATAATTAATTCTGGAATTCTCCTTCCAGGAAAGGTAAATTAGCAGAGTTTCCCTCAGTTACATTAGGTATAGATTGTAATTTGCGCACAACATGATCAAACTAAGAATTAGAAAAGGCATTGGGGTAAATTAAAAAAATATATAAACAAAAAAAACAATAAGTACTTAAAAGGTGAAGAAGGATTAAATACATCTCTACTCAGATGGCAAAAGATAAAAGGATTTTTTTTTGTATTTTTTTCTTTTTCAAGAGCTATGTTATTCTGTGCAAGCTGAAGAAGAGCAGATAAAAGTGATTCTCAATTAATATTACTGATGATATTCTACAGTAATGAATAGAAAGTGTAAATTACGTGTATTCCTTATGAATAATGAATTTTTTTCATATATTTAATATTACAAAATCTCCTGTGGTATTTGAGATGCATTCACAGTTATTGAGACATACTCTTTGCCCTGAATCATACAATTAGCTGGAATAAGCAGACATTTATATTGGCATTAACTGTCTCAGGGCATTAGACTCCATATTTGAGGAACTGTCCATCAGGAAATTAGAAATGGGATGAAAATACTTTTTTTTTTAACCTTTGTGCAGATATTTTACTTATGCAGACTTACTTGTAACTGTTTAAAGGATGGTGCATTGTCATTCGTATCCTCGATTTTGATGACAACTGTCCCTGTAGTGCACAAACCAAAAGGCTGACCTGCCATATCTCTCACTTCAACTAACAAAGTGTAACTGGGTACAAGCTAAAAAGAAGAATAAAAACATACAGAAGTTTGTCATACTCACTTTTTTAATTGCATAGTTACATACAGGTGTAGAACTAAATATTTCACTCCTGTTCCACAACTCTGCTCTAAATTCAGTGCTTCCCAACAAAATTAGACAATTGGCTTTGGCACTTTTTGCCTCATAGCTCAAAAGGAAAAGCAGCAAAATAATTTTCAGTGGCTAAGTAGTACTGAGTTCAGCCAGCATCTGTTAGTAATATGAATGCTATATCCTGTATCAAATAAAGCTTCCCACAACATCAGCGTTATTTTCCATAACCTGAAGTTTTGGAAGATACAGATAACACACTTTCATCTGCTATTTGTCTCCCTTTGGAGCAACAGAGTATTCCCTCAGGTTGCCAGCAGGTGAAGTGTTTCAACGCATGTCTCTTATTTCACTGAGAATGATTGAAAACTGTGCTGCAACCAGCCTCCGTCTGGGCAATTCAGGATCAGGCAATGCCTGTCATTTGGCAGGGGCTGGCACTGGAGGAATCAGTCTCCTCATCAGTTCCAAGGGGCTCCCCGATAGGAAGCAGCCCACCTAAATCCCTAACTTCAGCCAGAACAGCAGAAAGCTTTTTTTTTAATGTGAACAACCAAGGAAAGGGGGACCAGGGGAAAAAAGTGTGGGCAGAGGGGAGGGAACAAACGACAGTACAGATGGATTAGGCACAAAAAGAGAAAGTTGCTAAATCAACACAATAACTAATTCTGAATGTCTGGAAGCAGCATTCAGTTTCTCTGGTGCAGGAATGAAATCTTCTGTTCTGCTTCATAAGTTTATCTTTAAAAGATAGACAGTGGACTAGTTTTTCAATCACTCCTTCCCTCAAGTAGTCACTGTGACAGATTCCTTAGTAGTCACGGTGATGCTCACAATCATTGCAATTTTCTCTTGCTGAAAAAGCTGAGCACTGTATCTGCAAGTGCAAAATTTTGCAACACGATGTTTTACATGGATTTTCAGCCATGAAACAACACAAGTATGCCATAAGATAACTCCTTTTATCTGCAGAAAATATGTGCCTGTTGCAGTGTTTTCTAGAATTACTCTCTTATGGTAGAATTATTACTTTGAATTACACGGACCTGTTATTTTTTCCCTAGCGTAAACTATCTCACATGACATTCTAGCAAAAAAAAAAAAGAAATCCTGTATTTTATTTGCTTAATAATATAAAAAAAAATGTGTGGCACGTTATTTTTAAGAAATGGTATATTACTGTTTGGGTTTCAACTATTGGAGTCATTTCTGGTTAATATAGGATGACTGACTACTTCCAGAGAAACCAGTTCATCTTTTCTACAAAGAAGCAAGAAGCACCACAAATGGAGCTTAATTAGGAGGAAACAGTGGCTCATGGGACTCCTGAACACAGAAGGTATTCAGTAAAGAAATAAAAAAGTGAAAAATCCATAGGCTGAACAGCTGAGCAGTAGGAAGCTCTCTGCCAAGGTTAGCTAGAATATGGCAATCTACACAGAAATTACAGGTCTCTGAAAAACTTCAGAAAGTCATTAGAGATATTAACAAAAAAATGAAAAAGTAGCTATGTCTGTTGATTCCCATGCCAGCATTTCATAGAATCATAGAAAGCCTTGGGTTGGAAAGGACTCTAAAAGATCATCTAGCTCAAATCTGCCCATGACACGGGATTTCACTCCCATGAGCTTCCACCCACTAAATCAGTTTGCTCAGGGCATTGTACAACCTGGCCCTGAACACTTCCAGGGATGGGGCATCCACAACCTCTCTGGGCGACCTGCTCCATTGCCTCACTACCCTCTGAATAAAGAATTTTTTCTCAACATCTAACCAAAATATCTCCTCTTTTAGTTTAAAACCACTTCCCATTGTCCTATCACAATCTGCCCATGAAAAGAAAAGTCACTCTCCTTTTTTATAAGCCCCCTTTAATAATTAAAAGGCTGTCATGAGTCTTCTCTTCCCTAGGCTGAACAACCCCAACTCTTTCAACCTGTCTTCATAGAAGATGTGCTCCAACTTTTGTCATAGAAGATGTGCTCCAACTTTTGGATTTGAACTTCCTCACATCCCTCCTCTGGACCTGCTCTAACAGGTTCACGTCCTTCTCGTGCTGAGGAGCCCAGGGCTGGATGCAGCCCTGCAGGTGGGGTCTCACAAGGGCAGAGCAGAGCAATGTTAAGCTATCTGTGTGCACTAAATGACAGCTGAGAATGCTTCAGGAAAGATCACCTCTCTGTCCAGCTGTGGCAGTAATACAGAGATGACACCGGTGTCACCATGTAAAGAAAACGCTGGGGTAATTGGTGGGGTTTGTGACACAATGCGGTATTTCAATGTGGTATGCAGAGTATAAGGCTCATCTCTGTCCTCTGCAATCACTTTTCCAACAACAACACCTGTGAACACAACACAGCAATTTTTAGTTCCAGAAAAATCTGCAAATAGTAAAAAATAATTTTAAAAGGTATTTCTGTTTTAAACATGTGAAAAAGAGTTAATTGATCATTTACTGCTGCTCTTTGCAAATTCAGCCTTTGCTGTAACATAATACTCCCCAGGAAATCCCACTGAAATGTCATGAAAGGCAGGATCCCAGCTAGTCATACTGGTATGTAACAGAGCTGAGTATCTGTAAGTGTGTTCAGTGATTTAAAACACTTCTTACCAGGTCTGGAATTTTCAGGGACACAAAATTCAAAAAGGTCTTGTGTAAAATATGGAGCATTATCATTGTCATCCTCTATCCTGATTGTATGCACAAGCGGTACTTCTGGTGAATAACCATCTGGAGTGGTTGCAAAGCAAATGATCTGTAAGAAAAATTCAATGCTTAAGCAACATGCAGTATTATTACACTTATAGTTCAATGGAGGATTCAATAAAATGAAATAAAATACAGTGTGCAAAGCACATCTTTCTCAAGACCAGGCTCTTCAGGCACATGGAAGGGGACATTAGTGGTATCTTAGAGTGAAAGCAGAACAAAATCTTTGAATGTTTTCTAATTATTCCCACTTCCATTTCTCACACACTACAAGTCTTTAATCATTTTCTCCTCGACCCCTTCTCCAGCTCTTTTCCCTGAACACTTTTTTTCAGATGTTTACAAGGCACCTTAGCTACCAAAATTTAGATGTATACATTGTTATTTACAACAAAACAAGAACAAGAGCAAAACTATTTGCCTATTATAACATAACCTAACAAAATGCAGCAATAGGTACTGAAAATTATGTTTTAGAAGCTGTTTCTACTAATTGCCTTCTTACACTTCTCAGCCAGTAGAGAGAGCAGTGTACCTTGTTAACAGAACTGAGCAGCTTGAGATACTCAGAAAACCACTGTTGTCTAGAGTTTACCATTATTTCGGTTTTCAGCAGATCTTTTCAACCTTCCCTGAAAAATTCTTCCTAGAAGTGATGCAAATCCAACAGCTCACTATATTTATGCTGCAATTAGAGATTAATCAGTGAAAAGCAAAACTACTCTCAAGATCTAGATGATCAGCTATTTATTTATTTGCTACTGATTTTATCTCTTTAACACCAAGGATATTACTCAGAACAGACAGGTGATTCCTGATCTTGTTTGCTGCCACTTCCCCTGCAACCCAACTGTCAAATAAATGCATGAGAGATTTAAAATACATATATATATATATATGTATGAATGTATGTATGTATGTATGTATTTAATTATATTCACAAAACATAGGCCTGTACCTGAAAACTTGGGTACTGTTCACGGTCTACTGCACGAGTAGCAAAGATATTTCCAGTTTCTCTTTCTATGTAAAACAAACCCTTTGGATCTTGATCGATTCCTGGTCCACTTGCAGAATAATAAATCGTGTAGTTCTGAGCTGTGTCTGATTGGACCTATAAGAAGACATTTTTAAGCCCGAGGAAAAACAGCAACATCATCTCAATACATTTCCCCCTTTTCACGATGATATTTAGCACAAACAAAAACTCCTAAAGCAAAAAACAAACTTGATTTACTGTTCACAGAATAAGAGAACAGCCTGACATGTGACTGCCTTCCTTTATAATGTGTGTACATGAGAAGGGGACTTAATTCAAACTCATCAATATTTAGAACTATCAAATTAAAGAAATTACAGGAAAAGGAAAAAAAATTGAAACCAAATCTCTCTAGAATACTTCACACATGAGGAATATTCAGATACAGAGGCCTATTCTGAATCTGTTCAAGAGACTTTAGTTTTATTGCATTCATTGAGAATGTGGTTTGCACCTAAAGAAGAAAAAGTGAAGGAAGGAAAGAAGAAAGACCACATGGAGTATAGTTCAGAGATACGCCAGTTCAGATAGCATCTGCATTTCATTATAAGCACCAAAGAGGCAACATTAGACTTATCTATTTATAAACACTCTTCTCCCAAAATACTTTCTTTATTTACGGGATGCCAGAAGTCAGGAGGGTAAGATTAGTAGAAGAATGATTGCTCTGCACAGACTCTGTTATTACACTTGTCTCTACACATCTGTTACCAGCCACTCTGTAATCTAGTGAAGGCTAGATGGATCTATGATAACTTTAGTTCTTGCATTTCTCTTTCACGCCTACTTGTTTTCTCCCAGTAAGAACTTTTCTGAATAACATAGGCCATATTCAGTCTTCAAGGCTGAAGGTATACACCTCGAGCTCCTGAAAGGATATAGACAAGCAGGCAAAATTTACACCAGTCTGTGTTTACAAAATCCTTTTCTGAGCAATGTTTAGTGGAGGGTTGTTTGCTGTTGCTTTTCTTTTAATTACAAACACTGATTTTCAGGCCAAAGAGCTCTCTTTGATAGTGTGTCTCCCTTCTTTTTTCAACTTTTGCACAATTCCATTTCACTCCAACAACTAAGATCACAAGTTAATTCAGGTATAAGATCACAAGATATACAATGAACAGGACGGAACAAGACAGAGGAAAAATAGCAGGAAAGTCATAGATAGAAAATACAAGACAGCTCATTTTCTTCATCATAAAAGTCACATACAAAACCAGCATGGGTCGTAAAATTAAGGTTCATATAAAATGTACCTGCTGTATTTGCAGCGGGAAAGGTCCCAGCGAGTTCTCTATCATGACAGATGGAATAGGGCCCCACCTTCTTTTAGTTCTCTTGAGAACTGTATCTCTAGCATGCCTGGTCTTCGGTGTCTGGGTCGAGAAGATAGAAAGACAGATGAGAATATATCCATATATTCTTAAGTGCATATATTTTTGCCTAACTGCCATCCTGAATTTCCATCTTTTTCCCCCCATTCCAGTCTTCCTACTGACAATTTGTTTTTCCACGGTCTTCATTTCTGATTAGATCTGTGATAATATTCCAAGCTTTTTCATTTCTTGTAACACTTTGCATGAATAAGATCTGCTTTAATTCCTCAAACATGGCTTTTAAGATTCTTGACATTCCTGATTATACTACTTGCTAGCATCTCCCATTTGAGAAAGGAAATCTGCTGACTAAAGCAACAGAGAACCCAACAATTTCTAAATAAAAATACATTCTACACCAGTATGTTGCCTGATTATTTGAATTCTAAATTCAATTACAGACAGTATGAAGCTGTACTCTGTGAAAAAGTATTTAAAATAAGTAAGATATATTGAAATCAGAACCAAACCTTTTCTTCTTCTTTCACCAAGGCAACGTGTATTTTCTTTTGAACTTGTTCTTGAATGTCCTTTAGTAATATGGTAAAAGTCTTTTTCTCAGCAGACAAAGAAAGAGCAGATGTTGTATACACAGAACCATCTTCTAGAACCTTGAAGTTCCCATCACTGGAACTGATAAACTCTGCAGACTGAAGGCATTCTTTCAAATCAACTGTAAAAAAAATATTCAGACAATAACTCAAACAGCAAAAAACAATATCCCTCATCAAACAAAAAAACCCCCAAGCCCCAAGTAAAAATTGTATTTTCTAACAGATAGAGTCTTCAAAAGGTTGTCACTCAGTATTTAAGCATCACAAATACTGATTTTAAAACCCACTTATGCACTCAGATTTGATGAAGTTTTCACTAATTTCCACTCTTGTGTTCATTAGTGCTTCCTAAACTACATGGGTGCTCTATGGATATCGCTCAATAAAACACTAGTACACTGGTAAAATTATTGAAGCATCAGAGATGAAATTATGTACATTTAAATGCGAAAAACATCGCAGACATGCCCATTATTGAACCAGTAGCTATTACATTTGCCTTGTGCTCCATGCCCTACAATATTGGTGAAGACGATTAATTAATGCAAACACCCAAGGGAGATACTACATCTTGGAAGTTTTGCCCTCAGGAGGAAAGTACTGACTGGTACTATGTGATTTAATACTCCTGGGAGGACAAAGGCCTTTAAATTATGAGGCAGACAGATGGGAGAGATAAAGTCTAACTCTAGAACAAACAATTAGCAATTTTTTATATGTAGGTGATAGAATCCCAAACAGGTAATTTCAGCATACTTCCCAGGTATTTTTCATTGTATTTGCTATCACTTGTGGCTAAAATATATTTTTTGCAATTTTATAAACTCAGTGCACCAGCAAGTAGTTTAGTACTACAGCTGTAGAAAAAGCAAAAATCAGGATATGACCACAGCCCTCAGAAAGAATGATCTGGCGCCCTGAAAAGGATGAAATTCAGAGACTCAAACTCCAAATGATCATTGCAGAGTACAAGAGGTGTGTCAAGGTCATAAAATCAAAACTTTTCAATACTTTTTCAATGGTATCATAGTGGGTGGGACACTTCTGTATGAAAGCTGATTGCAAACTTCACGAAGATTCAGAATTTCATCCTGTATATGTAGATGACATTTTCAATACACTAAATTTCATTTTGCTTTCAAAACTCCAAAAACAGACGGTAAGCATAATTTTAAATATGATGTGATTTCTTCTTCCTCTTAAGTCTGTCCTTTAAATGCACAAATAAAGATTTCCTAGACTTTCTATGGTACTGCAGCAGTGACTCCTATCCTTTTTCAGCTGTAAAGTGCAAATGGAGTATTGAAAAGAATATCACTGCCTCACTTAAATGTGCCTCATACAGCATTTCAAAAATACCAGACTGGAGATATTGCTTGTGATGGTTATATGAGTGAACCCTATGGTCCATTACTTATAGTTTTGTTCGTTTTTTTTTCTTTAAAACCTCTGGTATAAGATACAAAGAAGACTTATGATAAACAGGAAAATCCCAACTAATTTCACTGTCAAGGTATGGCCCTCGTATCAATGGAAAATAGTTCTCCATAAATGCTTAAATAATGTTATTTGATCTATAATGGCTTCATTAAAAGTTTTGGGGGAAAAAATTAAGTTCTATCTTATGCAATTTCTTTCAAAGCACTGCAATAACATGCAGTTTTATTTTTATATAAATTAAGATTATTTATAAAGAGAAATGTTAGTCTGTGAAAACACACAGCTGTAGCAAAATTCTTTGTTTTAAAAGATTGAGGAATTTTCACTATAAAACTAGATTTTCTGAGCAATTGTGATGAGCTACCAATTCACTTCATTTGTTCCTTCTATGGAGATATGGATTAGGACTGCAGACTTCAAGCATATTTCTTTGTTGTCATAGGACTCACAAAGGGCACTTCTGAATCCTCAAATTAGTCTCAGGCACCACAGAATCCTTCAGCACCTCCTATGCCACACCTTTTAAAGCTGCCTTTGAAAGACTGGTCTGAAAAAAACAGGAGTGGGATGTTTTCTGGTCTCCTCTATTCTTCTCAGTCACCTGCAAGCTGCTCTAAACTGAGGCAGACTGTCCAGTCAGACAAGACAGAATGTGCATGCAGGACACCTCTGCCACACATCCCCTTGTGTGCTCTGACTGCCCCAGCACTGCTGAGCAGTTACATGCATGTTTCACAGAGCAGCAGCACCTTGGTGCCTGGTCAAGTGGGTTCTGTCTTCTTTTCTTATCATTTCCTTCATCCAAACAACTTATTCTCTTCTTCATGACTATGGGTTATGAGCGCAGTTTGGAATACCAAGCATTTATTATAATCGTAAGCCTCAGATTCCAAATTTTGAAAACATTAAATATGACCATTTTAGTTTTAAATTAAATCCTGTAACCTGACAATAGCTCTTTATGCAAAAGTCAAATGGATACAGGGAGCTGGTGTTCAAATCCGTAACAAACACAGGGCGTATCCTTCATAAAAAGGCTGATCCAGCTGTTTAGCTGGCTCTCCAGTCATCCATTCATTCCATTAAAAAATAGTCTCCTCCACTGCTCCTCCACAGCATCTCCAGCAAAGGTGCAGTGCTGTGTTGTTAGGCTTGGAATTTCACAGTTTCTCTCACCTCTGCCAACTAATGTGTCAGCCTCTAGCTCAGAAGGAACATGAAAAATTACTTTCTTGCAAGCTTCACAGCACAAACTCAGCACCTAGAAAACAAATGAAGAAATCAGGGAAAAAAAAAAAAACAAAACACATAATTACACGGTATTTTGAACTAGACACCAATGCTGACTTGGGTTGATTTGTTTGTTTGTTACGATGAGCAAGTGAAACAGCACAGAAAGCACTCCTCCCTAAAAATCAGGTACTGTGCAGCACAGCATACCAAGTTTCAAACTGGAAACAAGCTCTGACTATTGCTCCTGGATTTGTCCATGGCTCATGTTTCATTTTTTCCTAAAATCACTGCACCACTGCCATTAACAGCAAGAGTTCCTTTGACTAGAAGATTTTGCTTACACTATTACTTCAGTAGAGAAAAGGTAAAATACAGTTTCACTCTGTGTTCCCTCCGCCAGCATTCCTGGCCAATTTAGATCCAAGGTCTCTAAGTATTAAGGTTTAATCCATCAACACTCAGTTTGGTAGAACTGTGGTGATGCTGAACATTAAAGAGACAAGTGTCTCATTAAAACCACATGACGACACTTGCACTTATATGTCACTTTGCATCTTAAAAGTGCATTCTCAACAAACTAATTAAATGTAGCTTCTGCAATTAGATATGACATAAGTAAAATGCCGTGTACCACAGCAGTCCACTCCCATCTAACCAGTTACAAAATAGGGTCCTCCTAAAAATTCAAATGAGTAGTAGATAACCAGACCTTTTTCTAAAAAGAATCACATAGAGGTAGAAAGAATTTCCTCAGCACAGAGCAAGTGAATCCTGATCTCAGATTATATATGTGTGGTTTTGCCTAGTTTCTATGTTTAAAATTGTAATCCAAAAATCACACAGACAATTAAACAAAGACACAGAAAAATGTAAATAAATCTATCCACCCTTTTATGTGTATTTACTCTTTCAGGATGAAAGTCTAGCAAAAAAAGGAAAAGCATTTTTATTTTGAACATACCATTAGGATTAAAGGTATAAAGAAGTAAATAGCTAATGAAAATCCTGAAAATTACTTGTGATGCTTATTAAGAAAATATTTAAATAAAAATACTTTAAACTCTGAGAGACATTAGGACCCTTTAGAAAAAAATGCTGTGCCTGCACCATATAAGCTCTTCATATAGATCCTCATATATATATGCAGATATAAAAATTGTACATATACAAATAATTTAAACATCCCTGCTTATGTATTAGTAGGCTTTCCTTATTAACAGACACTTAATAAAACACTCTCTCATGAAAGATGCTGCACTAATTTTTTAAGTTATTGAAATCACAACATCTTTTTACACTATTCTGAATTATTTTAAGAATCAATGACATGTAACTTTTAAATAGTTATGCCAAGCCCAGGCTGATGTCAGCACAAAGAACTATTCAGGAGTTAAACAAAAGTAAGTGGTAGTTATTCATGGGCATCAAGACATAAGAAAACATCAGGTAAAAATAAGTTGTCATGTTCTTTCACTTTACACAAAAAAGACATCTCAGGATAATTTTGTCCTTTGAGTGTTGTTTGGTTTTTTCTGCTTGACAGAAGTTGTTTTTTTTCTTTTCTTTTATTAGATGTATGATTAAAGTTGTTTTCAATTTTTTGGGTTTTACTTTAATATCGTTGCAAAGGCAGGCACACAGTGCCTGAAATAGTAACATTTTCATTTAAATGTGCATATATAATTAATATAAAAAAATAAATTCAGTGCTTAAACACTACCAAGTATTTTTCTTTCACAGGCTCAAACGATCATCTGCCCTTTTTTTGTGAATGCAATGTTAATAGGGAGGAAAGGGGCTAGGAAACAAAAGACAAATCACCGACTATAAATTACAAAAAATAAAATGTGAGAGAGAACTCCCCTTCTCTCCCACCGAAGGCCTTTTTGCAGCTGATAACTACGTGCTAATAAAATAAACTGAAGGTAAAGGAAATCGCTGAAAAGTGTTCCATGCACAACTCTTTCAGAGGAGCTCAACACGCTCCACACTGTGGCACAATCCTACAATCCTTCCCACGGAAAAGTGAGAACCAGGCTGGGAAAGGCAGAGGGGGAGATTTAAATAAAATTAACTGCGGTATATATATATATTTTTTTTCCTATGAATAACCAGCAGCAGCATCAGCGACCCGAGCGTGTGCCCGTCGCGTAACCTCACGGCAGGCTCCAAGAGCCATCCGACCACCTGTCCCAACGCGAGCAGCGCACCCCACTGCATTCCTGCCCGCGCCGAAGCCTCCGAGGTGCGCTCCGCGGCCGCGCAGCCTCCGCGTTGCTCTGCGCCTCCCGCAAGGGCCCCGCCGAGAAGAAACCCTACTTGGAGCCAAGAGCAAGCGGGAGATTACCCGCTCGGAGCTCTCTGCCGTGCGCTGCGCACCCGCGGTGCAGCGGGAACAACGAGGAGGAAAGGCGCGGCCAGGTGCGTGAGCGGCCGGCGCGCTCCGCTGCGCTGCCCCCGGCGCCCACCCACTCATCCCGCTCATGCCAGTGATCCCGCACTCACTCACCAGGAGGCCGAGGACGAGGCAAGGGGCTGCGGGGGCCATGGCGCGCGGGGCTAGGAGGGAAGGGGGGAGCCGCCGCCGTCGGTGCTGCCACGGCGGGCGAGGGAGCGAGTGCGAGGTGGCGGCAGAGGTGGCGGCGTGACTCCGCGGGAGCCCGGCTCTGCTGTCCCCTCCCGTCTGCCACAGGAGCCGGCCGGTGGGGCGGGTGGGACCGCGCGCGGCAGCGGCGACTTTAATTACTGCCTTTTTTTTTTTTCCGCCTTTTGGGTAATGCCCGGCNTTCTCCCTTCCCTTTCCCTGCCGGCCGCGCTCCGCGGGGCGCAGGCTCCGCACGGGCGGGTCCCGTCCCGTCCCGGCCCTTCCCGTCGGGGCGGTGCCGGCGGCGGCAGCTATGGCGGGCCTAAGTGCCCTGCGCTCAGAGACAAAGTTTTGGATTTTCGGCCGGGTTTCTTCTTTTGGGAACGATTGTGCTGATTTGTGTGAAGCCGCGCGTGCTCTCCTGTGGCTCCTGGGTTTCTCAGTGGTTTCCAGTGAATAAAAGCCGAAGTAACAGTAACAAACCCGGAGACGCGGGTTGCACACGCAGGAGGTGGGCTTCCCATGGGAGCAGCCTGCGCTCCCTGCACCTTTCAGCCTGAAGCAAGTAATGGTGTTTCTACTGCCAGCTACAATTTATTCCGCGCTTTGCTTGAGAAACAATTTTTACTGGGTTGTAGCCAGTCCCAAAGCGCGCCGAACGGGAGACCGAGTAGATTGCAGTGTTTGTTTACATTCGTGTACATTGAAATTCACAGTTCAGGAGTAAAAATTCTGAAAAACAGACCTTCTGTTTCTAACAATTTTAAGCTAATATCTAGGGATCGGTTGCATCTGACATCATGAGACATTCACTGCTGGAGGTCACCAGTTGTGACTATAGGTGGCAAGAAGGTAGGGAGAGGTAAAACCGTTGGGCAGTGGTAGTGGGCTGTGCACGTTCATGTGGGCATGAGAATGCTGGAATGCCTGAAAGCATGGCCATGTCCCCCTTCTAGTCATGTGGGCATCCATGGAGGTTTGTGATGAACTGCTTACACATGAGTGCACTTTGGGCACGGGCACTCTGCAGGGTAACCTATTATAACACAGGTTATAGTAGATAACCTGTGATGACATTCACAACTATGTGCTACAGTACTCCATGGCATGTTGGTGTTAGGATGGCTCTGCTGATGGTTGCACCATAGCCATAACAACATTGCACTGGATTCCATCATACAGAATCAGTGGGAGCAGAGGAAAAAGAGCTGTAATACTTCTTTCTTTGTCTGAACAGGTAAAGCGTGATTTGTCTTAAGCAGCCTCACATCCCTGGCTGCCCCACTCAAGGTGTTCAGATAAGCACAGAGTAAAAGCCCACAGCCCCCTGCAGCCCCCTGCTGCTTCACCAGACCCTCCACTTTGCCTTAGTGAGGTTTACAGCCTGGGGGGAAGCACAGGGTTGAATTTCTAACGATTTTAATTCATTATGCTCCATTCAAACACTTGTGGATGTAGAAAGGGAATGAATTGCCTGGACCTGCAATAATTTCCATCCAAACCTAATAACTCAGAATATTTACCTTGTGGCCAAAACTTCATTTTTGAGCTTTTGAATTCTTTGTTTAGTGTCAGTGTGGGACAAACCCACATCTGTCAGAGTAGGTGCCTAGTTTGGGTTGACCCAGACTGTCTATTCCAAAGCCCTAATTAACAATCTTAAAATTCTGGCCTGTCTTCGTACCACTCGTGTTTTCCTCCTCCTACATGCTGTTCAGTGTTTGCAGTAACACACTGGACCCCTACACTGAACATGATGCTGCTGCTGTGGTTGAGAAAGCAGGAGTTCAAGGGAAGACAGGGCAAGGGCTGGAAGGAGAGATATAGATAGGAATAGCAATGAGATGGGATTGTGTTACCCTCAGCCTACGGCTGCCTTGTTCTTACTTTTTCTGGCTTTCAGCCACAGCTGGAGAAAACACACTGGGCTAGAGAGGCCATTGACTTTGATGCAACGTGGTTGGTCTCTCACGTGCCCCTGTGCTACCATGAGTTTCTCCCAGAAAATCTTGGGTCTTCTGTGATGTCAGTTGCATCAAAGTCACTCAGCTGTTCAAAAATCCAGCTGGAAATTCCACCTGAGTAAATGCCTTTTAGTCACAGCACTTTTTAGAGTCATTCAAGCCTTCCTCATCACCGGGAAGCATTTGTACAACAGAGAGGTATTTGACAATGGGATGTCCTGCCCTTTGGAAGAGTTGTATTGTGTAACTGCAGTAAATTCCTGCCCTATAAGCTGTGAGGTTATACACAGATTTCAAGGCTTTGGTTTGATCATGAGGAATCTCTCATAGCTGGAGCTATTAACCTTCCCACACCATGCTTTTGACAATAGGTGTGCATGGATATGTTTTTATTTTAAGTTCCTGTGAGTGCATTCTTAGGTCTAGAGTTGAGCAACAAGAATGTGAAGGGGAAAAGCATCCCTTTGTTTCATAGTATTTTGGGCACGGAGACCCTACGAATGTCCAAACAGAGTCACATAATTGCAGAATGAATCCTCCAACAGTTTTATTTAAAACTTTGACAGCACTGGTATGCATGATAGTCTTGGGGGAGAAGTTTTAACAAAAAAAACCCTCGTAATTTGATTATCTTGGAGACCAGTTAGTATAAGGGATTATTAAAGGATAGGCTTGGTGAGCATGTTAGGACATATGAAATATTGGAAAAGTGTTAGCATGACTGTCAGAGAGGGCAATTACATCTCAAAAGTCAACCGAATGTAAGACTGGACTCAATACACAAATTGCTAAGTTTCACCTCTTCAATGCATGAGTTTCATGCAAGAGTTTGATAAAGCCTGTCACCAAATATATCCTAAATTAAAATTACGGTAGGAGTAGAGGTTTTGCTGTGATCATAGACGGTTTTAAATGGAGAAAAGAAGAATTAAGTAAGTTGTGTTGTAGGGGAGGTGGCAGCTGGACCTGACCATCTTTTCATAAAGGATGTGTGAAAGGAGATTAATAGTAACACAGTTTTAACTGAGAATTAGTCATATTCATGGCAGCCATATTTAAGGCTGGCTACCCAAAGTAAAGCAAAAATGTTACCATGTTTCACTCATAGGTGAGTGAAAAGACGCTAAATTGATAACTGGAATTTTAAATTTATATAGTGATGTAACTAATGTGATACTAATAGAATGGAAGGCTCTAGCCTTGCTGCTGCCTTGCTGAGAATAAATTTTATATGGCTCTCTACAAATATCTTGAGCTCAGTGACTAATGTCAATCAAAGGGAAATAAACTAGAAGTAATTATTTTTAAAGAAACAACATAAACCTCTTAATGTTTAATATTATATTCTCTGTAACCACTTGTACCTCCATACATTGAAAATGACATATTTGCAATTCTGTTAAGCTATTTCATAAAAGGAGTAGTAGAAACAAAACCTGTACCAAAGAGAGCAACAAGAGAAGATCGTAGCTATGAAGACTAAGTGGACCTGATTCTTTAGCTTGGAAAAAAGAAGGAGTATGTTAGAGGTATACACAATTGGTAACAATACATAAAAGACAAGCTGGGAAGGACTGCATAATTTCTCATAATCTAAATATCAGAAAAATTAGATCATAGATATTAAAAGCAGTTCCACCTTTGGTTCAGAAAATTCTAAAATGCTATTTGTTGGAAGCAAGAAGAGATTATATATAATTTTATAGGTAGAGGGGGTCATTCAATAATTTATTATTTCTACTATTTCTCTGTAAATATCAGCTATTTTCTGCTGCTGAGATAGCGAACTATTGAGACAGAATGGCAAACCAGTCCTTACTGCTTCCTTTGGTCATTCAGAGTACTTTTTTGTCTGGCTACGCTCAGTTCCTCACTACACATGAAGCAGCAGCACACCAATAAAGGGTTTGGAAAATATGGAAGCTACTTTTCCCTGAGCAGCGGGATGGTGCAACCTTTGTTAATCAAGTAACCAAGAACCTGTAGCCAGATGTTTATGTTGGAAGCATCCTTGGACGTGAAATTTGCTTCCTTGGTAGGCCACCTAAGACAGAGGCACAGCATATATTTTGGTCAGGGGTTTCTGCTACTGTGCATTGTTAATACAATGTGCAAAATGTGCCTAATTTAGGTCAGGCATACAAATTACCTTAAGACTACCTGAACAATAAATAACAATGATTCTTACTGAGAAACTAATTAGCTTTGAAAATTTGGCTTTCTTAATCATCAAAGATGGGTTAAAGCTGATCTTTAATTTAGGGAATAATTATTATCAGTGGTCTGAAGCTTTCCACATTACTCATTCCCACATGAGGGTTGGATTGAATAAGGTACTGCAGCCTATAGCTTTGCACTTTTGCACCTCTGTTTTTCTCATACTAAAATGCAAGCATACTCTGAAATATAAAGTTAAATCTTCAATTTTGAAACTGTTTTCATTTAAATGTTTATCCAAATTTTTATTTATATCAGTTTTACATCACAGAATAATAAAATGCACCTTCCGTACTTAAACTAGCTTTTCTTGTTTGCACTTAGTAATTCTCATTATTATTCTTATATGAAAACCACTATTTGCCTAGCAAAAGGTATACTTTTCATGATCTGAGTATGCCGGTTGACACAGCAGATCTTGATTTTCATGTGCTTTTTTCAAAGGCAAAATAATCAGGTATTTGATTGAGCAATTTCAAACAAATGCTAGTTGATTTTTTTCTTTGCCATTTAAGTATATCTACATCAAGATCTTTATATAAAATGTTCTTTTATGAATTAAAACATTTTATTAAATAGTTCTTGTTTTAATAAAATAATTTTAAATAGAGATAATGAATCTTTTAGTTAAATTGAATTAGTTCATTTAAAACTGCTTGGGCATTTTTAACACTTGGTTGCAATACTGTCTCTTCAGGTAAAAAGCAGGAAAATAGTGGCTGCTGTATCAGTTTATTTGGAAGTAAGGATCCAGAATTTTCTACCTCTAAGAGACAATGAAGGAAATATTATAGTTGAGGGCTTTTGGCATGTTCAGGCCAAAACCAAGAGCAAAAGCAAGTAAAAAGCTTATGTTAAAAGTAGGGTTTTTTTCAAAACTTGTTCAAAAACTTTGCCCAAATCAAAAGATTTTAAAAGGAAGTGATTGGTGGTGAAGTTGAAGTGAAATTTGAGCAGTAGAAGGCAAAATATATCTTGTAGGTAGGAAAGTAGTGCAGCTTTTTTTTTTTTTTCCTGTGCTTAACAAATGTTTAGCCAACTGATCTTCACTATTACCAAAATATAAGTGATTGTTTTCTGCAAGTGTACGCACTTGATCCTGAGTTGCAGGAAAAAGCATGAACAGCTTTCAATGCAAAAACCCCTCATACTAAAGGAATTTTTGTTTCTCAGAAAACCTCAAGTCATTACTCATGAGCATTGAAAAGCAAGTGGAATCTCAAAACTCATTAAGAAAGGAAGAAAGGGGATGCAAAATTGAAAGCAGAATCATGCCACTGTGTGAATGCAGGTATTTCCACTGTGAAAATTCTGCATGCTGGTCCAGGCATCTCAGAAAGCACTTGCAGGAGGCAGAGAAGCTATCAAGAAAAGAACTAAAAAGTGGTTTTCATGAAACTAAATCCAGAATCAACAGTGGGAGGCAGTGGGTAGTAGGTTAGATAGGTGAGGAAAGGACTATGACAGGGATTTGCAACATAACAAATGACATATGGACAATAATAGGGAATATTTAGTCACAGTTTCTTGTAAGCTGAGAATTGAAAGTTTATCAAGGGAATTGCCAAGGCAATAAGATGAAAACAAGTAAAAGCAGGCATGTTTATCTTTATAGTAAATAATCAAATGGTGCACCTTAGTACTATCTTGTTATACAGGAAAGAAGCATGAATATGTCAGAGAAAAGATCAGTAATAATAGCACTAGGTGTGTTCATCAGAGATTGCTAGAGACACAGTCCTGAGTGCTTGACTTTGGAAATCCCTAAACACTGATTGGCAGAGTAGAAGAGTATTCTGAGAAAAGACAATGCACACATGCTTTGTTTCTTATACTTCCCAGCTAAACATCAGTTTCCCTTTCTGTGAAAGACAGTATGAATGTAATGAACCTTCAAGAGGGTGTGGTAGAGCAGGTTAACTTTATTTTTCTCTCATAATGTCTGTCTGTTGTATTTTCCTAGACATGTAGCAGAGGTGAGGGCATTAAGTGTGATGAGACAAATGTTTTCATGCTTCTTATAAAACACATTGGGTACATTTAAATATTGAGTTATTTCTATATCATGCTTTCATCTCTATTTTTCTAGTTACATATATATATAAATGAAAAACAGAATGACAGCAGCTTTTCAAATACTTTGAAACCAGATGTATTTGTTCTGCACAGCTTTATTTTGTCTCACATCAAAGATGCATAATAAAATTGCATAGGAGGGGCTGATACAAGAGTTGCTTGAGTGTTACTCATCATACCTTTTTTCATGTACTATCTTTACTAATCCCATGACTCCTTTTTACTCACAACAGGTGTCAAAACTGAAACTTCCTATAGCCCTATTCCTAGCATGTAAGGGAAAAATTAGAGAATGAAGTCAAAGATGTTGTTTTTAATAAAGCCAAGAGCACTCCCTAACACATTTTATAATCTGCAAAACAGAGTTGTATATGTGCTAGAAGACTCTTAGAAACTATGAGAGAAATATGGAGACTTCCTAGATGTAGTTTTGACAAAAAAAAATTCTAGTAGGTTATAGTATTGATTATGGCAAGATAGCAGCTTAGATGTTCTTGGAGAAAATACNCATGTATCTGATAAAGAAAAAGTGGAATATCCAAAAGAATTCCTCATTTATGTTTAATAAAATATGCAAGGTTTGTATGGAAGAGTAAGCAAGAACATGAAGTTTAAATAAGATAAAGTCNGAAGAAGAGAAATATAACTGCCATGTTACATTTACTTTAAAAGTCGAGAATCTTAACTCAAGCATGAGGACTGAGCAGAGATAAAAGTAGTTGGAGACAGTACTCTTGGAATGAGCAAGCACAGATAGGTTCCAGACTCCCACAAGAGATTCAAGTGCAAGGTAAACAAAGACTGGTAATAATTAAAGCTTCCACATTTTGAAGCAATAATAGCAACTAAAAGGCACTCATGGACTAAAATGCAAATGACGCGTGGAATCACATGAAGAGAAAATTTCAGTAATCTAGGCTTGAGTTTTAAGCAGAAGAATGTAGAAAAAAAGAAGTATGGACCTGTGAGATTGTCAATCAGAGTGCAGATCATAAAGTACAAAAATAGAGTCAAAAGGGCAAAATACCTATCTGAGCTAGATCCTACAAAGAAACAAAATGAAATTACAAAATTTCTAACCACAGTACTATAGAAATAATATGAAGGGGACAAGTGGGGTCGTATCCTGAGAATCAGACTGAGATTAGGGGACATTGAATATCACACATCTTAATACTTTGCCCCAGTTTTAATTGAAGAAATTATACATATGACTAGCAAAAGATTAACCAACAAGAAATAGAAAATGGAAATTATAAAATCCATGTGAATTCAAAAATAAGCAGGTATTGTGTGAAATCTGAACAATCTGGATAATGTCCAGTAACAGTTATTTTAAAAGAAGCTGCAATTTTGATCATGATACTTTACTGCTTCCCATTAGAAAACAGTAAGTGTGACTCATGTATCTGATAAAGAAAAAGTGGAATATCCAAAAGAATTCCTCATTTATGTTTAATAAAATATGCAAGGTTTGTATGGAAGAGTAAGCAAGAACATGAAGTTTAAATAAGATAAAGTCCATATGATTTTGGCAAAAGTAGA
>VXBU01013712.1:537087-668536 GCA_013400315.1 Bombycilla garrulus | reverse complement strand
TTTTTTTTCCTGAGGAATAGTATAATATGCAGATATGAGTGATTTTTGAGAATTCCAACATCTTAAAAGTCTCTGTGCAGGGGATTGGGAATTGCAAATAGGCGGTAATATCTCTTGTGAAGGAGGAAACAGACAGTTGTAAATCTCAAGGAGAGCAAAAGAGGGGAACAGAAATATTTAAAACTCAATTTCCAGTGTTGTGCTGCTGAAATTAAAAATAGTGATCCTTCATTTCACAAAGTTTTGACATATTGCAAAATGTTCCTTCCTTTCTATTTCATTTTCTTTCTGCTCGTGTGATGTTCTGTAAAAGTGTGTTACTGTCATTAGGCAAATTCAGTTAATGTAAATAGGAATGTTGATGAAATGCCAACAACATCTTTATTTTAATCAAATGGAACTTCTGTGGGTACAATTAAAGGACAGAATGATACCAATACATGTGACAGGTTAATATACCGGCAGTACTTCGGCTTTCTTACTGTTACTGTTCTCTGTGTATCTAGAATGGTTACCAAAATAATGGAGAAAGTTTGCGGAAGAGATGCTGTTTCACTAAATATAGGATGAAATAATGAGGGCTTTCCTAGAGCATCAATTAGATGATGATTAGATGAGATGAGCACTCTCTTTATTTCTTTATTTCTGTTCAAAAGTATACACTGGTGATCAAACTGTTATGTATCAGTGTGACAAGTTTTAAAGGAAAGTGCTTCAGAGAGGTTTTCTTTATTACCTTCTTAATTTAACTCCATAATATTAAAAAATACTCTCTTTAAATGGTGCTATTGATAGTTTCATTCTGTGCTCTGAAATTAACATTTTAAGAGAAAATATAGTGTGTGATCTCATTAATGTTACTGTGCTATCCACAACATACAAAAATTGCATACCTGATTAGCTAATGTTTCTAAAAGAAAATTACCCTATTAGATTGTTTACATTTGAATTTTTCCCAGTTCTCTGTGGCCATTAAAGAAAAGCAATTAAAATATTTAGAGAGGTGACTTCATTTCAAACAAAAGAAACTGTTTGCATCATGGATTTAAGGAAGAGGATCAGATAATAAATAATTTTAGGTTTAGTAATCTCAACTTGAATGATTTGGTGTCAGGTATAACCAGTACATTTGTACTTTTAGAACTAAAATAATTTTAGAACTTGAACTTTAGTTTAAGGTTATTTCTCTATATATTTGCCTAACTCTTTAGTTGACTTCAGCACTGCAAAGCACAGTTTGCCAGAACTGATACTAGTCACTTATATGTGATCAACACTATTCTGACAAGGAGTTCAATCTGAAAAAAAACAAGATGGATAAATACCTTCCATATACTATGCATTCTGTAAGTCAAGCTTTGACCTTAACCAAGATCTCATTAAGAATCAAATTTTAGGAAGGCAGGGAAATGAAAGCAGCTTTGCTGAATTGTAATGAAATGTAAAATTCTTTGTCCTTACGCGTATCTCTTAAATATTATTTAAGGAAATACAGAAATTATTCAGAAGCTAACACTGACATTGATATTCAGAGTCAATCAAATGGAGTCTTGATTGTACATTCTTAGAGATTCATGTAAAGATGTATTATACTGTGTAGTTTACATTGAAAATCATGTGATGTCCTCATTGACATACCTGCAGTTGGATGGATGACTTCACTGGTATATTGATCTCCTGCCAGATTTTGCTACATGCAGGAACACCTGTAGCATATTTCTTACTCCACTGATTTTCTTTTAAATTACATCTAAATTACATCTATCTCTAAGTTTTACCAACGCTTGTTGCACAGCTGACTTTAGGATAGCGCAAAATAAGGAGGTACATAAGGTGGCAGACTTCTGGGACAGTATTAAACAGTCTTTGTAAGAGAGAGGAAGTGGCCTGTCTACACTAAATTTGATGGCTGCTGTCTCCAAAGAACCAGTTCAAATCAATGGTCAGGAGCTGTTTTTAGCTCCTTCTTGCAACAGCTGTTGCATTTTGCTCTGCTCATCTCTCAGGCTTTATTTGAAGATCAGCAGCCCCCTTCTTTCCCTGAGCCCCCAGGCTAACTTCATCCTTTCCTCTTTCCCATGGCAGCAGCAGATGCACAACACGGCACCAAGTACAGGAGGATAACGCATATAACTCTTCAATAAAACTCTGTATGGGAGGTAATGTTGGCTGCTATCTGCAATTTTTAAATCAAATCAGCTTGTAAATGGTCTTTTTTTTTTTCAAGGACAAAAGTAGGAAAGGAATTCTGGACCCTTTTGACACTCACAGCCTTCTGAAACCTCCATGGTCTGTCTCAGGCCTCTCCCCATCTTCTGGAGGAGGAAAGCCTGGAAAGTGGCTGAGCTCTCACAGCCCCCATAATCCCCACAGGCCTTTCCTGTTTCCTCCTATGCTGCTTCCCTAGTGTTTCCTGAGGCCCTTTACACCTTCCTACCTCAGCAGATATACAGTGCCTATTTGAACACCCAGATTCCTCCGTCCCAACTCACTCGCATATGGAATGCCCTTTGCCACCACCTAGTTTTGCCTACATTGCTGAGGTGCCTCAAGCCACTTCTGAGATTATTTCTGAGATATACATGCCCAGAAACATGTTGCTACCCAGTCTTTATCCTACCATAACTCAAACAAATAATTATCTCAAAACAGCTTTCATAAAATTACGAATCATTTATTTTGTTCCCAGTCACCAGAAATTACTAGAAGCTTTTAACTCCGTGTTGGTTTGAAAGACTGTCCAAGAGTTTTTCCTCTGAAATTTAGGTACTGAATTCTCCATAAATCAAGAACGCATTCTCCCAGGTTCCCTCACTCCTCTGTAGGGCCTGCAAAAATGGTTGATGTTGGGGGATTCACCTGTGGGAGATACTCACCTCTACTCTCTTACTACTTGTTTCGGGATTATTGTCCTATGTTTGATACTGTGAAATCAAGAAAATATGTATTTTATTATTTGGGAAGGAAAATGTATATAAATTGAGTCTTTAAAATTAATAAATAAGCTTTTATTTTTCTTTTTAGTGATTTATCACTCCTGCTTTCCCTGTCACTTTACATGAAAGCATCTTGTATCCAGCTCTTTAACCTTCTACTTCTGTCTTTATTGTTGTCCTATTGTTTGTTCTGTCCCTACACGTTTGGTTTTAAGTGTTTCATGCATTTCTGTAATGATTTTCTGGGAATGGAATACCCTTGTAAAATTACTTGTGCCATCTGAGGGCAACTGACAATAAAGACTAGGGAAATTACCCTTGAGGACTTTTAAAGTTTTCTTCTGCTTGTACCGTATCTTGAAAATAAAAAAGAACAAATAAATTACATTAAAATAAAAGATGCCAATTTGTTGGGAGAACACAGTTAGGCTGCACTCAACTATGTAATACTATATCCTGTCAGATAGTGAACCTATATCCAGTAATTTACAGAACCACAAAATCATGGAAAGACTGAGGTTGGAAGATACCTCTGGAGATCATTTTATCCAAACCTTGTATTCAGAGCAGGGCCAGCTGGAGTACATTTCTCAGCACTGTGTCCAGCTGTATTTTGAATATCTCCAATGAAGGAGACTCTACCAACTCTCTGGGTAATCTCTAGCAGTGCTTGACTACTCTCACAGTAAAATTGCTTTTTCTTTCCTTAAGTGAGATTTCCTGTGTTTCTTTTTGTGGTTGTTCCTTGTATCACTGAGAACAGCATGGTTCCACTTCCTTTATTCCAACCATCAGGTGTTTATGTATTTTTGACAAGATCCCACTTGAGACTTCTCCAGACTCAGAAGTCACAACTCTCTCACCCTCTGAGTGCATGCCAGAGTCAGATGCTTCCAGATATTAATCACTTCTGTAGCCCTTTGCTGGACTCTTTGCCCCTTGCCCCCTCCCATCTGGATGGTGGAATGACCCTCTTGTGTATCAGCTCGTCCTCTGTTTTGGATCATCTGTAAACTTTCAGAGGGTCCACACTCTGTCCTACCTATGACTTTTCCCACTGTCCAGGTCACTAATGAAGATGTTTAACAGTATTAGATCCCTCAGTGCCAGCCTGAGGTACTCCAGTACTGCCTGGCCTTCAGCTGGACTTTGTGCATCTGACTGCAACACTTTGAGCCCAGAAGCTGAGCTAGTTTTTAATCTACCTCACTGTCTGCTTATCTAGATCATACTCCAGTGTTTCATCTAAGGATGTTATGGGAAAGAGTGTCAAAAGCCTTGCTAAAGTCAAAACAAACAATATTTCACTGGGTTTTTTTCCCTTGCCCAACAAGGTAGTCAGTTCATCAGGTTGGTCAGACAGGATGTCTCTCATAAATCCATGCTGACTCCTTCCAGTCACATTTTTATCTTTAATATGTTTGGGTATGGCTTCCAGGATTACATGGTCAATCACCTTTCATGGGATTAAGGTGAGTCTTTACTGCCTGTAATCCTCCTGCTTGACCGTCTTGAAGATAGGAATAACATTTGCTTTCTTCCAAGTCTTGGAAATCTCCTGCAATACCAAGAACCTTCCAAAGATTATCAAGAGTAGCTCTGGAATGTCACCAGCCATCTCCCTCAGCACTTGGTGCCATGGATCTGGGTGTTAACATGTTCCTTGACCTGATCCTGCTCCACTGAAGGTAAGCCTTCCCGACTCCAGACTTTCTCTCCAGTCTCAGGCACGTGGGATTGCTGAGGGCAGGTCTTACCAATAAAAACTGTGACAAAGAAAGTGTGGAGTACCTTGGCCATTTTCATGTTGTAGTAGAGGAATTATGCAGAAGCAACAACTGAACACAAATTTTCAATGCTAGCAGTCAATAAAGCAGAGTTAATATGACCCTCAGATATAACAGGGAGATTGGGAGGAAAAGACAGAGAGTTTACATCTGTATCCAGTGTTGGTAAGAGCACTACTAGAACAAAGCACCTAATTCTTATGGTAAAGAATTTAAAAGCAACAGCTAAAAAGATGCACTTAATGTTTGAAAGTTGGTAGATACTATGCATGGTGAGAGATTGTAAAAGCTCAGCATGGTAAAAAAAGTGGGGTAAAGGAGTTGGATACTCATGCTGCTGAAGACCTTTAGCCAAGACCAGAAACCTTTAAGAATAATTACTTCCTAAGACAAAAAGTATTACTGAAGCACAAATTACTGAGCCTATTTGTAGAGGACTTGACCCAAAATGTAGGGAAAGATAAAAGATCAGGTACTGTAGCATTTTTTAAGTTCTGATCATTTTGAATGGAGTTTTACATTACATTCTGTATACTATATGACACCAAAGACACTGACCCCAATTGAAACGTCTAATGAAAATTGAAGAAAGAAGAAACATTTTTATGCTTCGCATAATTTTAGCATTAGTTAACAGTACATTCTCTGGGATATTCAGCTGGGAAAAAAGAAGGCTTTGGGATGACCTAATTGCATCCTTCCAGTGCCTGAAGGGAGGCTACAAGAAAGATGGAGAGAGACTTTTTAGAAGGGCATGTAGTGACAGGAAAAGGAAAAATTACTTCCAACTGGAAGAGAATAGGTTTAGATTAAATTGTAGGAAAAAAATCCTTATTGTGCAGGTGCTGAGGCACTCGAACAGATTGTCCAGAGAAGTTGTGGGTGCCCCATCTGTGGAAGTGTTCAAGGCCAAGTTGGATGGGGCTCTGTTCTAGTGGAAGGTGTCCCTGTCCATGGCAGGAGGCTTGGAACTAGAGGATCTTTGAGGTCCCTTCCAAATCAGGCCATTCTATGACTCTATGATTTAACTGGTGAGCTTGGGTGTCCCCAGTGCTTCCTGCAGTCTTGGAAGTCTGTGCTTGTCTTGAGCAATATACTGTGACCTATTGTCATACAAAGGGCTGTCCACCTGCACAAGTACCCATCCAGAGGAAGTCAGGACACAGAAAAGAAGGAGACATGGTGGGAAGATGGGATGATTTCTTTTTTTCCAGTAAGACATGATTGGGATTCTCTGCTTGATGTTGGAGCACTCCTAAATCTTACTATACATGCTAGAGTATACATAGAATTTTTATACTCCAAAAGCTGTTTTCAGATTGAATGACAAGTATATACTTATTGATAACTTCACATATTTCACCTTGACTATGACTTCCAATGACTTGCATTTAGTCATTTTTTTCCCATCTACTTCATAATGCTCAAAAAATCTCCAAATATGTGTCCAACTTTAAAAATATATAACATTGCCTTGCATTACTAGGGCAAATCTTTGAACATAGAATTAGATATCTCAGTCTCTGCACTTGATGCTTTGGCATTCATGAAGAGATACTCTTCCTACCAAGATAATTTTCAAGTTCTATAGAATTTTTTTATAATGTTCTGGTTTGGTGGCTACAGGAACAACAAAAGAAGACCCTTTGTGACTTCTACATGGCATGGAGTACATTTTGAATAAATTTATAATTCCAGAAGTATTCACTTAAAGTTTCTTCATCCTGACTCCATCCCATATTAAAATCTTGCAGTTATATCAGTTTAATGTCACAAGGATCTTCCCTCTAAAGTCTCAGCATTGTGGCTTGCATTCAAAAGAATTGTTAAAACTCTGACAATAACAGAGTAATTAACAGATGAAACGCTTGGTTAATTAATGCGTTGATCAGATCTTATTTTGTCATGGAAAGAGGAAGCTGACCAGGTCCACCTCATCCACCCTGTGTTAGTGATACATTAATTTAATATCATCACCTTAAGTAGCTTATACACATGCACATACAATTTTCTTTCACTCACTCATGCTCTTTCATGCTATTCAGTTTTACATGCTTTACAGGGATAGGCGTGGTTGTTTCTTTATTTCTCTAATTCCCTTGCCATGTTCTGTTTAAATCATTCCATTTGTAAGCATAGACAAGTTGATACATGCACGTTAGTTTCGGCACAAGTTTAACATTTATTACTTTTAGATGGTTTTTGAGATTATAGAGAAAGATGGCTGCAAAACCAAAACACTTTTCAGTCTAATTAATTTATACCCTTTCTTGTAATTCAGTTTGGTTTATGTATCTTTTTTTCTTTTTCATTTGATCTCTATTTTCGTATGATATTCAAAAGAATGAACATCTTATTAAAAAAATAAAATTAAACTGTTTTAATTTCCTTCTTCATTGTGTTGCTATGAGCAAATGACATCGAAAACTTTTATCTTTACATTGGTGCTTTGTTGACTACCACAGAATAAGAGTTTTAGCTAATTATGAGAAAATTAAGCAGACCTATGTTTAAATTATATTAGAACATCATATACTATCAATAATATTATCTGCACATATATCTCTCATTGATCCAGCAGACAGAGACCTGCATTGTGGGGGTGCATGACTATGGACAGCATGATCTGTCCATTACAGGGCAAGCCTTCCTGGATTTCTCACCTTGAAACTCGTTCTAGAGTTTTTATGTGAAGATTTAAACTGAACAATAGAAAAAAGGGCTAGTTCTTCAGATTTCAGGTGATATCATAAACACTATTTTTCTGGATTTCAGTATCAGAAACGTGCTGATGACAGTCCTCCTTCTGGGCCTGACACTGCTTCTTGGAGCTTTTAATAGGAATTCAAATCCTTGTAAAATAAATGCAAGTTAGATGTTCTCGTTTTATGACTTTGCCCTCACTTTTTTAGAAAACTAAGTAAAATGTAAAGATGGCTGCAGAAGAGCACAATCATGTCACATGTTTCTTTCACATAAAAAATTAGCAAAAAGTTTTTGAGGGGAAAGACATTTTTCCATAGTTTTCCGTTATAGGGAGCTGCAATGAAAATGTGCTAGTCAGGATGCAGGAAAGAAGAAAGGGAAGAAAATATGAATGAGTAATTAATACATACATCTGGACTTATTAAACCTCCCAAAGAACTGGTATTAAAAAGGAGAAAAAGAAAAAAAAAAAAGAATGAATACAGAAATCAGACATTATTGACATAAATGGTGTTGTTCAAAAACACAAGTAGAGATCCCTGAAATGACTCATCAGTATTACTAAGGTATTTTATTCAGTATTGTTTATCCATGTAAAAACTAAGCCCATACCTGCAGTAAAGCTTATATCTCAGACATTTCAGAATAAAAATGTCCTTTTTTTTCCAGTTAAACTTGTATGAACTGAGTTTGTAATATAGGCATCTTTTGCTTGGCAATGGTATACCGATATAGTAATTCATGACAGAATTCATAGCATTTGACTGATTCAGATTCACGGATACAAAACTCCCCCAGCCTCACCAGCTGATGGTCAATGGAGGCCAAAACATTTATAGTGCCACCTTATTCAATTGTTGATATTCATGGTGCTTGAATTCCTCACCTTTATCTATCATCATCTTTACTCTCCAGCCCTCCAGTCTTTCCACATCCTTTGTGCTCCACCCAATGGCTTTGGGGAAGTCCTCTTTCATGTTTTCATACTTCAGGGAACCACCATCCCTCTGAGGCTCTCATTATCCTAGGAAAGGAGGTTGCTGCTCAGTATGGCGTACAGTGAGTCAGTCAAACTGTGTTTATGGACTTTGCAAAGATAGCATTTCTTTTTCCTGTAGGACAACAGTGTGCTCAAGTCAACCTCCTTCCTCATTTTCTCTCCTCCCAGTCCTCTCCCTTCCCATCCTCAAGGACTGAAAGGCTGAGCAAGCCATACAGGATGCTTCTTGAAAATTATGAAAAAAATAACTACCGAGAAATTACAGGAGGTATAAGAATAAAAGGGGAATATGAGAGAAGAGCTGAATAAACAGATGGGGAAGAAATTCAGAAAGGAGACAAAAGGAATGAATGACTAGAGAAAATGATGCAACAAGATTGGACAGGAAACAAAATAAAATAAATGAATCAAAGAATATGGAAATATGAAAATAATTAGGAAGCAAGAAAAATTGTACCAAAGAAGAGTAAAGTTCCTTCGAAAAGCCCACTTTAAGGAAAAAGGTGGTTTTTTTTCAGTGGTGGAGAAGAAATAAATCCTCCTTTGGAAACTGTCGCAGCACAAGTTAGGGACATGATTCACAAAAACTGAAATATAAAAGCAAGTTGGAAAGTTGCAAAGGAGGAAAAAAGAAAGGTAACAGTGGAAGTTAGAGGAGGAGTAGTGAAGGCCTTTTTCATGTTTGTTCTGCCTCCTTTCCTTTCTAATGAGCTGGGAGTGTTTGCCTAATGGAATCTCAGCCCCAGGGCAGACAGGAGTGCCTCAGCTCACCTGGTAGCCAGCACCTCTCCCCATTTCAGGAGTGGTATTCACAAGCTGGAAAGAGACTCCAGGAGAATCCCAGCACATGCCAGCAAGGAGAGGTGAGCACGTCCATATCAAAATTCCTGCTCCCCTCCTCTTCTAAACAGAAGAAAAAGGTGGCTTAGCGTTAGTGGTAGAGTTCAAAAAGCTCTCAGCACTTCTCCTCTATGTGTTAACATAAATCCCTGAACAGTTTTCATAAATGGGGTGGGAAGGACCAGTTTTCTTCATCACCTATGCTGTTTTCAGCTGGTATAAAACCACTGGCCTCATGGTAGCAACTGCATTTTCACCTCAGCTGATGCCCTCTGTTGCCTAACGGGGCACTGCAGAGTTAGGCCAGTGCAGTGGTTTGTGCATTATTCAGCAGTCCAACCAATTTAGTTTAAGTAGTTTCCAGTCCGTAAGCAAGCAAGTAGACTGTAAGGAAAACAAAGTTCAGGTTAGACTTGTCTTGTCAAAAGAAGGCAAATTTAAGGGTCTGTACCCTCATTAACACATGCATATATTCTTATGACTTTGGTTAGGTTAAAAAAAAAAAAAAACAAAAACACAACAAACAAACAAACAGGAGACATGATGCTATAAAGGTTTTGTCTTTTTCTTTGCTTGATCTTCATGTGAACATGTTCAGTCAAAGACTGTAAAACTTCCCGTGTACCTCAGGCATGTGTATGCAAGAGAAACTGTCATCTCACACTTACTAGAACTGGACAAATGCATAGGTGGTTCCCACAAGCTTATTTTCTTTTTGAGTTTTCTATATCACATCTGAATGGTCTAACCATTAACATCAGAACACCATGAGATTTTATAAGTGTTTGGTATTATTTATGCTAATAAAATCTAAAATATATTGCTTTAAAACAAATACATTCAGTTGGTGAAGAGATGTTTTGAAGAAATTTAAGAGAGTTGCAGCAAGTGATATCGTTTCTGATGAGTTCAGCAAGGCAAGCTCAGTCATGCCAGCTTGGTGAGAAAGCTGAACCTCACCCAGCTGTGAGATTTTACACTGGAACCTCAAAGCATCATGAGCAATTACGTTTGAATGTGGGCAGTCATTGTATCTAAAGCAGCAAAGTACTTGGTCAGGGTGAAAAAGCAATCTGCCTAAAGTTAGCTTAAGTTTTGTGGTTATTTTTTTACCCAGAACAAGTCATTTCTGTGTACGTGAAACACGCCCGGCCTTTGCATGGGTCTACAAGAGGGGCTGGGGATGGCAGTGGAGGACCAGCATGACTTGTGGCAAGTGGAGGCAAACATAACCCAGGTGCAAGAACAGCACCAGCTGCTTAAAAGTTATCCTATTCTGCATGCAAGTGAACACAGTCTCCACCACTCACGGTTTTGAGAGCTAGCCTTCTACAAAAGCAGTGAGAAGGCAGAGCTGCTGAGTTTCCCTGTTTTCAAGGCTGACTCTGGTGCAGTCCGCTGGTAAAGGAGTCTTCCAGAAAAAAAAGATGAAACTTCCAGTGCTGGTGTTTATGGCATTTATGAGTAACTTTTAGCAGAGACTTTTTGCAAAGGCTGAGTAATTTGACAAAAACTTATCTTTGAGGTCTGCCACATTTCCAGTGATTAACAACCGAGTGATTACCTACCATGACCTGTTAAGTTCCCGCTTCCAGGTGCAGCTAGAATTTCTGTGGGAAATGCGTTAACACCTGCAATACACTTGGTTCTGCCAGGGCAACCATGTAGGTACATAAGTATTTACAGGTCAGCACCAACAAATTAGTCAAACAATGGTAATAAAAAAAAGAAGAGCACATTAGTTATGATTTTAAACTCTATAATTAAGAAGATTGGACAGAATCAGAAGATTTGTCTCAATGCATACTTAATTTACAAAACTATTGAGTCTTAAAGTATTGTTACATGAGTTAAAAACACAAACTGGTTGAGTTCAGTTATACAAAAGAATCTCAAATGTCACTTCAAAATAATAACTATTGTCATGGTTCTAATTGCACGTATATGAAAATGCTTCATGATCAGAATTATAACAGTAGCACCCCTTGAAAACCACTCTTTCCTTAGGAAAAATGAAGTCATTTGGATGTGTTCGGTTTTAAAATTGTGCATATATATTGTTAACAGAGTAATAAAGTAGAAAAGCTTTATTAAATACATGTGGTACAGGTTTTTTCACAATTAAAGAAAAGCCAGCATTATCATTCCTGCTATTCTCTCTTATGAGATGTACATAATTTTAAAATTATGTTGTAAATATGGTATTAAAGATTATACAACTACACAGAAATTTATGCTATAATATTGGATGATTAAAGGGGGGATGAGAAAAAATACATGAGTTTATATTATTTCAACACTTAATGCATGCTTCTAATTTGTTTTTTATTGTTTTTATAGATAGTTTAGTATCAGCTTCCATTTATGTCTGTAAATTAGGTGATGTACCTTTAATATTCTGAAAATGTTAGTGTCTTGAAAATATTTATGTAAGTACAAAATTAGTACTTTTGTATGCCCTTAGGTGACCTTTCTATTTATACAAAATAAAAAAAATTTAAAAATGCTGTTTCTTATATTGAGTATTTTCTGAAATCAAAATGATGAATTCATATTATTGGACAGAGTCCCCAGTTCAAAATATTTGTAACAAACCACAGCTAAAGTTGCTGGCTATGTAATAAATACATGGCTGTGTATAAATAAATAGCCTTCTGAAGTCACGCTCTAGCCTTCAAAGGTGGTAAGGGAATGTTTTCCTGTCTTGTATCAAAGACATTAAAATAATTTGTCATGGAGCATTTGAAATATTAATGTTGATTTATAACATTTTTAAATACAGGGAGCATTAAAAATATCAGTTTTTGCTATTCTGAGGAACACTAAGCTTGTTATTTTCTAGAGATGCCCAAAGCCATCATTCCCAGAGGAACTTGGGAGTGGGCACATGAACTGCTCCATTGAAGACCTGAGCAGGACTGACAAACACAGTGCCCACAGAGGACCAAGGCAAGTAGACAGGTATTTAACTAAAGTAGTTATAGGATATCCTAAATTAATGCCTTCCCCAACCTTAGCAGAATTAAGGCCACATATTTTTTTATTTCCTCTACAACTGTCCTAAATATCAGGTTAATTGGGGTGGAGCCACTTTTCCTCTTGAGGCTGGGCCCTACTTGGTCAGGAATCGACAATGTGAGGAATCAAGAGGGAGCTTAGTGATTAAAGCACTCAGAATGGCCTAGTGCTAATAGCCAGCACATTCTGTACTTTTAATTTATGGATTATTTAACACTAGCATATTTCAGATAGTAGTTATGGGCTTGATGCAGATTACAGAGTTTGAACCTTTGTGAAATAATAGTCCCTTCTGACCTTGAAATCTGTGATAGGTTAATGCCTTTGAATATGAATCATACTCCTAAATGTCTAAAAATATTTTTACAAACATGATGAAAATATAGTTTATTAAGTCTTGTTTTAGTCTAATAACACACATTGCTGGAACTGTACTTGGTTTAATTGCTCAATTGCTGATTTATTTCTATTTATTTGGGGATTTAAATTGCAAGGTAAATAAACTGAAATTGTAAAGGAGTTTTTGAAAATTTTTCTTGTCGGCAGCAAAAGCCCCATTTCTAATGTATTCCTTCTTTGAAAGAAATTTGCTCAATGGCTGTGTTTACATAATGAATCTGTCATTGCAAGACAGTTTTAGCCAATATTTATGATCTTAAAAAGTTCATAGAATAAAAAGCAAAATCTTATATGAGTTGGGGATTTTTCCTGACAAAAGTATAAAAGGAGTTCAGTTTTGGAGAACTGAGGTTTCTAAAGCATTTTGTGGAATTATTGTTGAGGGGAAGGAGTGGAGACTTCATGTGAAAGACTTAATGTAAAAAATAAGCTTTTTATTGATTAAGACAAAGTGAATTTCTGAAATTATATGCTTGTACATACTACTTTCTTGATCTGAAAGTTTGTACCAGTGTCAGGTGAATAATTACAAGAATCAGAGTATGCTGAAGCTCTTTTCTTACAAGGAACCAGCCCCGTGATATGGAAATAAGTTTGTTATCGGTGTTTCTCATGGACTGCAAGCTGGCACACATGAAAGCTTATACATAGTACATTTTATAATTTATAATTTTTTGTATATTATTCCATGAATATTGATGCAATTTAAATTAAAGTGCACTCGTGTCCTCTAGCTTTGAAAACACTTCTTCACATGCTAAACTGAAATTACTAGTAGTTCTTATGCACATCATTAAATGTTTTCAAGATTAGGACATTCAGGGAATTCAAAAAGATAATTTACATATACTTAAAAAATATTGTTATATTGCGTAACATACAAAGCTGTATAAAATGTTGGCAGAACAGGTGTACTGAGTGACAGTGAGAATCCATGCTGAAATACCGGCTATTCTTATCATTATTTGAATCAGAAAAATTAGTAGTGATGAAAAGTATGTTGTTTGGAATACACAAACAGAGTACCTAATTGTCACAGAGAGACTAAGAAATTTTGAAAATAATAGTATTTCACCTTTCTGTGACTGATAATAACAAAAGGAATGAGAAATATTCTGAAGTGCCTTGAAATTAAACACAACTCCTGACACTATCTCTTACTTAGTGTTTCTCTTCTCACTGTTAGAGCAGTATGGCTATGTGAAGAGGTATCTGTGATGCTATGGTCACTTGCAAATTAGAGATTACAGGCATTGATTTTCAGTTAAAAAAAATGCAAGTGGTTACACTTTAATGTAATACTGGAAGGAGCATTTGATCAACAGGTTGCCTTATTGGATAGGCAAGAGCAATAGTATCACATCATCTAAGTATTGTAAATTAGGCAAACAGTCTTACTGTTAGTGTAAAGCAGATCACTGGAGATGTTATTCACAGCATAAAACTTAGATTTTCTTAAGGGTAATGAATGTTATTCTAATAAATATTTTGTGCCTCTAAATTGGTGGGGAAAGGTTGCTTTTCACAGTGCAGAGTCTGTAGGAGATCTAGTGCTTTGCCCAGAAGATGCTCTGCCAAGATCTCTGAAACTCTGGCAGGCTGCCAGTTCACTCTTTGTTAAAGTTTATTGGTGTGCACTTTGAAGTCTCAAAGAGTTTGGCCATCTTTCCCAGAAGTATTCAAGTGCTCCTTCTGTGTAATCACAGGTTTCATTTTGCCTTTTACTGGGAATGCGACATGTCACTTCTGTAGCTGTTCTGTCCCCAGCTACCTTCCCTAGTGCAGGACCAGGGTTGGGCACCATCTGAGGGTAATTGTGCCACATTTTTATTAGACCAATTATAGCTCCAGTAAGCTATTGGGGGATGTCCTTGTGATATCTCAGAATACAATTCTGCGCCATTCCCCCAAAGGAATTTTATACCAATGGTCTGGTCTAGTTATATCTGAGCTCATTAATCAAATCAGACCACAACGATACTTATATTTTGTAAAAAGGAAGGCAGCAGCCACACCTTCCCCTGGGTAGCAGTGCATCTGCTAAAGCTTTTATCCCAGGGAATAGGCAGCCAGGTGAAATCCTAACATGACTCACGTGCTCTTGCAACTGAATTATTCATTGTAGGTGTAGTCACTGTACAGAAGCTTGACTTGCCTCTCACTTCTGCAAGACCAGATTTTGAAATGGTAATAGTAGTATGTACATGCCAGAAATATTTTATCAGATATTTCAGATTCATGAGGAAATTTCATCTGTTGTAGTTTCCTAATTGTGTTTAGTGCTCTAAACCTTTTGATCTCTTTATTTCATGTCAAGGGCCAGAAAAACAATTAGCGAACTTCTATAAGATTTCAAATATTAGATCTGGAAATACACACGGATTCCTACTAAAAGGAGCAACAGACAAAGCAAGATCAGTGACTCCTGTGTCACTTTATTTCTCTCAGAGATCCAACTCCATTCACAGACCAGTAGGGTCTACCTGGAAGTATTTACATAGAACCGTCATTTGGTGATTTCGTACTAATCAGGGCCAAAACTTTTGGACAAAATACAAACTTTTACAATAATGCATGAGATCAAGAAAGGTACCTGCTTTGGAAAACTGTCAGGAAATTCCCATTTAAGTAGCATCTTATTCCCCAGTTGCTAGCTATGAAGTTGCTACACACTAATCAGTGGAAGTAAACAACTGGGTAAACAGTCTGTAAAAACAACTTCTTTGCCAGAAAACATACCTTCTGGCAACACAGGTTCTTTAAGAGATCCTTTTTGAAAGTCTTGATTATATATTCTATTACTAAAGGACTCTTAAACCATTTTTAAGTCATGCACATTGAAGTACAATACAGTTTATACAGTTCTAGCTATTTTCCAAGGGAAGTTAAGGAGTATTTTATAAATATTAAAATGTTTCTTTGATCTTAAGATGTTTGCTAGCTTCTATCTCCCATTGTCCCATTGTCATCAATGCTGGAGATTGCTATCCTAATTCTGCATCTATCAGACAAGGATTCATGCCTTAATTCCTTTGACGTTGGGAAGAAGCTTCAGACAGAGACACAAATTACAAATATATCTCATAGGTACCCTTCAGAAGACATAATAAAACAACTGCCCTAAGAAAGACTTGTGATATATGTTATGCTACTGTCATAATTTTCCAGATATGGATTGCTATTCAAATTTTACATTCACAGATACACACACCTCACTCCTAAACCCACCTTTCCTACATTATTACAAAATTTCTCAGAGGAAAAAAAAATATAAGAGAAATCTTGGACTTCTTGTAATGCTGCCAACAGTCCACTGTCTCTCTATCCCCATCCTTGTCCCATCTTGCAGGATTTTGTGTTCACCTGCTGCCTCAGTCCCCTGTGCTCCCTGCTCCTAATTCCCCTGGAAATCTTCCTTGAAATCCCCATTTTGACTGGAATCTGTCTCCCCACTGGTGAGCCAGAAAAGATGACAGGAAGTGATGCCATCTGGCTTTCTCCTATGGGATTATCCCTGTTTCATGGATCACCATGATGAAAAGTATGCACCTCTCCCTGCTTATTAGGTGAAGAAAAAGGATCAAAACAGGAAAAACAAAAAGCAAAAACACAGGCATGTAGGAAAGTCCTAGGAATGTGGGGGCTCACTGTAAGCTTGTAGCTTTACTGGAGAAAGCCCAGAATGCAGGGCTTACCCAGGTCAATAGGGATGGATCTCAACTATGGAGATTTGGTGCACTTCCTTTGTCAAATGAACAATTTGACAGCCCTGGCTAGTTAGAGAGGGTCTTTGCAGGTTCACATGAAGCATACATTTTATATACAAGTATAAATTCAGAGTTTAGGCTGGGCTAGAAAGTAACTAGGGGAAACAGAACATGCAGGCAAGCCTTTTGTTTCTGGGCATGGGACCTGAGCTCAGCTTAGGAGGTGACACTTCCGTTAGCGGGTTTTCTCTGTATTAATTTTATACAAGGGAGGTATGAATTGGCTGGAGCCCATTTAAATCTGTTTTAAAAACCATATGAGTGGTTTAACTAAACATAGATAATGCTTTTATGGCTACTCAGTGAGAGAGTGATTCATTAGTTCTTTGCTCTTGCTTTTCTACTGCAGACTTGCAGAAAGAGCTTTGGTTCTTAGGAGAGAGAAGCCAGGCTGGGTTGGAGTGCAAGAAAGGATATTTAAGGCCACTTTTCAGAACTGGGGCGTATGCTGCAGCTGTGCTTGCTCCTCCTTAGCCCTGTGTTTGAGGCACTGTCTCTGCCAGGTCCAGAGCTTCACAGGATTATGCTCAGGGGCTGTCTTGGCTTGTTTCAGTTTGCCCAGAGGAAGAGACTGTACTTGCTATTTGGCACTGTGGTTATTGTTCGTCTTCATTTCCAGTGCCATTGTTTGAATTCTGTATTTTTCCAGCATTTCTTATTCACTTTTCATCTTTTTTTTTCCCCGTTGCTTTTGTTGTCCTTTTGTGATCTGATTTGAACACAATTTTCACACAATTTTTTTTAAAAAAGGTGACAAAAATTTAACAATTTCCACTCTACAATTAATTTTTTCTACAGACATGGTATATTGTGGGAAATGCAAGTGTTTCCTAGGCTATATTTCCTTCCTTTTATTGGCTGCACTGTGAAGTAAACACATTTCATGTGAGCCTTTGTGTATCCTCTGAAGTATAGAGACCGAGTGATGTGATGTTGGTCATTTTAAATTATTTCTTTGTTGTTTTGTTTTTCATATGAATACCAAACTATAACAAAGAATAAATTTTTACTACTATTATTATTATTAATAATAATATTATTAATATTATTAATATTTTTATTATTAGAAATCTCAGCTTTCCTGCCATGTTCCGGGTGGCACCAGAGAAGCACAATTTACAAAATGTCTTCACAGTTTTTACTTTTTTTTTCTGTTTTCATGTATAATTTTTTATATCCTTTTAATCTGTGTCCTTTTGAAGACACCTGTGTTAAAATGCATAATTTAACAGGTCCATACATGCTTTCATGACATTAACTGCATTTCAGTCATGGCAGCTTTTTCCAAGGGCTCAGCTTTATATTGGTGCCCAGTTATGATTTACAATTACGTAATTTCATGCTGTATTTTTTTCAAAGTATCTAGAGACAGCAGTAAAATACTGAAAAGCTAAAGCAAAGATTGCAAGTATATAGAACACTGTGCAGCATTGCATACCCTTCCTCTAGCTTGTAAATGTAACTCATTAACATGATAGGTGTGTGCTTCTGCTTGCGTTTGCTCTGTTTCTCATATGTATCCAACAAAATACATTTCAGGAGATTGTTTATTATAGTTCTGTATTTCTCTTAACTAGGGGATTTCCTTCCCTCTCTGTGTACCTTTAAAATAACCTAATTGACTCATCATGTAAAATTAGTTTGCTAATAAAAAATTAAAAAGTGAAATGATACTTTCAAACTAGAAAGTTTTTTTTTTTTTTTCTGATGTTGCACAATACTTTTGGTACAGTCTCACCCGACTGCAAGTGTCTTGCATATTAGCTAAAAAATAAATCAAGATCAGAGTCTAATGCTGTGAAGAAAGGAGATTGTAACAAGGAAAAAAAATCACAGGTTTAGATTATTATTTAAATGGGTTAATCTCTAAAACATTGAAGTAATAAATTTCATGGCACAAAACCAGGACCTGTGGTCAGCTTTAGATTTCGTGGTGAAAAAGTGGTTTACAGGTACTGTGTAAGATAGCAATGATTTAAATGTTTAGTGACAAATTCTTGCTGCCTGAGCACACAGAGTTTTGCCGAGTCCATGTTAAAGCTGATTTGCAGATTAGACGTGACAAAACCCAAATGATGCCTGAAGACCCATAAGGCCCTTGGGCAGAGGGTTTGTTTGGTACCATTTCCACAGGACATCAGGCACAACCAACCCCTTCTAAGCAGGGACAGGGAAAGAATTCCGAGACAAGAAAAAGGCTAGGGAGTGTGCAAATGCAACAACAATGTATGTTGTTAAGGAAAGAGCTGGTTTAGGACTGCCCTGCAATTTTGGTCTTTCATTTCTAGAAAAGTGTGGGTTTCCCTGAAATCACTCCAATTTGGCTTGAAGGCTGTGAATAAATGTGGTTAGATTACAGCAAATTAAAACTTTAGTCATGCAATCCTTACTAGTTTGGTGCAAGGCAAAAGCTGTAAATTCAGGAACTAATTTGCCAGCCCAGTTTTGTGCAAAAAGGAAAGAAAGGTCATAGGATATCATAATTTTTAGTCATGAACAGCTCATATGCACATCATTTTTTATATCCTGTATTTTGTGAAGACCTTCACTGTCCTTCAAAAAATATTTTGAAGAAATTTTGCATGAGAGTATTTTTTCTCTGAGAACATGTTTTCTCCACCTGCGAATCAAGTGAGTTTCAGATGTCTTATTAAATCCCCTCTCCTTCAGGTAACCTTTTTGACTTTCTCTGTCTCTTTACACTTATTCCTATGCCTAATCCTTAAATTATTAGTGTTGCAGTTGTTCAAAATAGACTCCAAATTTTTCAGGGTAGGAACCTTGTCTAAATTTGTATTTGCAAAGCTCCATCCACGCAATCTGCACCTGGGGCACTATATGGACAATAAATGATAATGAACCTTCTTAGTGAATAACAGATGTGTCTCAAAATTTCATTCCGTGTACTCATTAAGGAAAAAAAAAGACACTGCTTTTGAAGTTTACAATATAAGTTATGGTTGGAACATAAACAGGATTAATAGTAAAGATATTTTATTGCTATTTCCTTTAACAATAATTTGATTTCAAATGTAGTAACTGCTAACAGATTTAAATATAATTATCTTTCAAAAGTATATATTTTTCTAACTGTGTTACTACTGCCATAAGGTAAGGAGATATTTTTCATGAAAATGTAATATTTTTAAAGCTAATATCTTCCTGTCACAATGACAGGAAGATATTAAAATCAAGTATTTTGCCTGGGTCTACAGGAAAAAAAAAAAATCCACCTTTTGTTGTTGGTTGCATACCCTTTTATAACTCCACAAAATTTCAATGCAATTACTCTTGATTTGCACTCTACTGTAAGAAACAAGCATGTCACGTTTTTCCTTGGGAAGTCACTGTGCCAAAGATTGCTGTAGGCTGTACAAGCTCATTAGGAACGTGCCACTTTATGCCTACCTTGTTCATATACTCTCCCCTGGATCCGCTATTGGCCATTATCAGAGAGGGAACTGGGCCAGCTGTGGTTTAATTTGGTACTGCTATTTTTACAACCTTAGATGTCTCTGGAGGACTTAAACTCATCCTGTAAGATGCAGACTGAACAAATAAAATTAAGACAATGCAACTACTGTTTAATAATATTTCCTGATACTTTTGACGAGAATCAACATGATTTAGAAGACTTGTTTCCATAGGAAAAAAAGCCTGGAGATACTTTTTCAGTGTTATCTGACCTTCTGCAGCAAACCTCATTGGATTTGATTCTAATCTGACTTTGCAAATGAGAAACAAACATCATGGAAATGAATGGAATGCCAGAAAACTGGATTTTAAATTAGAATTGGGCCATTAACATTGTTTTAGAGGATTGTAACACAACTGACTTCAAAGACCTCTCTATGACCCAAATGTGAAGAGATGGAGAACTTGCTTTTTTGTTCTAATTTGAGATTTTAGCTTGAAATTACACAGAATTGAGATTTTTATTCTACTTCTAGTTCAGATTTAAATCCACCCTAATTAGAGTCCTATAAAGGCGTGCAAAATACAATGAAAAGGCCCAAATGTGGATTCACCATGCAAATAGCAAGGTGAATCCAAGTTTCTCAAGCACAGGATTTCATGGGATTTACCAGAAATCTGTAGAGTTTGCAAAGTTTATGTAGCTTTGGTGAACACCATGTATAAACTGTAATCTGGGGACAATGTGGCTGCCAAAGCCCAATTTCCAACTTGTCCTCAGGCCTTTTTATGCTTATGTATGCCCCACCTACAAATGTGCTTAACTAAAAGGCCGGTACTTACAAGTGACATTCAGTCAGCATTTTCACACGATTACCTTGCCAATTAAAAATGGGCTTGGTACTGAGTGTAGAAGTTAACTCAGATACTCCTAGCTTGGGCAGAGAGTTGCTTTCAGGCAGGGTGAGGCCAAGTCTGATTTTGTAGGAGATGTCACGCCTACTGGGAGAGACGCCGTGACTCGCCAGGGAGCTCGCTCCCTTGGGCCTTTCTCCTGGACCGCAGCCAGAGGCCAAAGCACCACTGTGAGACTGAAGGGTGACTTTGATCCAGCAAGTGGCTGCAACTTCGCCCAGTGTTTCTTCTTTGTTTACTGTGGTTTCTTTTCACATCTTCAGTATTGCTGCCATAACTGCCTATGATGGTTTCAGAAAAAAAAAAAATTGACTCGCATCATCTGTTTAAATTATTTTAAAAAATTACTCTGGGCATAACCTAATTGCCTGTTGTTTCCACTCTAAGAGGGAGACTGTATGTGTCTGGGATTTGATGACTGTAGAGTGCAAGAAAGATTTACAGTATTTTAAGTATATAATTTATATCTATTTTATACTAAAAGGAAAGATAGAAGATATCACAATGATGACTTTTCCTCTAGGTGACGTACAGACTGGACAAAACAACAGTTTGTCTTTAGAAATATACCTCTGGGTATTATATGGGGAAGGAAAATGCTTATCTTGGAGATCAAAAACATGAAAGTGTCTGGAAAATACCAAATTGTTCAGATGTGGTATTGCACATGGAAAATGCACGCTTCAATTGGAAACAAATTGGTTATTAAATTTAACTAATTATGCATATGTATGTGACATTAATTTGTGCAAATAATTGTGATAACTGTCAATACAAATTAGATGTTTGTCATTTGCACATATTGTGCATGATATTTGGCTTGTGTGTTTGCACATTAACATGAGAAATGTTGCGACATAAGGAGTTACCTTTTTTTTTACTTCCTTATGTAATAAACACAAAATGTTTGGACAATCAGAGAACAGAGCTTGATTGTCTCAAACAATCACAACAATTACATTTGGTCAATACTAATAAATGCTAATATTTTGAATTAGTCTGAATAATAATGAAGAAAATTTTATTCCCCTATCACTGTCCAAATCAAACAGCAATACAAGTTCTCCCAGTGGCACTTGTGCAGATATCACTCATCAACACCTCCTACTCTTTGCAATTGCTTGAAGGGCCTTATCTTCTGTACAAGATAGAACTTGATTCATTTGCATTTTCCCTTTCCAAAGCCTGTAGTAAAAGCCAGAAACTCTCGAGACCTACATTTTTCACATGTTCGCTGTCACTGTTATTTGTACCCTCTCACTAAAGTTAGATATAAAAAGAATATTTTTCAGAGAAAATAATACTTTGAAGAAATTCTGCCTGTTTTTCTCTGACCATCTCACTGTTTTAGCTTTGTTTAGCAACATGGTCCACTGCTCTTCAGTGGAGTTAGTTTGCTTTTTATGGTGTTATAGCATTTTAGGTGTTATTGGTGTTTCTATAAAACAAAAAAGCACCACTAAAGTTAACAACAGTCAAAGGGCATCAGATATCCTTGTAGCTATTCCAACTAATAATTTTATTACTCTCAAAGGCTTATTTATTATTCTCCAAAGGTTATATGTTGATATTCTTAACCAAACACTGGAGAAGGTCTGTACCATAAAGGCTTAAATTACCTCTTTGGTTCCTGGGGCATATGTTTTATTTTTTGCTTAAATTGAATTTTTATATTGTATATCGTGTCTTTTTTAAGATTTTAAAATAGTGTAGGTAATCCATAGATACAGAAAGCTCATAATAATAAATAATATTCCATACCAATTCGTACAGATTAATTGGTGTAGACAGAAACAAAAATTTGAAAAGTAAACCTGCCATGGTGAGGCTTACTGCATACCAGACTGCTCAGCTCTGAAGTTTACATGATGGTGCTAGCAGAAACAAGGTCCTTTAGCTTTTCTCTTTGTCGACAGTGAAATCTGGGAGCTGATTTCTGTCTAGTTATTCCATTAATTCTGTACACTAGTAAACTACAGATGGCAAACACACCCCATCAAATGTAAGTTCCTCATCTGGTATCTATTTTCTGCACATCTCTGAAGTGAGTGGCGCTGTGCCTCAGGTCTCACTCAATAGAAATGCTCCATATGCCTCCATCATCACAGCAGGATTTTTAATCATAGAAGGCTGCATTAACCACCCATTCATGCAGCACCTACTTCTTTCCATCATTGATAATATCTTTTTTCAGTCAGTCTCACTCCATGAAACACATTGACTGAGCAATGTCAATCACATATGTTTGATTTGTGTATCCAGTGATGTATCCAGGGCTTTGCTGGCTTGAATATTTAATTGATTTCTAACACCACGTAATGATGTCTCAGAGACTCATCATTATTAGGAATGACTTTTAAATTGCCTGATACTTTTTCTTTTTTATTTTCTTCAGTTTAAAACATTTAGCACAGGAACTTAAATAATCCTACATTACCTACCAACAACTGGCTCATTCCCATCACAAGTGTGGCTTAGCAGTTGTACTCCTTTCATGTGTAAGAAATGTGGATTTACAAACTTAGCTACTAAGTTTTGTTCTGAAAATGTATTAATAGGCCTGGGAATTATCCATAATGGGGTCAATGGCTAGATGTGGAGACCAGTGATGAGTGGCATTCCTCAAGGGCTGATATTGAGACCAGTGCTGTTTAACATCTTTGCCACGGACAGAGGGATCAAGTGTACGCTCAGCAAGATTGCTGACATCAAGTTGTGTGGTGCAGTTGACATGCTGCTTGGAAGGGATGCCATCCAGAAGGCCTGCAGAACAGGCTCATGATGTTCAAGGCCGATTGTAAGGTTCTGCACCTGGGCTGGGGCAGTCCCAAGCAAAAGTACAAGCAGAGCAGAGAATGGGTTAAGAGCATCCCTGAAGAGAAGGATTTGGACTGTATTGATGATGAGAAACTCAACACTGGCCCAGAGAAGTTGTGAGTGCCCCATCCCTGAAAGTGTTCACGGCCAGGTGGGATGGTCTTTGAGCAATCTGGTCTAGTGAAAAATGTCCCTGCCTATGGCCATAAGGGTTGGAACTAGATAATCTATAAGATCCCTAAACAGCCAAACCATTCTATGATGAAAAGCAGATAACAATGAATTTAAGGTAATGCAGGATAACAGTGATATATTTTCAGTGATTAAATAACCCAGTACAACTATTTAATTCCTTCCATAAGAGCCAAAGAGTGACAGGATTTTAATAAGCAGTCAGAATCTGCTTGATAGTCAAAAGGCTGACACATTTGTGCAAATCTTTGTCCTTGTTGTCTTCAGTCTGACTAAATGGCGGCAAGCTCAGAGTTGACATTCATAATATAAGGCTATAAAATACTTTTACAGGTTCACTGAGTCCAACTTGTTGTTGTGAGCAAAACATCAGAGAAGTCTTTTCCCCAAAGTTATCAAGTTCCCATCTCCTAATAATTAGATGTGTTGTTCACTGTCCTTTAATTATAACCTCAGTGACACTGCAGAAAACTGATCCCTTCTTTGTTTACATTGCTTTAATTAATGGAAAAATAATACACCTTTGGGTGGAACATGCACAGGTTCTTCCCCCTCAGTTATTGTAATAAACCTCTTCTAATACTTACTGCAACAAAATGGAGTTAAAGTGTGCACTACAAGATCATAGGATTTCTGCTATAATTTGTGGTAATGGTGTATGCCCAGAAATTAGTATATTTTTGTAATAGGATATTGATTCATTGTAATACAGTTTTGTATCCAAAAAGAAACACAAACAAGAAGACAAAATAATGACTCTTTTACTCTCAATAGTAAACAAATTCTTCACAAGTCACTGAAGCTTTTTACAAGACAAAGCAAAAACATGTCCTTGACTCCTGATATAAAACTAGTGATTTTTAAAGGGAGACTATATAAGGGAGATGAGAGGAAGGTGTTGCTCAGAGGACTTCTGCCACACAGAGAGGCACAATAGTGCTTGAAGGACTTCAGTACTCCTGGGCTACCAATTGGGAAAAGCAAGAGTTAGGCCATATATGCAATTTTTGTTTGTCTATTTGATTTTCCTCTGTAAGTGTAGTTTCTGTCTGGGGTGGTAAATAGAAGTTGAAATTGAGGAGGTCATAAATTCCTAAGTAAATAAATGTTTCTGATTTCAGTGCAGCTGACTTGTTAAGTGTTTATATCCTGAGAACTTGATTTGCCTGAAGCAGCAGACCTACAGAATTCACCGATGCCGGAAATGGCATAAGGTCTAACAATTCCAAGGTGCATCAAAGTGGCCAGAGGAGGGAAGGAAATAGAGGAAAAGATTTTTCTTATCTGGTTTCCATGATGAGGAGTTATTTCAGGTGTCCTTCTAAAAATAGAAATTCAGTGATCTGCCTTATCTTGCAGTCACTACCACTTTGTTTTGAAAATCTTTCTTTCTTTACTCAATGTTACCTGAATCTGAGGAAGGGAAATTTTCATTCTAGTTTAGCTTCTTATACAATCAGCTATATTTTTTCCTTATTTCAAACTTTCAGAAAGGTCTGGTTGCCTATTTCCCTGCATTACAAACATTTTTCTGAATAATTCTTGCTGATTTTCCTTCTCTCAACATTTTCTCTATGATTGCATTTCCATAATATGTTAAACTCAGGCTTCTTCAGTGTTAACATGACTTGCTCATCCATTTGTAGTTCTGGTTCCCTAGAATCCCCTTCCTCTGCATACTTCAAAGAATCACAGAATATTCTGAATTGTAAAGGATCAACAACGATCAAGTCCAAATCCTGGCTCTGCACACTTGAAGACTCACACCGTGTACTTAAGAGTGTTGTCCAAACTCTTCTTTAACTCTGACAGGCTTGGTGCTGTGATCACTTCTCTGGGGAGCCTATTCCAGTGTCCAACCACCCCTAGAGTGAAGAATCTTTTTATGATATTCAATCTAAAACTTCCTTGACACAATTTCAGACCATTCCCCCTGGTCCTGTCACTGGGCACCACAGAGAAATGATCAATGTCTGCCCCTCATCTTCCGCTCATGAGGATGTTGTAGACTGGAATGAGGTCTCCCCACAGTCTCCTCTTTCCCAGGGGGAAATGACAAAGTGACATAATCCCTTCCTCAATGGCTTCCCCTCAAGGCCCTTCATTACACTCCTTTGGACACTCTCTAATAGTTTCATGTCATTTTTATATTTTGGCACCCAAAAATGCACACAGGACTCGAGGTGAGGCTGCCACAGTGCAGAGCAGAGCAGGACAATCCCCTCCCTTGCCTGGCTGGTGATGCTGCACCTGATGCCCCCCCAGAACAGGGTTGGCCCTCCTGGCTGCCAGGGCACTGCTGACTCTTGTTCAAGTAGCCAGTGACCAGGATCCCCAGGCCCCTTTCCACCAAACTTCTTTCCAGTATCTCGTTCCCCAATCTGTCTGTACATACCAGGTGCAGAATCTGGCCCTTCCTTTCCTTTTGTAAACTTCATACATTTGGTGATTGCCCAGCCCTCTGATTTATCAAGGTCTCTCTTCAGTGCCTCTCTGCCTTCACCTTGCTCGGTTACACTTAATCACCTGTCCTCTAAATGATTACTTCATCTCTTCATGCCACCTTTTACTGAAACAACCTCTTAATCTTTTCCACCAAACTTCCCCAGGAGAGAGAAAAGCCCAGCTCTACCTTCAGTTGATTATTTTACCTACACTTCTCCCCCTCTCTCAAAAGTCACTAATTTCTCATAAACTAGTGCTTTCACAGATCACTGCCAGTGATTTTTTTTAAAAATAATAAAACACTTCTCTTTAATGACAGAGAGTCTTTGTCTTATAACTTTTGGTATTTCTTTTTTCGTAATGATCATTCTACTTAAAACAAAGTAAGAGACCACTGTTGCTGGGTTTTCTTTTGATGAGAGCAGTTTTTCCTGCTTGACAGTTTGAGGCAGTGTGCTGTATTATAGCTAGTCCATTGTTTTATTTTCTCCTATTTTCATATAATGAAAGAACACAGAAAATGAGATAAAATAAAACAAATAATTTCATTAAATATGTTGTCAATTAGGGGGTTTATGTTTACATATTCTTTCTGTGCAGAGTGGAATATTCCCATTGAGTAGAACTGTGCTTTAATCTGTTACTTAGTGTCAGTTATGAAATATTATTGGTGAGGCTAAAACAGAGATCTTATTCTGAGCTGCAAAGGACAGTCAGTTAAGACTAAATTCAGAAAGTAGAACTATTATTGAATATGAGCATTAACAGCAAAGCAAACCATCTGTATCTCAAAAAAAATTTTTGATGCATTTTTGTGGTTTATGTAGTAAGGAGAGTTGGTGTGCAAGTCTGCATGCAAGTTGACGTACATTAAAACCTTAAAAAAAAAGACTTCTCAGACATTTGCTGTTACTTTTCAATTCTATTACTCTTCTATTCTGTTACTTTTCAAGTCTGTTTCTTGTTAATTTATACTAATCTATTGTAAACAGCCTGGGTCTTAGCTTAGGCTTTCTTAATATTTGGATAATATGAGCAAAATATGAGAAAAGAAAAGGCACATTACAGGCGTGACTGTTCAAAGTGCTGTTTCTTGGGCGAATGAACAGTCCTTCCCCTCCAGCATCTTCCCAAGAGGTTAATATTCAATCTTGTCTCATGTACTGTCCTCTGGAGCAGTAATCAGAAGTCTTTGATTAGCCTAGTCAGATCTCTTTGACACTTCGTACTGGGTCATTTGGGGACACATGCTGTGGGGCCCAGTGGCAGAAGAAAGCACAAGAAACTGCTGTCGATTGAGTAGCAGTGCTAGAAATACCTTTTGACATCTCATGTCATGTATTCTCTTACTATTGAACAGATGTACTCATCTGTTTGCTACTGTTGATTTTTAGTCCCTGTTACCAAGGCAAATGCTTCCCTCCTCCTCAAAGAAAGTAAGAAGCAAAGGAGGTACAAGTCCTTTGCTTTCACTTCTGCAAAAGTGTCAACTTTCCCAATGACATTCATACGTTTTGCTGGTTGGATTCACATTTCCTTTATAAACACACCACTGACCCACTTGAATTATCATCCAATCATAGAATAGTTGGGGCTGGAAAACATCTTAAAGATCATCTAGTGGCAGCCCCCTGCCACTGGCAGAGACACTGTCCTCCATACCAGTGGCAAGGGGACTGGAACTAGATGATCCTTAAGGTATTCAATGAGATCTAAACCCCATCCAACCTGGCCAGCCATTTCCAGGGACGAGGCATCCCCAACTTCTCTGGGCAATCTGTTCCAGTGTCTCCTCATGGTAAGGAATCACTTCCTTAAATATAAGCCTACTGTCTTTCAGTTTAAAGCCACTCCCTCTTGTCCTATGCCCTTATAAAAAATCCTTCTCCATTTTTTTTTTGTAGGCCCCCTTTAGTAACTGGAAGGCTGTTATTAGGTCTCCCTCAAGTATTCTTTTTTCAAGGCTGAACAGCCCAAATTCTCTCCGCTCTCTTAATAGGAGAGGTGCTCCCGCCCCCTGATCATCTTTGTGGCCTTTCTCTGGACTTGCTACACCATGTCCCCATCCTTCCAATGCTGGGTGCCCCAGAGCTGGATGTAATATGCCAAGTGTGGTCTCACAAGAACAGAATAGAGAGAGATAATCACCTCCCTTGACCTGCTGGCCACAGCACTTTAAATGCAGCGCATGATATGGTGGCTTTCTGGGCTGCAGGGTGCACTGCTGAGAATTGTTGAACTTCTTGTCAACCACCATCCCTAAAATCTTCTTCGTCCTGCTCTTAATCCATTCTCTGCCCAACCTGCTTGTGCTTGGGATTGCCCAATCCTGGCCCTGGTGAACTTCATGAAGTCCTCATGGGCCCATCTCTCAAACCCATCCATGTCCATGTGGATGGCATCCCTTCCCTGCAGTGTGCTGACCACACCACACAGCTTGGTGTCAACAGCTAACTTGCTGAGGGTAGCCTCAATCCCACTGTCCATGACACTGACAAAGGTACACTGGCAAAGGTGTTGATCTGTGCTGGTCCCAGTGATGGTCCCTGAGGAGTGCCATTCATCACTGGTCTCCACTTGATCATAGAGATGTTCACCACAGCTCTTTCAGTGCCACCATCCAGCCAATTCCATTGAGTGGTCCATCCATCAAATACATGTCTTTTCAATTTAGAGACAGGATGCCCTGTGGGGCAGGGTTGAATGTCCATTGTAGTCTGTCTCCTTTTCCATCCCAAAGCTCCCAAAAAAAAAACCCATGAAATCATCAGACCAGAGAGATGTGCTTAATTATGAGTTTAAAACCAGTATCAATCCTGCACTCCAGTTTTCTGCTTTCAACTGCAGAGTGATTTTATCTGACTGGTAAATAAAGGAGATCTGCCAGAAATAAATAAGTACCTTCCCACACAGTGTCTTCCTGAGGTCTCTCAATGGCATACCCAAATGTTGAATTTTCTACCATGAAGTTGTCAAGTAAAAAACAAACTTATTTGTCATATTTCATGATTAAGACCTTAAGCAAAATCAGAGTGTGTTTCACTACATTTTCAAGCAGGTGAATAATGTAAAAGGTCCAAATAATAGTTAGCAATACTATCTGTAGTACAAGTCAGATTCTATAACCTATAATTATCTTCTTTCCCAGTCCTCATTACATGCTATTTCCATTTCCAATATAATGACTTCTAAAAACTTATTTTGGTACTTAATTTCATTGATGGTGAAAGATAATGCATTTTCATAGCAATGTTAAAATCTCTTAAGAGTTTTATACCATAATGGGAGACTTAGCAAAACTATACATGCATATTTAAGCTGCAAACTTTTGGAATAGTCTTTTATGTTTTATTTCATTTTGAAATGCAGATCACACTATATTCATTCATATTTTATTTCTATTTTGACAGATTTTCTGCAATGTTTTTCTGGAAGTAATCTTGAGACACAAACTCATAATTACTGGGTAGGTACCCAAAAAAGTGCATATGTGCTGTCATAAATATTCAAGATGATTAATTAATAAACAAATTCAATAATAACTGTGCTGGACCAGAGCGAGATGATGGATAGAGCAGGATACCAAGTGAAAAATTATTAAAACAGGACAAGTGAGTAGTAATGCTTCTCCAAGCCATTGCAGCAGACTTATTACTTGCAATGTGGGTGGTTCATGGGCACTGTGTACTCTGTGACCTTATAAATATCTGTTCCATGAACTTTTCCAGTTTGACCTTCCACCTGTGCAAGCTTTAACTTTCAAAACACCCTTTCACAAGTAGTTATAAAAAACCACCTCATTTTGTTCCTTTTGAACCAACCACCTATGGATTAATTTGATGTCTCTACTTCTGCCATGGAGAGACACAATGAGAAAGTGATGTCTATTCACCCTTACCATGCCACTCCCAATTTTTTGTGAATTTATCATATATCCCCTCAATGGTCTGTTGCCTACCCTGTATAGTTGTTCCTCCCCTGGAAGTCATTCATACCTTTGATCATCTTTATTGGTCTTCTCTCTATATATTACAGCTCTTCCATGCCTTTTTTTTGACTTGGAAGAATCAGGGCTGCCTGGAACATTAATAATGCAAGAACAAAGCAACACCTTGATAATGACAAACATTATTTCACAAACAATTTTAATGTTTACTTTTAGTAAAACATTTATTTTTCTCAATTCTTATTACAAGCCAAGATTTGAAATTCAAAATTGACTAATGAATACTGCTTTTGGTATAGCAAATTCAAGTTCGTTTTTAAGTGATAGAGCTCCAGGCTAGAATATGTTTGCAAGCTAGGTTTGGCTGTGCTGAAACCAGACATCATAGATCCAGTTCTACCTTTGAATGTTTAGATAATAATGATTCATGCTAATAGAGGTTGTCTAGAGCAGTTCAACTCCAGCTCACTAAAGAATTTATTATAAAATATGTTAAACAGGGTCATAGACACAAGTGAGTCATAGATGTTAATAGACCAGGGCAGTCCAATGTCCTAAGGAGAAATGTGAGTGAGGTATGTGAGATGTCCTCTTAAAGAGGTCCAAGCTCTGCTGATAGCCCTTGCTGGAACCACTTGTCCCAGGCTATAAAACAGCAAGGAAAAACAGCACACCCTGAAAAAGAGTACCAGACCTGTCACTTTCCCATATTTTGGTGCAATTACTCAAAAAAATATTTAGTGTAATTTCATCCCAGACATCTGACAGGCCATTCATGAATGTAGACAGAATAAGCTCTTTCTGTAGGTGATGGAAGAATTTGACTAAATTTTTTATTGAACGGTATAGTTCTATTCAAATTATAACTTAATGGCATATTTTACCCTTTTCTGTGCTAGAAGTATAAATATCTTTCACAGGTTTTTTAATATATTTAAGAAACAGATGTTTATCCTCTAAGTTACAATATTATTTTAAAATTAAATATTTCATCAGTTTATTCTCTGCATGGTACATATATCAATTTAGTCAATTCATTTCTGATCATAATATTTCATGACTTTTCAACTCAGAGAAGTTTCCACAAATAGTCATGTTTTTCCTGAAAAAAATTGCTGCTTCTATTTTACAAGGGTGTTTTTTACTTTAGGCATTTTTGTGTTTCTTGGCTTTCTTACTGGATCCTTTTGCAAATTTAAGGCTCTGGCAAGGTTTCATTTTTTTTTTTTTGGCTATCTGCTCTTAATTATGCATTACTTTTATTTCTATAACAAGCTTAAAAAATTTAGGAGTCCGAAGTGGATATGTGTTTTAATGGACATTATTTTATTTCCATGCATATCTTGAAAAATTAAAGCAATGAGAAAAAGTGTAAGTTCAACATTACGACTGAAAATTTGAATTAAGAAATGCAAGGATGCTTGAGGCTGATATTTCCCAACACAGGAATAATTTGTGTATTTGGTGCTTACCACATTGCTGTAACAACAAAAATATTTCTCCTAAACTTTGAATCCAACGAGAAATAAATCAATTAAACAACAAAACAAGAGCTCTTGAATTTTTTTAGTTTGGAACTGTGAATTAACCAGACACAAAAATCTCAGTATAAATGAACATATCCTGTGCCTAAAAAATGTTACCAAATCAGCACATTTCTTAAAAAAAAATTAAAAAAATAAAAAAAAGAAAAAAAGAAAAGAAAAAAAGTAACATTATCTAACAAGTTTTTTCTAAATAAAAGTTTAATAAGATGATATTGAAAAACTTTTGGAATCACTTGGAAACTCCAGAATACAGTCAGTTACAATTTTAAATGTATAATGGAGATTGATACATCTTCCATGCGATGATTTCTTTCTTGCTCGACAGGTTTGAGTTACCATGAGTGCTCCACCCATGCATATATGAAAGATTAGCAAGGAAAAGAGTTGCTGAAAAATATGAGCTAGAACTGCATTAGTAAGTGAATGACATGCACTGAGAATGACATTGCTTTGAGACAAAGCAATCGAAAATGCTCTGCCCTGAATCAGCAAAAAAAGTACCGAACTTTTCCCATGTTCTCTGAGAATGGGGATAGCATTGAACTGAGTTCAGTACACACACTGATTAACATTACACTCCTCTCAGGTTTGTCTGTCTTTTCCACTCAAAGAGAGACAGAAATTTGTATAAAGGACTTTGTTTACTTCCCAACTGACATGCAAGTTGCATCTGTTTAGAGGAACATCAATAACACTGCAGTAAGAGGAGCTGTTGAACATGTTGCAATCAGATTTTGCAAGACATGGGAATCATTCTGGAGAAGCCTGTGATAAGACAGGACTTAGGCAGAGCGTTGTTCCCAGAAAAGAGCTGATAACAGTGGCCAGCTGCATGTGACACAGGGGGTCAGCAAAGGGAGAAGCCGCCTCTACGTGCTACAGAACCTGAGATGTCACTGGGAGGGGACAGGCAAGGGGGGCCAGAAGGGTGAGCAAGCCTTTACTCAGCACGTGTGACTTGACAAGTCTGGACAGGCTGTAGATGAATCCTTCGAAACTATAACTTCCTTGTCAAGGAATGAACAAGTGACAATGAACGTATGGGAGGTGCCGCATTGGAATCATGCATCTTCTCCTTGCAATCAATTAGCTGCAATTTGACCCAGGAAAGGGCTAACCACATCCATTTTTATCTAGTGAATGACTGGACACCACCTCTTGAAGTCAGCCGGCTGTGTACAGGGTGAGGGCCATGTGGATATTGACAATTAAATCTGTAGCATGGTAGCACAGCAAAAGTAATATTATATTGCATACAGGACACAATGCCAGAGTCATGTTTCATGCAGCCCAGCTATCACCCAGTAGCAGGAATATAAGTAGTGCTAGCATCATGAGAGAAAAATATTAAAGATGAGCTGAAGTGAGCCAATAAGTTTCAAAGGTCTGTAGCCTGCAGTGTAACCCCCACAACTACAAATCCCTGTTCTGCATCATGGCTGAGGTGAATACTGATGTCTCCTGAAAGAAAACAGGAGCTGATCACACCTTTGAACTGTTCTTACCCATGAAGCTGATGTGTGAGAAACTGACTTTTTTATCAAGAGTTAATGATGCTTTTTAATTATATGGTATGTAATTAGAAATTATATTGCATTATATTATAAATTAAAATGTTGCTCCAAAAAATTTACCTTTATTTTTCCTCTTATTATTACACTATAGAGATGGATGGGCACTTGTCTTACTCTATTACTTCCTCCAGAAAGGATCATTTTAGGTAACAGCATAGATTTCTGTAGTCAGCAATCACAGCAGTTTATATGACTGACTTGTGACTGATATGTGCACAATCTGTAATAAAGCTTTTAGTCAAATGAGCTCAACTAGCCCTATCATTAGAAAGGAGAACTTGATGAGTGAAGTTCATTTGCTCCTTCTTTACTTTGTGATCTGTGTTGGCTAAATCTTTAAGACTCCATGGTCCTTGAGCCTTTTGTTTCACTCTTCCATTCATAATCTCCATGAAAATACCTCACATCTCAGGACATGCTCCTTCAGTGGAGATCTCTGGCCAGCACGATGCTGAGATTGGCTCTGCAGCACTGCCATTAGTGTGGGTTCAGCTCCTGACTTTAGCAGAGTTAGGGATGGTTCCTAACCACCAGAAGTATGCTCACGTAACACAAGCTGTGAAAAAGTCTTTAATGTTCATTTCATGCCATTTGATCAGCAACAGTACATAAAGTCCTTGAATTCAATGCTGACTCTTCCTGTAGCATGTAGAGACAAAACTTAAGATCATATGTGAGGATCCTAAAGGGACAAGGAGCACCCTAAACTGACAACTCTGAAGTATTCAGGAAGAAAACGTAGCGGTTCATCCATGGCTGTAAAGAGGATAGAAGCCATCTATTTACTGTTTGAATTTCCTCTTCAGGTTGCGTGCTTCAACCAATTCCTTCTCATAAAATGTGGGAAGGCAGGATATAATCAGCCTGTACTACTCAGGCTATAGCACTTACTCTGTGAGGCATTACTCTAGTATTTAAATTAATTTTCTGCCTCTTTTCTGCAGTACCCATAGGAGTGCCCAATGTTATTAAGTATTAACTGTCTGCAGCAAGAAGGTTTCTGGTGCCTGATGTTTTTCCATCAGGCTGGAAATTGGGAGGCTCAGCCTTGAATCCCATTCCAAAGAGCACAATGTAATGTATTTAGTGTTGACTTTTAAAAGATACAACTCATCCTTCAAATCTGTGTTTTGTGTAGCAAGAAATCTCTTATGAGAGGCCTCAAGCAGGAACTCACAGGGCTGACTCAGGGCTTCTCAGAGACATTGTGCTACTAAGTTGCCTTTAAATATCCAGCCTAACTTTCCTGAAACCTCAGTGACTATGGTATGGTAAGATTCAACAAACAAATTTTCATCTCATATGTTGTTCAGATTTGAAATATTGTAGACTGAACGCTTTAAAAATATTGACCTATACACAATCATTTATTTTTACAAAGAGATTGCCAGCGCCCTGTGGCTATCAAGGCTCTTGTGCTGTTGCTGCTGCTTTGCAAACTGCTGGCCAAACACAGACCTCAGCTGGAATACTTACAATGTAATCTAAACCTTGATGCAGTTAAGCAACTTGGGGAAAAGAAAGCAATAGCACAGCTATGCTCCTTTTGCTGTTCAAGTTAGTGTGTTGGGCCTCATGGAAGATGGTGAACAGGAGAAGAGAAAGGGAAGAACAATGACAACAATGAAAGCGTACCCCTACTGCGTGTTTTGCTAGATATTTCAGAGCTCAGCATCACCCAGTACTTCTAGTAGATTTGAAATCTCTGAACCTTCCTTTACTTTCTGTTTCATCAAGTCTTTACAGACATGTAGACCTGTCCCTAGAGGAAAAGCCTGCTCTGATTACAGCCCATGTGTCAAGTGAGACACAGCACAAGACTTCTGAAATTACTATCTAAACCCCAGGGAGCTTCCCTTGGAGAGAAGCTTCTTCCAGTGTCTCTCCCCCCCTATCTTCAGGAGAACCCAGGCCTGACCTTAGCAATTCACATAAACAGGATGTATGGAAATACATGCCTCTTTAACCTTTTTGTCCTCCAGTGCACAACATAATGAATGCTGTGAGAAGGATTGAATTGTCTACTTTGAAACTTGGAATTGGTCCTGAAGGGCAGGTTTCACTCAGGTCCAGAGACATGAGCTGCCTTTCCCTGTCTCTATCTTATGTAGAAAACAGTCTCATCCCCTCAACTGTGCTCCTCAGCAAAAACAGAAGTGGGTGTGGAAGGGAAAGTAGTGAAGATGTCTGGGAAAGAAAACAATGGATTGCTAAGGGTGAATTTCCTATGTTTTAGGTGTGCTTTTGCAGTAATTGCAATGAGCCCTGCAGGATAATAACAGCACTGAAATTTATTGGTGCTTCTAAGCTCTGACTGGATAGCTACTAGAGTGAGAGAAAGGAGCTAAAGTTTTTTATTAATAGATAGATATATAGAGCAAGTCTATGCTTCTGAATTGATCAAAAATATTAATAAAATTCCTTTTTTTCTGATCATATGAAATATTTGATTCCTTAGCAAGAATTTATTTTCTGTCCTCTTTCTGTTTCTTGATCAATTATTTATTGACAAATTTCAGGCATCTACAGACATATAGTACTGTTTAATATACTTTTATGGTCAATTTGCAACCAGGTGAATCTGAAATCAGTATGTTTAGCATTAATGCTTTCAGTTAAATAAAGCTGCATCCTTAATACACTGGCAAGTTACTTAAAGCTACAGAAAAGTGTGTAGGAAATACTTGCCACTGTAGACATGTCTAAGCAGCATCTCCAAAGCCTGTCACTTGCTGTCTCCACTGGCAGTAGCTGCATTCCTGCATCATTACTTTAGCACCAGCAAAGACACGTTGGCACCTACAAGTCTGACGTGAGGACTGCCTGCAATGCCACTGGGCTTTCGTCATACCTGTGCCTCCCGTGTTAGTTTGCCAAGCTGGGAATGTGGATCCAGGCATGGCTGTAGGCTTAGGCAAAACAGGAAACTGTCTAGGTCAGTAGGGTGCCAATTAATCGCTGTGCTGTGTGGGTGCCAGGGAAAGGGCATCAGATTTTCCAGCAGTTGGTATGGCTCAAGTGTCCAATCCCTGTTTAGTTTGGAGCATTTCTTATTATTGTTTCAGCTGACCTGATGGTAGATCAAAAGGAGGCAATTGCCTGTCTCTTTTTCCCACTCCTTTTTTCCCAGGAGCCACTAAGCTTTAACTCCTAAACTCCAGCATCCTCTTCTACTTTTCCTATGGGTAAGAAACAGAACATAAAGCCTCCATCAAAATGTATTCATCATGGGTATATCAGAAACTTCAAAAAATTCAGTCTCTATAGGGAAATACTAGATAGCAATTCAGAACCAGTTAGAAAGTCATGTCACATTCATGGCAGGTATCAACAATGAGCAAAAGGCTTGTAAAGGAATGGTTAGAAAAACTGCAGAAGAAACTCTAACTCATTTTTATAGGGAAGTGTTTGAAGTGTTTTCACTGTGTGGTAGGATGTTTTTCCTTGAGAGTTCCTTTAGCAGTCTTAGACAGGAAGCCAAGAGTCTGGTAATGTTCACCATGACTAGATAGAGAACATGGAGAAGATAAAAATATTCATTGATATATGAGACAAGAAACACTGCCTTGAGCATGCAGCTGGGATGACAAAAGACAGAGCAGCTGAATGATTTTGGTGGTTTTCAAGCTCATTGCCAGACAGAGAGAAGACTGAGCATAATATTGAGATCAAAGGGCTTTTGAATATTACCAGTCTAGCATAGAATAAAATTGTCTTTCACAGAAAGAGGTCTAGAGAGAGGTAAGTTGGAAAGCAACCAAAATTTCAAGTTTGTAAAGCAAAGAGCACACTGCCAGAAATAATCTCCATTTTTAATTTCTCACATAGCTCAACAGTACAAAAGTGAGACACTGTTCCTGATGCCAAATGGTTTACATTTTATTGTATAGAATATCATGTAGATTTTTTTATTTAGAATATTCTGCATATAATGCAAGAGAAGTAAGCTTTTATGTGTTTTAAATATCAGGTGTAAAAAATATATGTCCTACACAATCGTCTCTTTCTTGTGCCTTAAGTAAATAGAACTCTTAATAAATAACATATGTTCTGGTTTCCAGAATACTACTGATTATTTCAAAATTGGGAAAACAGAAAGGTGCCCTTGAAAAAGCTCACACTGCAATCAAATAACAAAGTGGAAAAGGAAAACAAGACCTTAATAATAATATAAAGACATAAGCATAATAAAAATTCTTTTAATAGAAAATTAGTTTGTATATATTTTCTTACATAAAAAGCTGATATTTTTTAAAAATCTGGAGAGAACATTATTGACATAAAATAAAATATTACAATACATTAAATTAAAATGAATAGTTGAGGTCAAAATGTTAAAGACATTATATCACTGACTGGGAGATAATAGTCCAATTTGCAATTAGTTCCCCTTGGGCCAATCTACTTGATAGTCAAAACCACATACACCTGTGAATGTATTTATGTGATAACAATATGCCACTTAATACTATCTTAAAATGGATCAATACAAATTAATGTCATTCCTTTACCATGAGTTGTACTATGAAAAATTTTATTCCCCGTGGAGATATTTGCACTTTTTCTCTTCCATTCATCTTTGCTGCTTTCAATGTGATCTCATCTTGGAAAACTGCTGTATGTTCATCAGTGCAATATTTACTTCTTCCGTGTCTTTGGGGAGAGGATACTTTTTATAATTTTGCTGGTCTCTTAATAGCTGATAAATGCTGATAAGACACTAGCACATTCTCTAGAATAGTCTCTTCCCATTTAATGTTTTAACAACTCTCCACAGTTGCATAACACAGCAAGTTTGCCAACTTTTGCCAGCCACTCTATCTCTTACAAGGCTTTGAAGCATGCTCTAGCTCCTGTTAAGAGTGCACATAAGCACTTCAAAGAGTCAATGCTTTTTCATGGTCAGCATCATAAATCCTTATGGGATGACCCTGTTATTTCTCTTCTTTCCATGGCTTATATGTTTCCTCGTCTTTTTTTTTTTTTTTTTTATAGGAGCACAGAAGAACCAGTGCCACATCCCTTGCTCTGAACCCTATCTGTTCAGCTTGGGTGATCACATCAAGGTCAAGCATTTGCTGCATGTTTGTGTTTTTTTTGCTTGGGGAGAGTTTTATCATTGTGTCTAATATCAGTGTGCTGCTCTTGAACTTGAACAGCTTACTGTTAAATCTCTTGGGTAGATCACAGAAAAGTCACTAACTCATAGTTATTTATATAATAAATGTATACATAGGACAGGCAGACAGGCATAGAACAGTCCAAAAAAAAGAAGCCATGTGCAGGCGTGGTGGGATCCATGCATAACATAGCAGGTTTTGTTGAAAAAGAGGCGGAGGCCTTGGTAGTAATGAACATGAAGAAATACTGGATATTTTCTCACTTGTATGGTCCTGGACCTCAAATGAATCATTGCTAGATCAGGTTGGGGTTTTTTTTTATTTCATTTTTATACCCAAATGGACAAAATATAGAGGGCAGATGCTTTGAACAAAGAAAGAATGGTTGAAATTGCCGTGTTAATGCATGGTTCATGAAAGGAGAGGGAAAGCAGTCTTAAAGACAGACATTACCTGATCTTCTGCACACAGTCACGCTGATAATTGTGATACTGATTGATGGGCAGCCATTAAACTCGATATGAGGTTACTTACTGGTTTGTGGCTGCTTCTTCATAAATAGCATCCTTCTCCTGAAACTTCCTTGAAACATCTCACACCGCAGGAATGTTTATAGTCCATTCTACAGGGAAGAAAATGAAGGTATGCAGTCATGGATCTCAGTATAGCTTTTGACCTTGGGCTGATTTTTCTTTTTGAAAATATTGGATCAATATTAACTCAAGCCAAATTATTTGCATGAGCTATATATTGAAAGTAATCATTATATCTTATTTCTTGGAGAGTGCCACATGGACAAGCCCACTGCAGAGTTTGTCAGAGTGCTGGCACATGAGCTGTGTTACTAAAAAAAGCCTTTTAAAAAACAGAACCAAGGATATAGTGCTATGGTTTTATTGTCAGCATCCCTTTTGTGCTTTACTTCTCCATCCCTTATGTGCAGTGATGCTTCTTCAGGAAACACTGTCCCTCTTCTTGGGTGCGCTGCCTCGGGATATCCCTTCTCTGGTTTTATTGTAGTTTCATTGCTAAGGTTGCTCCACCAAAAGCCTTACAGCAAGGTGGTGTTGCTGTGGCAGCTGCTCTGTGCCCAAAAGCCCAGCTTAAGGAAAAAGTAACAAAATAATTTCTTTGGGGGCAGCTTCCCCCTTGGGCCCAGCTGCACACTGGGTCTTGTTTTGTCTGCTGATAGGGTAAGACAGCTTGCAGGAAGCCACTGCAGTCCGTCTGCAGCAACCCAGAGCACTCTGATCCTTTACTGCTCTCATGTGTGGTCAAAGTTTGTGGGTTTGTCACAGTCTGCAAGACTAGAAAAGCTGCCTACCAGACCTTGAGTCCTTACTAAACCTTGGAGCACCTCTAGCCAGGGAACCAAACAGGAAAGAAAATTTTGATGTCCAGAGTCCCACCTCAAATCATGAGATAGCACCCACACTTAAGCCATGAACAATAACCGGGAATTTTTTTTCTTTTAATAATTTCACCTACTAGCCCATCCCTCAAAGAAGGAGGAGGGACGTGGTACAAAATATTCATTCTCTGGGTCTATGATCCCAGTGCTAAAGCACAAAGTCTGCAAGAACTGTTCCTTAGATTAAGAAACACCTAGAATTAACCAATATATTTTGCACATATTCCAGAGGCTTTATACTGCATTCATGTTTTACAATTATTCAGCGTGAATCTGCAGATAAAAAAACTTAATGTACAACCAGCAAACATGAAAAAGCACCTAAAAATGTAAGATGCATAACATTACAGGGAAGTCTGTACTGTGTAACAGAACAGAAATCCGTGGTGTATTACTGAGCTAGTACTGTTAACTGCATTGGTGACATGTTGCATTTAGACTAATTAGCTGGAAAACAGTTATGCTGTTTCAAAACTTTACCAAGTGTTTCTTCATGGTGCTATTATGTGCCTGTGAACACATTAGTTCAAATATCAACCACTGCATAGTGTCATATAGGTTTGCCCCTAAGTATTTTGGATTTAATAATTTTTGAGAATACAATGTCCTTGTGCTGAACACTTTGCGGAACAATCCAATACAAAGCTATATTGAATTCTATCGGGAATGATTCATTATCTCATAATCTAGGTGCAGAATACTTTGAACAAATAGTATCAGTAATTATTTCTGGTGACAGATTAGGGGCTTAGCACGATATAATAATGAGAATGCTAAGAAGTAGAATTTTAACTGTTTGGAAAAAAATGTACCCTTTTTTGTTAGAAAGCTGGGTCAAGAATGAAGGAGGAGATGTTCAGACATTGAAATGTGCTAAATTGGTTTTATTTCTTATTTTATTGCTCCTTAGCTATTAATTAGCAGGCTCCTGTGTTTGCCATGGACTTTGCTTGGCTGGCTGCATCTCAGAGTCCAATCTTCATTAGTAGCCAGTTTTGCTTTCACTCCTTGCTGTAGTGCTGTGCCCAGGAACATTTTGATAACAGCAGTGGTGATGGGGCTGGGCTGGCAGGGGGCCAGGCCATCAGTGCTGGTCCTGTGCTGCTCTCCTGGACAGGCTGGAACTCCAGTGTGAACTTGAAGGGACCATCCCTGTGGATGAGAGACTCTGCATCCGTGGTTATGTCTGCGTCACAGCAGGTGTACCTCTGAAGGGATTGTGGCCCAAGGATAAGTCCATGCAGGAGAAGGTTCATTTGCAAGCATCTGTGGTCATGGATGATCCATGCAGCAGGTGCACCTTGTAGCACCAGTGGCTGTGCACCAGTTTGTGCTGGAGCACCTCAAATAATGTGGCCATGTTGGAACAGGCCCGTTTCTGAATGGACTGTGGCTGTGGGTAAGGGCATGCTGGAGCAGGTCTATCTCTGAAGGCATTGGTCCCTGGAGGAGGTCCCTGGAGGAGGTCCCTGGAGGAGGTCCCTACAGGAACAGGCACCTCCAAGGGATGGTGGCTGTAGATAAGTCTATTCCATGGGCAGCTACACCCCTGAAGAGACTGTGTTTCACAGACAAGGCATGGTGCAGGTACCCCCCGAGAGACTGCAGTCTTTGAATAAGGCTATCCAGCTGAGATCTCTCCAAACAGGAGAGCTTTTGTTTCAAAAGGTGCTGTATAGAGCTGAAAAGATTTGTTTTTTTTTTTTTACACAAAATCTCTGATTTCTTTAAACAACAAATTGTCCCTACCCCTCCTGTTCGTTGCAGCCTCTCCTGAGTTTTTCTTCAACCCCAAATAAATATTTGATTCACTGCAATTCTTTAATGGCTTCCATTGACATTTGGCCCCAAGGCAAAGGAGTGGACTTAAATCCTCACAATGATTTGAGTGGAAGCAAGTAAGCAGAGACTTCTTGGTCACCTTTCAGTTCAGCTGCGCACCCACAGCAGCAGTTCCCCAAATGAGACAGTGAGCATCTAGGAGGTACAATCACATCTTGACTTCTGCCCATCAGCTACAAAGACTTTATTTTATTATGCGTGTGATCTTCAGTCCCATGACTGTTTTCAGAATCAGCAGTAGAATCTGTATTAAACTGCCTAATGGGCAAATCTGGATCGCATTTGTAACAGTGCTTTCATCTAGAAAATAATTTTTATCTAGAGAGAATGACAGATAGTATTTACTGTGAACTTGGAGAGAATGGATGGTGCTTCCTCCATAACATCCACATATAATGTCCAATACTATAAGAAGTTAGATACAATAACAGACACAACAGTAAGGGATTTTTTTTAAATAAATTTAAGTAATTTGCATAAGATTAGGTTGTGGACAATGTACTGTAAGTGGCTTTGTTTGAGTGTTTTGTGACTAGGTAATCTAAAAATGATTATTAATGAAATTCAAATAATTATTTCATATCTTCCCTGATAAACTATCTTTCTTCTAGAAAAGCCAAGATGAAATGTGTATAGGCATACATGCTGGTTATATGGTATGATTATATGATCATTCTACAGGTATTCCATTACAGGAATAAACCTCTTTAAAGTACTGACTCAATTTTATTTTGATATCCTTACAGTATTAGGTCAGTAATAGTAGGAACACCAAGGAGTAACCTTATTCTCACCATGTAGGTCTTATTGTCCTCACGGGATATTAAATTTAAGGTGCAGTCAGTCGGTAATGTAATGTCTGTGGTGTTTCATCATGTGACCTACAAGTATAGAAACAGAATCCATAAAATATATAAACAACAGTTATGTTTATCTTCTAGCTAATTTGAAATAATTATGTGAATTAGTGTGGATGCATTATTCTTTTCCTCTGTTGAAATGTAACCTTTGATCTTTGGTAACAACTCCTACGTGAACAGCACAGCGCAAACATCACAGAGGATGGTGTAAAGTTTCTCCCTCCTACTGCCCTGATGCCTGCAAAGCCCCTTATTTGCCTGCACAAATATTTTTTGAATGTTTCGTATATTTGCTCCGGCATGAATTTTGCATTTTTTGCTGGCAATTTGATTCCTTATCCGTATGCTTTAGTAAACATATTCAGAGCTTATTTAGGGTAGGTAAACAGGGGGAAAACCGCTCATCTTGAACCACTTTATACCAAATTGCTGTGCATGGTCCTAGGGGGTATACTTGGCTCTTCAGCATCAGCTGATCTGAGCAGACCTCAGGGCTTTACTGTGGTTGCCTGCTTAGTGCAGACACATCAGCCTGCTGCAGATGTACCGGTATGGGACTGCCCAAGCCCACCCGATTAAGCTTCACCCAGTTCCCAAATTCTTGCTCTTTCTCACAGCCTCAATCTCAATGGCTTTCAAGATGTCTAGATCATCTTTGCAAAGACAAGCTTGATTTGAATCACACTGGCATGTTTTTGGCAAGGGTTCAGAACCTCATCAATCTTCATCAAGCATAAGAAATAGCCACTTATCCAGACAAGATGACAGCCAGCCACATGTGCTTTGCTGCCTTGGCTGATTGCTGGGCCGTCACTTAGGTCCAAGGGATACAAAAGCACATCCCTCTCTCTCAGTTAGAAACTTTCTCAAAAACACAGAGCACACTCTCATTCTAGCAGCAGACATTAGGATCACTCACGTTCTCAGTTACCAGTGAGACACCATCAATATGATCATCTTTTTTCCCCTTTACAGTGATATTCCAGCATCAGTCTTCTCAGAAACCTCCTCCAGATAAATGCATTTAGTTTGCTCCCTCTGATAGGCTTTAACATAGAGAAATGTGTGTATCCAATGCAACAGCCAAATCAGTATAAGCAGTCTTTGGCTTCCTATGAATAAAAGCATTAGTAGAATGTAAAGAAAAAACATAGACCCTTCCCCTGGGGAGAGATACAGACAAAGGAGCCACACGTGAGCCTTGTACTCATGTTACCTAATGTAATTCTGGAAAATAATTTGACAGGCACAACACTGAAATGGGATAAGAATGGCATAATTTTTATTTTTTTTTTAAATTGTCAAATACATTAAATGTAAAAGGTTTTTTTTTTTAATTTAATCTAATTAACTTTTCTGGAGGTGCTGTATTGGAAACATAGATTTATCTTAGTTCCACTGGAAGAGGAGCATTATGTCAGTTTTACTTAGAAAGGCACTCCCTAATTTATCATACCATAACCAAATTAAGTTTGAGAACTACTAATCAGTAGGTGTCTATTATACAGCAAAGCATTAGCCTTAGCATGTACAATGCCTTCGGCATTCAACAGGGCATACACTGGAAATAAGAATTCCTTTGTCATTTGGCCAAGGAAGTAATTATCTTCGTAGTTCGTGATTTGTATAATAATCAGTTAAAATAAGGTGTGTCATGGGCAGAAGCTCTTGAAAAAAAAATCAAATTCTGGTTCTTATTTAGCACCTTTAACTTCTTAAATACTTGCAAATTCCTGAAAGCACTGACTGAACGACGTCAACTCCTTGCTCCTATTTCCATACTAGCTTGACAGATATTTCAGGTGAGATCTGTGAGCCAGACATGTCCAGTGAGGTTTAGTTCACCTTTGGATACCCTCAGCATGCATGGTGTCCCTAAGGGAGCTCTCTGCTCCCTCTCCTCTCCCACCTTTCCCTTTTTTTTCCAGAGGAAAAAGTGACACATGTGCTGTGGACAACACTCTTAGCAAATTGTGCCATCTTGTTATGCTGTTTTATATGTTGCTTATTTAGATCTATTCACACTTAATAAAGAATAAGCTATTATAAACACTACTTATTTAGTGCTTACTTAACCTCCACCCATCTGAGGGGAGTTACAGGGCATGCAGGCTATGTCCATGTGCATTTGAGTCCGAGGTCAGGTAACTTATACTTAATTCCCTTACATAGTATTTGCTTCAAATTGCAACAGCATTTTGCTGCTAGTAGCAAAAAAAGGCTTCATTAATGGTATGACACCGAGTGATAGAAACTACTCTTACACGCTATTTTTCCATGACATCATTTTACTGAACAGATAATATAATAACTGATGTAGAATACCTAATAGATCAAATTTCAGACCACCATCTATATGCTTTCTTCACAAGGTATTGCCTTTAACCATTGGGGATTAATCCAAATTAACAGCCTCCACGAAAGCTAGGAGATTTCATGATTGCTCTGATTAAACCTGTCTTAAAGATTTGAAAGGCTCATATAACACAAAAGACTCAAAATAGAAATGATCTCACAACTGAGAGTTTCAAGTATTAGAAGTTTTTATTTATTTCACATAACGTTATTTCTCCATCCATGCCAAGGCTTGTTAGGATGAACCCCTGGTCTAATAGAACAAGACAGTCTCATGCCCCCCTTCCTGAGATCCCACATAACTTATACTTCCTCTTCCAAGCTGATCTCATTTACAGAAGTTGTTCTGATGACATAATGAAGAATCGTTTTGAACGTGCCATTTTCTGTAGGACTTCAAGAAAACTGTACCCTTGCCAAAAGCTCGCTTGTAACACAGTGAGGAGAACATGCACATAAACACATATGCAAAATTGCAGGAAGAATAAACTTTTATCATTTGAATTCTTCTACATCAGGTTGTTGAACTGAACAAAATTTCTACAGTTTAAAGACACATTCTTCTACTCAGAAGCTGATAGAAAGTGCCATCCAAAATATAGTAATACAATATTTTTCCAACTACATAGATCATGGAACTGAGGAAGAAATAAATTCACTGATTTAGAGAAAAAGAGATAACTTTGTGGTCTTCTAATCTGATACAAATACCCATGATCATGAGCAAACTGAACAAAGGCGAGAATCACGTCTGGAATCAGAATTATCTCAAAATACTTTATTTGATTTATTACAACTTTATTTTTACTCTGCAAAAAAGTCATACAAATGCTCCTCACTGGTATCAAAAGTACTCAATGCATTTACATTTCAACACATATTCCATCTTCCTGAAAGGCTGAATCCTACAAAGCCACAAAACAGAAACAGTTTCTGTTTACCTATTCATGGGAGTTATAACCACCCAATAAAGTTAATTGACTAAAATGTCGTTCCTATGGAGGGAGAGAGGATGCTTGCCTACCAACCTAAAAGAGTAGGCCAGTCTTTGGTGGCCTCTGGTTATGCCAGAGCATCCTGCCCAGTGACCCAGTCAGCCTCTCTCCATGCAGTGATAGCCTTTAATAAGTGGATGCAATATTTTATGACAGGCTAATGCATTCAATTAGACACAACATTATTAGCACAACCTTTCCGATCCCAGTAAGAGCTCACATAATCACTCGTACATATTTATCTTTCCTCCACCAAAGTATCTGCATCCCAGCTCGTGCATAATGACACCTTCCTCATAAATGTATTTCACTGATTTGTTGATGCTTACAATATTAATAGAAGATGGCATGTTCTTCAGATGTCCTCTTGTGTGCAATTGTTACTCATTCCTGAGTCAGTTCCTGGAAATTGTATTGTCTTCCAGGAGAATTTTTACTGAGTTTTAATCTCAGCTTTTATTGCCAAATTCAAATATTTATGCAAATTAACTGCTTAGCTTACCTACCTCTTGAAAATCCTAGATGTGATAGATGTTGATACTTTTCAGTACTATCAAGACATTTCCAAAAGGCAGATATAGAAATAACACAAATAGCAGAGAAGAGAAAGAAATCTTATTTCAAATAAAAGAAAAGGTAGGCAGGAGCAGTGTCCCCACAATCTCAACTGTTAAAAGAAAAAAAATAATTTGCTTAAATAAAACATTAGTAACCATTTTACCAAGTAGGATGCTAGTACTGAGAAATAAATTTTATATTCTCTATAGAGCTCTTGCTCAAATAATTGAGTGAGGCTCCTGAAAGTTCCAGCTGTACCATTAAAAGGAAATCCAGCAGAAAAGATTGAACAGAGCACTGCAACAAGAAATAGGATTGTCTCCGCTTGTTTAACTTCAACTTGGTGCCCAGCACAAACCTATTGTCTCTACAAAAATATTGTTTTTCTTTGCTAATGCTCTGTAGCTATGACAAGGACAGGTGATTGCAATAAATCTTTTGTATTTTCTTGATTCAAACAAGAGCAGCCTTGATCACAGTTAATGACTCATAAGTAAATAAAGGTAGAGGCCATCCTTAAAAAAATATCTCTAAAAGTGATTTTTAAGAAAGTGATGATATTTGATGCACTATTAAATGAGTTATTTTATTGTATGCAGCATAATGTTTCACACATTTTGGTCACGATCAAAATAAATATATTTAGTAGGTTTGATCATAATGAAGTTAAAACATTGACCCATCTCTACAGTATTGTGCATTTGCCTATTCACTGAAATTGGTTTTAATTAGAACTCAGCATGAGCTCAACCTCTTGGAAACTCCTCTCTGCTTCTGGGTGACAAAATTACATTCACGTGTAATCTGTAGTTCGTCAAATATCTCATAAAATCTGTGAAATTGTTTTAGATGCTGTAGTGTGTCATACAAAATAGCTGAGCTTAGGTAGTGTCTTCTCTAAAATGTCTACCAACCAAATGATAAACCGGCCTGACAGGTCTCTAGGGTGGGGACTTTTTGTGAATAATTAGCCTTGAGCAATGAAACTCCTGAGCCACACCTGGGCTGAATCTTTGATCTGTCTTTATACAGCTAGAACCAAGTTAGAGAATTTATGCACTATCTTGATGTTGCAGGTGATAAAATCTTTACTCTTGCGTACATACTGCAAGAAATATACTTGTGTGTATATGTGTACATGTACATATATATATATGTATATACTATATGTATATATTTATATAGTAAAAATGGATATTAAGGATCACCATTCAATTGTGTTTCTGCATTGTTCATTCTGGTGTGGCTTAATCACTTTAAGATTTGTTATTTTTTTCCTTTTTTCATGCAAAAGATGAGACTCAGTGACACATTCTGTCTTGATAGCATCAGAACAATATGTACAACAATCAGTGTGCTGACAGAGCAGAATCTTTACCTGACCTATTTAGCAAGCACAATTGTCAAAGGCTATAAAATAAAATAAATCAATCATTTGCAACATGTATAGTTTTGGGGTTTTGACATATAATACCCTTTTTTTCATAAAAGTGTTCTTAATTAACAGAAAGAGTCAAATTGTCTCATGTATCTGATCTAGCTGCATGTGGTCTTTATTGGACAGTCTACAAGAAGTGTGAACACAATTACTACCATTTTGTCCTCCATTTTAATCCTTGATGCACTTCCAGCTCTACCTGCAGCTTTGGACAAATCCTTGAATTTCTCTATCTCTCTTACATGTGAAATAAGAACAATAATAACAATAATGAATTTATTGGTTATTTGTTGGCATTTTAAAGATTGTTACCTGCAGTCTTCTCTTGTTTATACTAATGTAATATCCCAAGTGAATGAACTTTCGATTGTGTAATTTAGAAAAATTGAAACACAGATTCTACCCTCATGCTTGATGTTATACATCTCTTATATCATTATGTTTTGCAAATACACATGGGAACTGCACATGTTGTTTTGAAAACTCTCAAGAATAAAAGACTTTACTTCTTCTACCCTGTGTAATTATGACTGCTTCTTATTTTAAAAAAATTGCACATCCAGCTAATAAATTAGACTTAACACATTGTTGTGAGTGTGAAATCTTTGCAGTCAGTAATTCTTCAATAAAACTAACATGTATCTACACAACTGGGCTGTTGAACTTTAGTCACATTCCTAACATAAATATTTAGATTTACTGAAATAATGTGGTTGATATCACTAAGAAATAACCATCTGAATAGTGGACAAATCATTAGGAAAGTACCTGAGATTTGTAGTTCTTTCATATGTTATGGAAGGTTGAACACGTCAGGCTAACTTGCACACTCAAAGAGAAATTCAAGGTGAGGGCACTTTATTTTCATCTTGCTTTCAATATTGACAAATTAAAAAAGTAACTTTTGTTACATATGCTGACTTTTTATTGAAATTAGTCTATTTTAAAAGAAAATATACATTAGCTAGATTAATTCAGATGAACAACTCCTATACTTGCAGGAGTTTTAATACAGTAAGTGCTTTACAGGCAGGAAGAAACAGACTTTTAGCAACATGGCCTAAGCATTTTGTAATGACCATGTTATACACCCCTGATGAAAATACACTAGTACCTTTCCCTATGGAAAAAAACAAAGTGGCATATACTCCTATTTTCAGGTAAAAGTCATGAACATGCATGTGTTTCTCTTCAATGAAGCTTTTATGTGGCTGTAGCAGAAACACAGCATGGTTTAATGCCTGATGTCAGCTATAGACAGTTCCATACTGGGTTTAGACTAAATATCTAAAAGAGATTAAAAGCATAATGCTGCTTTAACACATTAAACTTTGTTTAGCAGATAATTTCTGAATGAATTTCATTGTTCTATTTGTCTCTCAAAAAAACTCAAAAAAAACAATAAAAACCAAACCAAAACAAAACAAAAAAAAGACAGAAATATGATGACCAAAAAACCCTTATTTTCTGATCCCATTAATTCCCAGACACTTGGAATAGAAGACTTTCCCTATTTTTAAACCTCAAAAAAGCTGTGAATCCTTCTTCTTGCACTCTTTCCTTAGCAATGATAGCTCTAACACACAGACTCTCAGGTTTGGGACTTGCCAAGGAAAAGTTGAGCCAGGAGGACACATTTGGTGGGACCCTGGACTCACATTGTCTCATCACCTGGGCTTGTTTTTGTGCTCAGACTCACGACTGATTCCCTGAGAAAGCCCAACAAATCTCACATCTAAGTGAGGTTTTAGTCAAAACCTCAAATTGCATTGGTTAGTAATGTTTACAGTGCTGTGGTTTCAACTACAGGCTGAGTAAACAAATATTTGATGGGCAATAAAATTTTAAGATACTTGAAAAGTAGGGGAATGTGGTTTTGCTTGGCTGCATGCTGTGTCTCATGCTGAGATACCAAGCAAAATGTTCACTATGTGGTTTCTTTTTAAGACCCACGCAAGATGGTTTTGGTAAGCTGTTACAGGGTTAAAATTCAATTAATTTGGCATTTTAGCTTGGGACTCATATTCAAGCAGCTTAAAAGTTTTGCTAACAGAGTTGATGGCAACAGAACTGGAGGACCAAATGATTTTTCCAGTGTATACCTCAGAGGGAGAATAGGACCCAATCTTCTCATTAGCCTTACTTCCAATCACACTGCACAGCTCTGTCCTGCTGTGGGTTTGTTGTGCTTTCCTGTATTTCCAGTATGGTTTTAAAAGCTGTGACTCCAGCATGAACTTTTCACTTGCATACTTAAAGAATCACTTTTTCTTTCTGTTGTTCTTTCCCCCTCATTTGCCCTGGTCTGCCTAACCCCAGACTACAAAACCCTGTGTTAGTACAACATATGCTACAGTGAGAATCCTGAACAAAACATAATTCCTGCTTTGTTATGAGTTTGAGAATGATGTTGCCTGTCAGCAAAAAATTCTAATGAGAAAGGATGAGAAACCTCCATAATCTATAAAGAACAAGACAAAAGATGTAAGAATTTCTTCTCCCCTCAGATTTCTCACAGTCAGCAAGACTGGGCCCATGTTTGGCTGCTGTAATTCATGGTAGGGTGCATCAGCCAACATTCACTTTTGTTGACATTACCACGCTGGGCTGTGAACTGCCATGCCTGAGGAACAGGTTTACATCCACTTCTGTGACCCAAACACAAGCAGAAATGTGGGGCAGGCATCCCCAGCGCTATCCTTCTAAAATGTCTCAGCACCTTTTTTGGTTTTTAACGTAAGGTCCTGTAATTCTAGAAATGGCCAAAAAAAATCACAGAATCACTAGGTTGGAAGAGACCTTCAATATAACAATAGAGACTACAATAGGAGAGAGAAAATACAGGAAAAGCGAGTAAGGTTTCAGGCTTCAATGTAATCTTTGTCTTTTACCCTAAATAAAACAGTACTAGTTAAACAAGTTAAGCTGTTACTTTGTCCCAGATGGTTTTTCTGTAAGAGTGTGAAATCAGATTCACTTTAGAAAGGGCAGATTGTACCTACCCCACTGTGGTTAGCTAGTCCACACTCCATGGCTCCTCTTTACATATTCCCCTTGGTGTAATGCTGTGATCACCTCTATAAAGAAGCAGGCAGAACTAAATGTCAGGCTGTGATGATGTCTGCAGATGAAGGCTTCTGAACATTTAAAGGAGGCTCAGCTTTCACCTCTGTAGTGGTAAAAGCAATTCAAGCTTGCCAGCTGACATATTTGTGGTGTTATTCCTTAGGTGGTTAGCACCTTCAGACAGTAAATACAGCTTGTTGATTACCCAAGTTAGTTAAAATTAGAAATATTTTATATTTGTTTGAAAATGTATTTTTTACAAATGCATTTTCTATACTTATGTAGAACATATATGGGATATGTGTGAAATACATGTGAATAAAAATCACAAATAATATCATAAGTAAAAGATTTCCTGCATTGCTAAATACATGCCCATCTGAAAAAAAAGATAATATCCTTTGGTTGGTGAGCAAGAATTATTAATTCCAGAAGTATCTCATGCAGTTTCTTCATGAACAGGAAAAATTTCTTCCAGAAATATTTCTATAATGTTCTAAGGGGAACAAAAGCTCTTTGTTGTTAATACCACTTTATTGGGCTATTTAAGACTGATAAGCTGATTGTATACTATCACTCCTCCCACTCTATTCCTCAGGGTAAACTCAACCTTCATGTTTTCACTAGGAAAGCACAGAGATCCAGGGCCAGCTTTGTCCAAGCTCACCTGAGGTGCCAGAGCAGGGCTCAAGGTATTAGCTGCTCTGTCACCTAATTGCTTAGTGATACTTAGTCCTAGGAGAAAAAAAGCTCAGCATTGTATATGCAGAGAGCTGGAAACTCCAGAGAGAGGGCTAGGAAAAATCACAGAATGCTCAGCAAAATAAAGAGCTGCTTCTCTCATCAGTATGATACCAGCTTCTGTAAAAGCTAAAGTTCAGAGAAATAAAAAGCAATTTAGTTATTTTTGAAAGAATGAGCAATACAGATAGCAGAATGATTGTATCCTTCAACCAGCAAAAAAAAAATTCAATGTTTCTACAAATGCAAACATTATCATACTGTACCCTTTTATTGTACTTTGGGTTGTGCATGTAGGTCACAACTGTGGATTTTTTTCTCAATATAACTGATGTGGAAGCCCATCAAATCCTCTGCGCTTTTCTTGAAAGCAATTGGAATGTATCTTAAATTGGCAATAAAAACATATGAAGAAATGTTTTATTCTCTTTCTTTTGCTAAATAGATAATGGATGTAAAAACAAGCTCACAGTTGCAGTCCTTTGTGTAACATTGCCACTACTTCACAAACTTTTTTATGGCATAGTCAATACTAATATTAATCATTGAGAGTATATGTTTGTTCTTTATTACATAGAATAATTTCAATACAATTTTTGTTGTATTAGAGATTAGTGGTCAAAGTTTTTTTACATAATCTTGAAAGTAATCAATTAAGCTTGCATTTACTGTAGGAAATCTGACAGTTTCTTTTATGTTTAGCAATTGCTTCCTTACAGGTATTCAAAAGATAAACATGCCTGTCAAAAATTGATTTTAGTGTTTGTCTGGTTACAGCCCAATGGTATTTCAGTCCTTATCTGTTGTTTGATTACTCTTTATTAGCCGTTAAGAACAGTTGTTTCTCATCTGAGTTTCCTGGGACAGTTCTGAGGCTCGAGGTGCCGTCTTTTGGTTAGTCATGCTGCTAAATAAAGGAGGTTTTTTCCTCCAAGTGTGACAACACATTCACTACAAACTGAAACCAAAAATGGTGGCAAAAACATGATCAAAGAAGAAGCTTCTCAAGGGGTGACAGAATAGAATAGAATAGAATAGAATAGAATAGAATAGAATAGAATAGAATAGAATAGAATAGAATAGAATAGAATAGAATAGAATAGAATAGTGCGGTTGGAAGGGACCTACAATGATCGTCTGGTCCAGCTGCCATAAGACTTCAAGGCTGACCAGAAGATAAAGAATGTTGTTAGAGTCATTGTCCAAATGTCTCTAAAACACTGTCAGGTTTGGGACATCAACCACCTCCCCAGAAAGCCTATTCCAGTATTTGACTATGCTCTCAGTAAATAAATGCTTCCTGACACTCCGTCTGAAACTTTCCTGGTGCAGCTTTGAACATTATCTTACAAGACCATGAACTCTTAAAGTGTCATATGTTTAATATCTCATTTAATTATGGTCAACACAGATAGTTTATTCCCTTCCAAGAAATTACTCTTAGAAAACAGTTAATTACATTTAAGATTTTGATAACACATTTTATATGAACATTACTGGCCATTTTTGATCTTATTTTTAGTGTAACTACTCAGGATAATGAACAATTCTGAGCCAACCAGGAGCACTGTTCTGCACAACCTACTTTATAATTACGATCATGTTGTATGCCATCGATGATAACAGTCTTTCAGGCAAGAAATGCTTTAAATAACAAAAAGGAAGTTGTCCCCAGAAAAATTTAACTCTTTGCAGCACTCCAAAATATTTTGATTGACACAGAAAGACCTCTAGAATAAAAAACTGTAGATTAGGCAGTCATTTTTTCCTGTGGAAAGTGTGCAGTAAATAATTACAGTCATAGACACTTGTAATATGAAGTATATAATTGCTACTTCTCACTTTATAAATGACTCTACAAGGAAAGACAGAGGAGAGAGTAATGGAGTAGAGAGTAACTACTTAATGGCACGTTCAGTGAACAACTGTAAGTACAGTGGGCCTTGTTTCCTAATTGTTTGCTCCTTTTTTCATCTGCATAATACTGTTGATCTTTTTGAAACAGGTCTTGGTAACACTGATAGTAATGATGTGAACTGAGAAACAAGCCTACTCACTATCCTTTAAAAATATTAATATGCATGATGGAACACACCAGACTGCATGCCAGTTAAGTAGAAAGTAACTTGTCAAGACTACATTTTTGTGTGTTTTCTTGGACTGCATTATTCTGCCAAACCTAAGCAACAGGCAGTATCTTGTTCTGTATTTAAAGTCTGCATGCCATAAGCTTCTGCAAAATCTCTGAAGTTCTCCAAAGCTTGCACATTACCATTTACCATATTTACACCATATCAAACCACATGAAACCTGAAGAAGACAACTCGTCCTTTTCACTGTTTATGTTTTCCATGCGTGTGTAACTCTTTCATATAACCATTCCCCCAAACATAGTACAAAATCCAACTTAGATCTGAAACATTTGGTTGTCCTTTGTGCTGTTAAATGAAATCCAGAAGGAATGACTTAGTGATCCAAATCTACCTCCAGGCAGTTTGCTGACCCTTATTTTTCTTTTTTCTTCAAAAATCCAAATGAAAACAATATTTTGTTTAAACAGTAAATGTATTCCACCTTCAGAAAACTATAGAGACTGAAAACATTTTTTGCACTTTATTTTCCTTCATTTTTTTTCTTTAGAGATGTTCAGATGCTCTGCACTCCTAAACAAGCTAATATGTACTGAAAAGAGCAAGGAATGCTCTGATGCCTGTGTAGTGGAATGCTAAGAAACCCAAGCTTCAACATGTATGCTGTTGAACAAATGCTAGCAGCAATTTATTAACATGATTTCCACATACTCAAGTACTCCCACATTCAGCTCACATCAACAGATGCAAACACAAAATACACATTGAAGTTTACTACTAGAAAATTTCTATCTATGAAAACAAATTATTTTTTTGTGTCACAACAGTAAGTTTGGCTTTAATATTATTCAGCAATACATGCAGTTTTAAGATTTTGGAAAAGGTGATAATTTGATGCCAGTTATGTAAAAAAATTCTGGTTTTGCATAAAAATACTTAGTTTTACAAATAAGAGCTAGACAATGGCTATCTAAGCAACATATATGCAGTACAGGTTCTAATTTTTTTGAGGATCACAAGCTAAATTGGATCCAAGGTTTTCAAATACTGAAGAAAAATAGCCTGTAGGAACAACAAAATTATGATTATGTGGGTAATCCTGATATATAATCAGAAACCCTGTTCGTAAGACACAGAACCCAACTTTCTGACATCCTAATCTCTGATAAGACTGTGGGATGTTTGTAAGATGCCTACACGAGAGATACAAGATTGAACAAAGGCCTGGGAAGCTTGGCCTCTGGCAGCAGAACTTGTTACGCTTAGTCCAAAGAAGAGGAGACCTGGAAGAGGAATCGTAACTTCTTCAAAACTTCTGCAGGAAGAGGAGAGCAGAAGAGGAAGGTAATTTCAGGACAAATGCAACTGTGAGAGGATCCGTGGGAGTGTCTCTATACAAAGGCAAAGTGGTCTGAAACAAAACAGAGAAAGATCTTTTTCCATTATATTTGTAGCTATCTCCCAGCCCTCAACATGGGCAATGTGCCTGCCCAGCTTTCTTTCCCTCTCTTCACTTTGCTGGACTGTCCCTCACAACCCTCCCTAACTGCCAGAGAGGTGGAGCTCTCCAAGGGCAACACTGGCCCCACTTGACATAGGAACAGCTTCCTACTTCTAGTCACTTTTCCTTGCCTTGTGCTTTGCTCAGCCAGGCAACAAAATTATCTCTTGGTTTTGGAGAAGAAAAAATTTGCACAAAATATTTCTTCCTATTAGAAGATACTAGAAAGAAAATGGTTATTATTCCACAGGGTTTACAGCTGGTTGGATTCCTCTGCTATTTCCATCTTCACTCACACTGTTTTTCTTAAATTCAATCATTAAAAAGAGTAGAAACAATGCTGTTAACACCTGAGAAGAAGTACTGCCACAACAGAAGTTACAGTCAAACGAAAAAGGAACAGGCAATATTTAAAAGCTTGCATTGTAACACATTTGTTTCAGATTCAGAAAGGGAAACATTTGAAGTTGAGGCTGCGTTTTTGTATTTACACTTTAAGGCTCTTCCTTCTCTGTTGAAAGTAACAGTCCTGCATCTGTCTCAAGTTTCTCTCAAGAAAAAGCAGTTGATGCCTGATAGCATTCTCTTTCCTTCCTGGATCTAGGAAAGTTCCTACTGAAGTTACAAGAAAAAATCCTTCTGATTTGAGCACAAAGTTAAATTGGGCTTTCTTGGGTTTGTGGTGTAGTCTTGGACAAATCTACTGCTGTCCCATAATTAATTTAACTGCATGCTACTCTTCAATAAGCCAAGTCATTAGAGAATTTGGATTGTGCAGTTCTTTTATACTGCATTTCAAGCAATTCAACACAAAGTCTTATTTTCGGTAACTATATATAATTATAAATCTGTGTTCATCAGATGTTAGAAGCAGATGAGTTCTGTAGGGTACACAAGGATATTCCAGAGTTGTTGGGGTTTTTTAATATATTATCTGGAAAATGGAGAATACATTATAAGGACTGGCTAAAAAAAAAAAGAAAAATTTCATTATATTTACATTTTTTCCTTTATAATAATTTTAGACTTTGTCATACATAGATGCCATAACATTCCTTCACATTAAACTTTTAAATACTGAAAATATAGAAGGATTAATAATACTTTTGATAAAAGAAAAAATACCTTTCATAAGCTAAAAGCCTTTTCTTCTCACATTCACTAAGTTCTAGACAGGGAAGCTCTAATTCCTAGGAAGATTTATAGGAAAAATAAGTAATTATATATTTATATATGTATCTATGAGTATATGTCTATATATATATATGCACAATTTTTATTTCAGCAGAAAGAAAATTTAAGGTACAGGGAAAGAATTGGGACAATACTTGCTTACAAACCCAAGTTGAAGCTATATCCTGTAAAGATCTTATTCATCAGATCAAATAAAATCAGGCTTGATGACCAAAAATTAATTGTTTTTACAGTGTCAGCCAAGTCTGTTTGGTTAGGAGGATGGGAGAAAATTGATTAAGGAAATATTTACTTCTTGTTCCCAGGCACAAAAGGTAAATATAACCAATCCCTGAAATTTAGGTAATGTGGGGAATTGTCTGAAACTCATCTGACTAAATTAATGTTTACTATAGCAGCACAAACATATGAACTTGGGCTCTTTTATAGTCAGCAGAGATCTGCCCAATAGTTGATGGATATGTCTCATCCTAAACTCAGTCCCTACATTTGGTCAGATTAATATTTCACTATTGGCATTGATTGTATTTATTCTGCTTTGACTGGCTGCAGATGGTGTCTAGATGACCCAGGGTCACCTGTGCGACTAACTCAGATGTAGACATCTACACCTCAGACAAAAAGTTACACAACTGAATATCGGTCTTTTGATACTGTGAGAAGTGCTTTTGTAAGGTTCACTCTTATATCAAACAGAACTAATACCAAAGTGAGAGCAAGGCATGGTTTAAAACAGACAACTGATTAGGTTATTTCTTTAAATAGGAAAGACTTTGAGACAAATCTTTGTTCCTAATAATTCAAAACAAGGAGGGATGAAATCAGCATATTTTACATTCTATCACTTTGCTAACTGTGGGGCTACCATAGTTAGTATTCTGATGGTAATGACCTTTGAAAAAAAAGTTTGAAGGATCTCGTTTTCATTCCAGTGTGGTACAGGACTCATTTGAAAAGCTCTAATAGTACAAAGGTATGGAAAAAATGTGTTTTATGCATTTCAGTTTCACACCATTTTTTTCACCTCAGTGTGTGCCTCCAAGGCATAATTGAACATCTAACCCTTCTGATCCATCTGGTAGAATATATACAGAGAGTGGGACTAATTTAAAAGGGGTTTTGATTGACTGTAATTTACACATTCATGTAGCTTTTTGCTGTCTGCTTAGCATGACACACCCTTACCCAGTCTCCTGGCGCACTAATTAAACCAGCCTTAAATTGCCCTAGAATTATCTTAACCTTAGACAATGAAGGATAAATTCAGAGATGGACTGTCAGATGAAGAGGGATTTCAGTGGGAATATAAAGTGGTTTACATACTTGGCAAATCAGATAAACTGAGATAACCACCAGAATAATTTCATTTTACAACTGCAGTTACCTTACATTTACACAAAACTTAATTCCTGAAGGTGGCAGCATTCTGGCTAAACCTATATACAGTCTTCAATGCATGCAAAACCCTAGAACATGACCGTGAAATTATAAGTGTTAGTTTAACAGTAGTGCCACACATGACCTTTTAACACATATACCTGGGAGTATGCTCTGTGCTAGCAGTTAGTTGAAGTATTTTCCATGTTTTTCTCTTGAGCTGTAAAACTTAAAAAGAGCATTTTTTTCTCTTAGATGTCTTTCAGCGTATCATGCTACTGGTCTTCATTAACTACTGTAAGCATTACATACAAGAAATTATGGACTTGGAATATTTTTACCTGATTCTTTGTTTTGCAAAGCTTATTTTACATAACACAGGCACTGCAAAAGGAGCCACAACACAGAAGTTCTGTCTTCTCTGCACACTTTAAAACTCTCTTCATAATGTGAAATGAGCACTGTAGGGAGCTTCTATTTTTCTGTGAGGGGCTTTGTTTATATTAGCTGGGTTTTTTGTTCCCCCACTTCATTCCTTGTAGTTGCTACCTAAGCCTGTGTAGCCTGACTGGTTACAGAAAAAGAAGGGATAAGAGTTTCATCTATGCATGTCCCTATACATACAGAGGCATGAATCAACCATTTTTACTTAGGCAAATTTTTTAAAACTGCCTTTAGTAACGAACACTTGAGATCATACTGATATCAGAGGGGGAAGGTTCCATTAAGCCTAAAGATTATGTGATAAACCTTTTCTTTGGCTAGATTCACATCAGAAAAAGCAGAGAAGGGTTACATATTGCTGTTGCTAAGTTCCTGGGACAGCCAGAGGAAATTTTTCCCCAGAAGAAGACAAGCTCTAGTTCATCACCATCTGCTCAGAAAAAAACAGGCTTTTTGGAGAGGGTGAGTCCAGACTTTCACGCCTGCATAAGCAGGGCAAACAACCCCATGCAGAATGGCATTGCTATGGAGAGGTAAAGCAATATGTGGGCACATTCCCTTGTGCTTCTTCCTGGGAGAATTTACATCATTCCTTACTAACGGCTACACCTAAGTGTTGCAAACTACTCCCTAGTTCTTCTTGGCCATTTTCTGGTATGCAAAGCATATTTTCCAGTCTGACAGGGCCTTCTCCCTGCTGTAGCACAGGCTTTTGCTCATCAGGTTCCTGGAGCAGAAATCTTCTGACCAGTGTTCTGTGTTACGGTTTCTGCTCCAGGAACCTGACAGCTGAAGAGAGTGGCCTGGATTCCCTGTACCTCTCCCAGTGTGCTGCTCTCTCAGAGGCAGCCAGCAGCCATCCAGCTCCATAAAGCACATACTATTTAACTAGGAAAAAAAAAAAAACACTTAGAAAAAAACATCTTAAAAATGTTGAAATAGTATGAATAATACTTAGCTTACCTGCTTGTCACAGGTTTTTTTTCCCACACCAAAATCCTGTCAAGGGTTTGTCTCTGTCTTGCTCAGTCTTACATCTCCTAGTGATGAGATGAGTAAAATGCCTTTTCTGTCATGTCAGAATGGCAACTCTCAACATTTTCAGCTTCTCCATCTTCTTAAACTTCCAAAACTGACCAAACTAGTCTAAGCTAGTCCTATAGGGCAATACTTCAAAAAGTTTTTTTCTGCTTGATTTTAGTATTGCGATTTACCCACATTATTTTTAGTTCCTACTGCAAACATTCCTTGCATTCACAGATAAGTCAGGAAGACTTTAAGTAAAAACATGTATATAGCCTCAGTAAAGTCAGCACAGTTGCTATTGAATATGCTCTGCTCTATAACATCTGCAATATTAGCACAGATGAAATGACACTGGCACTGGCGGCCTGCTATTTTTGTTGGGAAGATTCTGATGCAGGATTTCACTCCAAAATCTTTTTTATCAGTTCTCTCTGGCAAAAAGGCAGCTGTCAGAGATCTACTGCATTACCCCTGGCCCCAGCCAAGGCAGAATTCTGACAAGGCAGAATTAGCTCATCCCTCGTGTGGTTGCACGACTGTCAGTGTTATACCTGTGGTTTTGTTTTCACCTCGGACACTTTGCCCTCCAGACGTGCTTGGAGACTGAGATATGAAGACAGCATGTCGGAATGTGTAGCAAAGAAAACTGGAGTAGCTGAGAGGCATTACCTCAGCTGATGGCATAACCTGCCATTCTTAGTAATCATTTGGATAAAAATAATTATTTCAAGGAGAAAATAATATATATAACAAAGAGCAAAATTGAACTGAGTGGAAATGAGGCCTGTGACTTCTTTCTGTTTCTGAAATAAGCTTAGACTTGTAGAAGAGCCCTGAGTGTAGCAGTATAACCTGAGTGTAGCAGTATAAACTTGGCTGTGCCCAATATAAAAGGAGTTGTGCCCAGACACAGAAGGGTAAATCACTATAACAAAATCCTTCCTCTGCAAGCTTCTGCAGGGGAAGCTTGTCTGTCCATCCTCTGTGTCCACTCATGCCTAGTAACTGTCACACAAACAAGGGAAGAAGCCCAGCTCTTTACTTCTCCTTCCACTCTTTTCTCACTAAAGAGTGATACTTTCAGAAATCTGTTTTCTCTCTACCTTGAGCTTTCACCGAGACTATGAGTAGATAAGCCATAAATACTTTACAGACCATTCAGATCTACCTGAGTGATATGCAAGTTTGTCCAGTTAGTTGCTTAAAAGCCTTTCCAACTATTGATTTAAATCATTGTATTTTTAAATGAAAGTTTTGCCTGTTTCACATGCTAGATGAAATTCTACCACTGTACATGATATGGCTGGGGTGGAGTTAATTTTCTTTATGGTGGCTGGTATGGGGCTGTGTTTTGGATTTGTGCTTATCATATTTTGATGAGTTGATCTGATTTATTGGAAAAAAGTCAACATAGTTGCACAATGAAGCTTTTTCAGCATTCACAAGTTTAAAAAATGATCTCTTAGTCACAAATAGAAAGCTTTACCTTTATACCTGGTTTCTGCATCTACAAAAAAAATTAAAAATTCTTTTCTGACAATGTGAAGGCAGCTGGAATCCATCACAGAGATTTTGTCCTGTTAAAATTATAAATGACACCTTATGAGAAAAAATACTACAAGTGCAATGTAACCTTCACATTAAAAATCTCTTTAATTCAGGTTTTTGTGCTTGATGATCTAATATACATAAACAGATATTGTCAATTTGTAAATACTTCTTTTTATTAATCTATAAGTAACAAAGTGTACTGCATATTTATTTCTGTATTCAAAAGCATACAGAATGTCTGTTCTTCTATGGTCTTAGAAAAAAACCTCCATAGGAAGTGCTTCAGTTGTATCTGAATCTCCAGGATTAAATAGATATTAGGCTTTCATGGGAACTTAAAGCTTCAGAAAATGGCTTTCAAATCAGGATGACTTGGCTTGGGAGTTTACACTGGCTCCCATCCAAGCAGAAATAGCCAAAAGAGCAAATTACACCTCCACACCCAGTTAGAAAGTCTTCAGGTATTAAGTTGTTTGTTAAGTAGAGTCATTGCGTTAGTAATTTTAGCTGTGTTTGTTCTTTGTGGAAGGCAACAGGCTCTTCCAGATAGTTTCAAAACACGGCAGGGCAAAACTTGATCTTATTAAAACTAAGTTTCTACACGAACTGTTGTTTCTCGCTTCACAGGCTTCCTCTGCTCTTCTCAGCCAAACTCATTGCTAGGGTATCTTTCTCCGTAAATTTTTTTTTTTACAAACATTTGTAAAAACTAGAAACTAACTTAAAAGCCTTTGCTTTAGGGAAAACAAGCAAAATAACAATTTTCACAGCAGACTCTTTTTTTTTATCTTTTTCTCCTTGTTATTTTGTATTTCCCACAAATGGATTAAAAATTTTACCTCTCTCTTGCAGAAAAGTCTTGTTACATTTTTTTTTAATTTAAAATTACAAGGTCAATAAACCTGATTAATGCTCTTTAAACTTCCTTAGACTTCTAAATACAATGTATTACTTAAAGCTGTAGCTCAGTTCTTATCAATGAATACCTTTTTATAGAAGTATGCTAAGAATTTATTTTCTGAGTATGTTTGTCTTCAGAAAGCAAGGGTGACAATGATTACACTAATAAAAATTTGTTTCACTTGGCCTATTGCTGTTGCACTGGGAAATTTCTCTTGGAACTGTCATCTTTCCTCTGCATCAGCAATGAAACTTCCCAGCTAGTTTCAGTGAAGAGCAAGACTTATTCTGACTCGCAGAGGAGTAACTGGAGGTAGAGTTCAGTTCAAAGGCTGATATATATGCAACCTACAAGCTCAACTTGTTCCTCTGGCTGCATGGGACTCCTCGCAGGAAGAGGAGAGGCAGGATTGTGTTTTGCAGAGGGAAAGAGTGCTTTAACTCTTACCGTACGAAACCACAATGCAACCCAAAGGAAGTCTGCTGAGCAGTGCCTGGTGAAGATAACCTTCCCAATCCAGGACTCCAGTGCAATCCCATACCCTCAGTCACCTGTGTATCTTCAGGCTGTCTGCAGACTACTGACATAATCTTGTGAGAGATGGATCTGTGGCAACCAGACATGCAGGAATTGCAGGCACAACTCTTTCAAACTTCCTCTGCCTTGCATACCACTGCAGAATTGCTGTGCAGGCTCCTTTCCCCTCACCAAGGAGCTGGGCTGTCCCTCAGGCTCAGTGACTACTGCTGACACTGGCCAGGGAGGTTTGAATCATGCCAGCTCTCAGGGTGATTCATCCTTCTCTTGTCCATGTCTCAAAGCATGCCCAAAATCAGCATATTTCAACTCACATATGGTTTCTAAGACAGAAAACTTTCAGCTGCCATTGCTGTGGCTCGTATGGTTTATTTCCAAATTTAAGAGGCATAAATGCCTCCTTGTTGGCTGAATTTGTAATCTGCAAATGACAGGATAGGTTTTATTTTGCCTTCTCAGACCTCTGTGGAATTTCTTGTAAATTCAGCTGCAGCATAGACACCAGAGCTTGTTTTGCAAGATATGCAGAAGAGGGCTGGTAGCATAACTAAACACAGCATAAGCCTTGAGGCTTCTTTCCAGCCAGCTGTCAAAGCTTTGAAACAATCATGTGTTTAAGGTACTGAAAGGACCACGGAGCATGAGCCTGATGGAATGCATGGCATTCATTTATCTCTGGAAGTTTACATGTCCTGCTTGATGAATTAAAGCTATAATGTGATGAAGTGAAAGATGAAAGAAGCTGCAAAGGAGTAAGAGCTTCTGTAGTTATAAAAATTGCTTGAAAACTTGTGTTCACCAAGGAAAACTTTTGATTGAAAATACTTGAAGGGATGAACAATTGATCTTGTACCTGACCAGACTGGTCAGTCACCATGATGATGCTTGACTCCGGATTTTTAAAAACTGCTCTAGAAAAGAACAGTATTTTCCCCTTCATGGATAGTGTGAGCTCTGAAGCTGAATCATGAGTAGATGTCTGACTCTGTGTCATAGGGGAAGGCTAACAGGAGAGGGAATGAGCGAGTAGCACACCCTAAACACAGAATCTTCTGCTTTTTTAGGCATCATCTGTAGCTCTGTGCTAAGTGTCCACAAAGTTTTGCAGATGACTAGGCAACCAATTTGCTGGTGATACTGTATGTAAACAGCCTGTACTGCAAACTTCTTAAGAGTTACGAGTGGTTTACTCATTTGTGTATTTGCTTTGAATTTAGACAAAATGGTAATCTGACGCTGCAAGGTGACTGCAAAAGCTGCTGAAGAATTCATTTAAGCACCCAGAAAACAAGGTTTAGAAGTAGATCTGCCATGCAGCTCGCTCAAATTATACATTTGTTTCTGTAGTCAGCCGTGTGGAATACCTTCCGTAAGTGGAGAAATATATGTACTATTTCTTTTATTTCTTCAGAAGGATGTATTTCTTCAGGGATGTATTTCTTCAGAGAGATGGAAAGCCAGCTCACTGTAGGTCTTCAGCCGATGCTCTGTCTAGCTGAACGTCATTACCCTGTGCTCCCTCTGTAGTCACAGGGAGGAGATGAGTACCTCCAGCAAGTAATTGAGAATATGGATGCTCTGATTCATCATCTACAGATTTCCTCTCCAGTGGCTGCCCAGGGAGGCAGTGCTCCTATTTACTTTACCCAAGTGTTTAAAGTTAAATATGCTAAAGAGTTCTCCAGACTAGCTAGGGAAATCCCAATGTTTTTTTCTATCTTCATTTCCTTTTCTGTCCTGGAAAGCAAGTCGCACAGAATTTGTATTTGAAATATGTGCATTCCCTTCTACAAATGAGAAAGGCGTATCTAGATTGCCATAATATCAGTCTCTCACAGAAATAATCAGGTTTATTTACTTATTGTTATCCTCAACTGCAGTAAGACTTTATCCAAAATATTTTGGGAATGGTTTGGGCCTACTCAGCTCCTGTCCTCCTTAGACATAAATTTTATGCTCCTACAGCTGGAGTTTCCAGTCTTACTGATGGATTCACTCTAGAGGGTAGAAGGAGACAAAAAACTTCTCCTTCTACTCCTCAGATGTGCATATTGCCTTTCCAGTTACCTCCTTCTGGAAGAAGTAGCTTCTCTGAGGGATCATCTTTCCAGTAAAGGGTTGATTGCATGAGGAAAGGAGAAGAGTGAGCAAAGCACTCTGTGGCCTGGTGTTCAAGGGACTTGTGGTGGGTAGAAAGGGAATAGCATAGGAGTGTTTGAATACCAAGTTTAACATCCCCTCATCAATTACACTTTGTCACTTACGTTGATAATGAGTTCCGAAGAGTTTTTGAATGACTGTTGACCACCTCTTTTGCTTCTCTCCTCTCAAAATCTGTTGTTGGTAGCATGTAACCTGCCATCTATGTATTTAAAACTAATTGCACATTTTAGATGCAAAGACAAGGAAAGCTGGGAGCTCTTGATTAAAAGATGGAGATTGCTTTTGCAAACAGAGACTGAGGAAAATGTCTTGCAGCTCCTGACTTCCAGGAGGATCAGCAAGTTGTGCCTGTTGCTGGTGCTACAGTTTGTAACTGGGGGCAGAAAGGTCCATAGATGTTTTCATGGGCCACAATTACGTACCTGAGTAGAAAATTTGGTCATTAGAGGACTCTCTAACTTCAGTAAACTAAGCAAGAATCCAAAGCTGAAATCTGTATACTAGAAATATGCAAGTTGTAAATGCAGTACCAATTTTTCAGATGGAAGTAAAATTAACATTCAACAAATAACCTCAGGGAACAATGGAATCTCCAGCATGCAAAAGCCTTCTGTCAGGACCAGATATAGTCTGAATTATGCACTCAGCTTCTAATGCGTGACAAGTAAAATTTTTGTAATGGTCCCCTCTAGCCTTAAAACTATGAACTGCTTCCTCTGGTACAGCAACCTAACTCAGCAGGCTGACAGGAGCAGGAGTTTATTGCACCAGCCACTGCTCTTAAAACCACACCCCAAAGGAAAGGTGCTTGCGAGGAAATTGGTGCAGTGCGTTAATGAAAGGCTACAGTGACCAGCACAGAGAGAGGATTCATTCATTCTGCTCTCTGAACAACCACAGTTTGCACCAGCTGGGGCAGGACAAACAGGAGGAGCATCTGAAAAATCACAATTAAGAGTGAAAACTGGGATTCAAGAATGTTCTTCCATTGGTGTTGGTGGTCCAGCTCTCTAGTTTTGCATTCTGTGTCTATGCAGAAACACTATCCAAGTGCCACCTTTCATGAAGGTGGTGCCTTTCTTCCGCAGGAAAAAGTTTCAAGTGCAAACTCAGCTCACATCACCCACCACAAATTACTTATTTGCAGATTCCTCAAACTTTTCCTCCTACTCAAAAACTGGATGAACATGAACATTATACTTTTCTGAAGTAAGGAATAAAATCAGATGTGATTTAGACAATTTTGAAGGTTTTTATTACCTTTCTTAAAACCATGTAAACTTTATGGTAAAACATTAATTTTTGCCATAAAATGAGAAACACCAAGATTGTGCCAAGAGTTATAAATGTATCAGCTAAGATTTTCCAGCCATTTCTAGTGATCAACAGAAAAGAATAGCCAATGTAGTGTCCATAGTGGGAGCTGGTGGGTTTGGTAGAATTTCTTTTTGAAATATTGGGTTTTTATTTCTTCGTGACTGAATTTTAACAGGATTCTTCGAAACATTGTTCACTCCTCTAAGCTGTGGATTTGGTATAAGTGGAAAGAGCTGTGTTTATTAAAGCAAATGACAGTCTGTTTTTTGCTTGCTTAGCAATTTCCATACCAAACTACCAACTGCATTGCTGTCTGTCTCAGCCATTTCCTAAATCCAGTTGTACCAGAAGAGTGAGGTTTACTTATTACTCTTCTTTTAGCTTTTTTGACAGCTTTTAAGAAAAAGACAATTAACTTATTTTAGATGATCATGTGTTTCACGCAGAGGGAACCAATTGCATTCATAACACATAAAGTTCTCCTATAAGCTTATTATAGGCACCTAGTCCCGTTATCCAATATATTCAGCATTCCTTTATTCTGACACAGTTTCTTAATAGATGCTTTACATTTCTGGTTTTGTTTGCTGTTCCTTTCAATTCTCAGCAATTTCAAACCCCTTCAAGTACCTGAGCAGCTTCTTGAAATGGCAAAAACCCCCAAATATGTCTTTTAAAGAAAGATTCTATTACACACAACACAAAAAATTGATGTTTCCAAGGCCAGAAGTTAGACACAATGATCCTTGTGGAACCCTTCCAATTCAGGTTGTTGTGATTCTATGATTTCCCACTGTTATTACCATTATTAATAATATTGTTACTATTATAAAACAATTACATCGCACTGTGATTTTTATGAATATGACTAAATCCAAATTCTCTTCCACAAAAATTAAAAAAAGGAGTTAGGGTTGTGCACATGCCTTCAGGCTATGACCTTATTGGCATCAGGGAGACCAAAGGTGTGGTGGGATGGCTCCTATGACTGGAGTGTTAGAAGGGAAGGGAAAGGAAGGATGCAGGCTCTTTAGGAAGGACAAATCAAGAGAAGGAGGTGGTGCTGTGCTCTAAGTCAGTGACCAGTTGGAGTACATGGAGCTCTGCTTGGGGATGGACAAAGAGCCAACCAAAAGCTTAACGGTCAGGATTAAAAGGAGGGCAGGGACAGGTGGCTCTGTAGTGAGGGTCTGCTACAGACCATGGGACCAGGAACATTGGAAGATGAGACCCTATATGTACAGATAGGACCACCCTTACATTCACAAACCCTGGTGCTCATGGGGGGACTTCAGCTGCCAGGATATCTGTGGAGAGACAACACAGCAATTCAGGAGGTTCCTGGAATGGCGCCAATAGTGAATTCCTTCTCCAAGTGACAGAGGAACCAATAAAAAGAGGTGCTGTGCTGGACCTTGTTCTTTCTGCAAACAGGGAAGGGCTTACAGGGAATGTGAAGCTCTGGGGCAGCCATGAATTGGTGGCATTTGAGATCCTCATAGCAGTGAGGAGAGTGCACAGCAAGTTCCCTACCTTGGCCTTCAGGCAGATTTTGGCCTCTCCAGTCATCTGCTTCATAGAGCGCCTGAGAATAAAGCTCTGGATGAACGAGAGGCTCCAGATCAAATTGTTAGTATTCAAGGATAACCTTCTCCAAGCTCAGGAATTATGCATCCCAATGAAAAGGAAGTCAGGCAAGAATACCAAGAAGGCCTGTGTGGATGAACAAGGAGCTCCAGGACTGACTCAAACACAAAAAGGAAGTCTATGGTGGGTGGAAGCACAGAGAGCTAGTCTGGGAGGAAAACAGAGAAACTGTCCCAGCAGCCAGAGATCAGGTTAGGAAAGATAAATCCCTGAAAAAAATTAAATCCAGTGACATAAAGGACAACACAAAACCTTCTATAGGTAAATCAGTGATAAAAGGAAGACTAGGAAAAATGTGGGTCCTCTCAAGAAGGAACTGAGAGATCTGGTTACCTGAGATATGAAGAAGACAGGTATACTCAAGGAATTTGGTTTCAATCTTCATCATTAAGTGCTCCATCCACAACACCCAAGCTGCTGAAAGTAAAGGCAGCAACTGAGAAAATTAAGAACTGCCAGCTGTAGGAGAAGACCAAGTTCAGGAACAGCTAAGGAATCTGAAGGTGCAAAAATCCATAGGACTTGATGAGATACATGTCCAAGTCCTGAGGGAATTGGACCAGGAAGTGGCTAAGTTGCTAGCCATCATATTTGAGAGGTTCTGGAAGTCAGCTGAAGTTGTCATTTATGGGAAAAGGGGAAACATAACCCCAATTTTTTAAAAGTTAAAAAAGAAAGACCTAAAGAACTGTAGATCTGTCAGTCTTACCTCAGTGCCCAGAAAGACCACAGACCAAATGCTCCTGGAAACTGTGATGAGGGAAATGAAAAAATAAGATGATTTATAACAGTCAACATGCCTTCACCAAGGGTAAATCATGCCTGAAAAATCTGGTGTCCTTCTACATTAGAGTTACAAAGTTGGTGAATAAGGGAAAAGCTACTGATGTAATCCACCTGGACCTGTGCAAAGCATTTGACACTGTCTGGCACAACATCCTTGTCTCTAAACTGGAGCAACAAGAATTTGATGGATGGTCAGTTTGTTAATAATGAAATAGCTGAATTGTCACAAATGAAAAAATTTTGGTCTGCATGGAGACCACTGATGAATGGCATTACTCAGAGGTGATACTGAGAATGGCACTGTTTAGCATCTTTGTCAGTGTCGCGGGCAGTGGGATCAAGTGCACCCTCAGCAAGTTTGCTGCTGACATCAAGCTGGGTGGTGCAGTCAACAAAGGGAAGGGATGCCATCTAGAGAGACATGGACAGGCTTGAGAGGTGGGCCCATGTGCAACAATACAAAGTTCAAGGTACTGCAAAGTGCAAGGACCTGGATCAGGACGATTCTAAGCACAAATACAGGCTTGGTAGAAAATGCCCTGAGGAGAAGGACCTGAGGCTAGTTAGTTGAGAAGTTCAACATGAACCAGAAATGTGCACTTGCAGCCCAGAAAGCCAGCCACAACCTGAACTGTATCAAAAGCACCATGGCCAGTAGGTCAAAGGAGATGATTCTGCCCCTCTGCCTGCTCTTGTGAGACACCATCTGGAGTGCTGCATCCAGCTCTGGGGCCCTCAGCGTAAGAAGGGTGTGCACCATTGGAGAAAGTCCAGGGGGCCATGAATATGATCAGAGGGCTGGAACAACTCTCCCATGAAGACAGGTTGAGAGAGTAGGAGTTGTTCAGTCTTGAGAGGAGAAGGCTCCAAGAGACGACTTATCACAGCCTTTCAGTGCCTGAAGGAGGCCTGCAAGAGAGGTAGAGAGGGATTTTTTACATGGACATATAGTGATAGGACTAAAGGGAATGGCTTTAAACTGAAAGAGGGTAAGTTTAGATTGGATACTTAAGAAATTCTTTACTGTGAAGGTGGTGAGGCGCTGGGACAGGTTGTCCAGAGAAGTTGTGGATCCCTGGAAGGGCTCAGGTCAAGTTGGACAAGGCTTTGAGAAACCTGGTCTCATGGCAGGTTTCCTACCCATAGCAGGGAGGATAGAACTAGATAATCTTTAAGGTCCCTTTCAAGTCAAACCATACCATGATAAGACAATTGTCATTCATTAACAAATAAAGATAGACACAGTTACAGTCAGATCATAGTCCAAAGGTGAGAGGGCAAGAAGGGTCTATAAGGTTAGCAGAGTTTCCTATCCCTGGAGAACACAGAGTACCCTCTGTGTTGCTTCCTGCAGTTGCACTCTCCCAGGCAAATTGAAGTCAATGCTTGGTTAAAGTGGACTTAGGTTTCTCACACCTTTCAAAAGCTTGTTTGGAAGACCTACACTTCTCAGGTACACATCTGAATCAGTGGATGAAGCATTCTGCCTTGCTGGAGTTCAGCCTGCCACCTTGGATGTGGGGTATAGAAACTGTTTATCACTCAGTTTCCTGAGTGACTGGTTGTTTTCTTAGGTGTGTGCCAGTACTCAGTGCACTATAAAGCCACACCTCTCCATTTTCACCAGTCTCATTCCTTGTCTAATTACGTGTGCACTGTCATATCTTGTGAAACCAACTAGATAACTTGCTAATATCATGACAATGCTTCCTTCTTCTATTTTTTTGTTGTTGTTGTTGAGGCATCAGTTTTATATTTAAAAGTGATTGAGACATTTTTAGTGTTTAAGCTTTGTTTCTTCTGACAACATCATTTATGCATCAGCGTCATAAAGGTATAAACTGCTTGTAATGATTTACTTCTTACAGAACTAAACACTAGTGTGAAATCAAATATTTTAATACTTATTCTTAATACCTGCTTTTCTTTTGTTGGCGTCACCTTCCCATCCTTTGTCTTTGTGTAGAAGAAACCCAAATGGTTTCAAAGTGCCCTGGAAGCTCAAAGATGACATGTGGGAGGGTTGTGTGTTTTTCCTAAATCTTCAACAAGAGGCCGCTTTCTCTCAAGGTCAAAGTTCAGAACATCCCCGGCTGAGAAGCAGATGCAGAGGAAAGGCAAAGAGAGGATGACTGTGAATGCAGTGAAATAGCAGACAATTTTGTCTGAAGTTGCATAGGTATCTCAATATCTTTTGACAGATGTAAGATGTTTATACATTCCCACCATATTGATTAATTTCTGAATGTGTGCTCAAGTACACTGTCATATTTTATGCATGGATTAGATATACCAAATGATCAGAGATAGCACCTGTGTACCTTCCATAGCAGCAAGGGAGCTCTCCCCAGCAATGACACCAGAAGAGGAAGCTGGGGGCTGGGAAGGGTGGAGGGCATGGTAAAGGTCTGGAGAATGAAAATCTCCACTGCAGGTACCAGGGAAGGATCTACCGCAGTGACAAGATCTCTGTTGAGGGACACCTCTGAGACACCCCCTAAGATGCCACATGGCTCGGTACCAGTCCCTGCAAGTACTGAAAATCTGTACTGCCACTGGGGGTGTGTATAAGGCACTAGCAGAAAAATAGACACTTCTAGATTTGTATGGCTCAGGTCTGAAACATTTTAGCCAAAATGCTATGCAAATGAAACTAGAAAAATCCATACCAGCTGGTTTTAAAGGGTTTTCTAAAGGCAATTTTCCCACATAAACCTCCAGAAGGGGGGAAAATAGCAAAAAACCCAAATCAACCAACCAACCAACCAACCAACCAAAAACTAGATTAGTCAACATGGAGAATATCTATTTCCCTAGATTTTCTCATATTCTGAGAATGCTTGTTCAAATCATTTAAACTAAGCATGACTTAAAATTTTTCATGTGTCCTTTAGATACATTTTTCATGTGTCCTTCATGTGTCATACACAGGGTGAGCGAACACTTGGCATCATCTGCTCCCCCTGTGCTCAGAGGAAGCTCTGTCATCATCATAGGCATTGGGAGCTGTGGTGTCTGTGAAAACTGTGAGTAGACAACAGAAAGCAGGGAGTTTTCACAGGTGTAGTGAAGGATGTTCTTATTAAACTGGAGACCAGTAAGATCTGAAACTTTTCAGAGGGGCGATGTCTCTCCTCCATGCGATGGTGACCAAACCAAAATATTAGTCTCTTAGCATTCAAAAGGAAACAGATCTAGACAAAATGCAGAACTTTATGAGAAATCTAAATCTCTGCGTTGTATATACAATTAAGTAAAATTAATAGACAAATATTTTTGTAAGTATTTTTAAAATGAAGCTTCAATAAATACCGAAGTGGATATTTGCTTGCATAGAATCTTTGTCGTACATGTAATCCCAGTAATTGCTTCCCTTTAATTAGGTTTGTAATAGGTACCCAACCCAGTCTAGATGTTCTTCAGCAACTTGTCTGAGATGTCTATGGGCCAGATTGCAACAGAAGCTGACGGAGGAACAATGGAATAACACACCATGAGCCTGCCCATCGTCAAGTGACCAACAAGGGTTGGTCATATCTTCAGCTCATGCAGAGTTTGGAACTCAGGCATAGATAAATCCCACCTGGCTAACTAAGTGCCTGCCCAATAAAAACACCACAAACTGTGATGCTAGAAGCACAGTCATATCAACTTTCTCAGGAGTCAGAAAGAACCATCTCTGGAGGTTCACCTTTGAGCTGTCTGGAGCAGGTGACACTATTGACAATAGAAATATTTGTGATGCTTTACCTAGGCAGGTGACATAAACCTAGGCCTTGGAGGGAGGTAAGGGAAAGCTGGTCCACACAGCAAGTATGATAAGCATGGGAAATAAGACAACTCATTAAATGCTTTTCCAACCTCAGGCGATCCTCTTTAGGCCCTGTGGGGGATTTATTTCTTGGACTTAGAGATATGAGAAATCTCCACCATCTGCTCTTTAGCAGAGAGTTTGAAAGACCTAAAAAATCATACTGGTGTTCAAAAGTACCTTGTCAAGAGAATAAATTAAAAGCCTGATTCACATAATTTAGGACTACAGCTTAATGGATCTGGTTTCAAACCTCCTGTAGAGATGGTTCTGGCTATACTATATATGGGGAAACCCATTTCACCTACAGAAACAGATTTCCCCTCATGGGACCTATTCCAAAGTTCAGGAAACTCAAGGATATCCATTCCCATTAATTCAATAATCTCTGGGTCAGTCACTTCCCAGAGATGAAAGACAGAATCCAGAACAACTGGAGAGATAAAACAAGCTGATCTTTATTTCCAGTAATGCACCACATTAATTCTTAATGGTACATAATGATGGTTATTTACAGAGAAGGCTTACTCTTGATTAAAAGAGAAGTTTAGTTATCATTCTTAGAAGGTATGCTCTTTATTTTGTTGTGCAAGGCCCCATCATCCAGTAATATGCCAGCAAATGACCTGGAGAAGGTGACTAACAAACGGCTACTTATTGCTCTCATAACAGAGTGCATTCAGTGAAATAATCAATCCTGAAGTTTAAAACAATAGAAGGAAGAACTTTTTCACATTGTACCTAACTAAATCTGAGGACCTCACTGCCACAGGGTGTTTTGGTGGTATAAAAGTGTTCAATTCATTAAGAAAGGTGCCTCAAATACTGTTAGGTACAGCCATATGGATGCAATTTCCAGCTCATGAAGTTCGTAACCACCAATGAACCTCTCCCATGAGTTCCTTTAGAACTTGTCTATTACACCAAGCAATTGCTGTTGGCCACTCTCAGACTCAAACTGCTAAGTTAAAGGGAACTATGGTCTGATATCCATGGCTAGTGATGGGATACATTTTTATGTCATTAAAACTACACAATATTTTTATTAAGACATCTTCTCACAAGTTTAGTATGCAAGCATAGAATATACAAAGATCCTCAGCCAGACTTAGTACTTTACAGGCTTTGTCTGAAACATAAAAAGAGCTCAGATGCCAACAAACTAGCGCTCATATAAAACCAGAAAATAACAATGCCACCACACTAAAGAAGTTGATGTGTAATATATTATGTAAATAAAATGTAAAATAGAAATATTTCATTATGAAAATATATTAAAATACATACTCCAAGTCTTAAGCCTGGACATTGGCTTTTTCACTCAGATAATTAATAAAAATCTGACATCTTAAAATATTTTGATTTTACTCAGTGATTTTCATTTTTAATTACTAATTTTTAATAAAGCATTGTATTAGAGAAGTGATTTTAACCTTACTGCTTACTGTCACCAATGGCAATACTGCAATAATGATTGCTACTTCCACTTTCTCATTGACCCCTAACACCCAGATGCAAGACACACCACAAAAATATGCCTTGAAAAAAAGACACAGGTGTCTATGCACCAAAATAATTTGGAGGGGCAGGGCAGCACCTGAAGTCACTATCAGTGTCTGACTAAGATGGCAAAAAACATCCAAGAAAATGGCTACCTCTTCAGGGGCCCGGTTCATACTTGAATAAGGCTGGATTCAGAATATCTTTGTGCTATTAGTCATACAATTCACACAGCAATCAGTGCCTGAGCAGTCAGATTAGACAAGAAACTGCATGCTTTGCTCGTAGCTCACATACCTGGACTATATAGTCAGTTGAAAAGAAGCGATCTCAATCCCAGTAGTGTCCCAGCTGGTTTGTTCCCGTAGCTGGTTTGTTAGTGCTGTGGAAGAGCAAATGCTCCCTGAGCCTCAGCAAAGGCAGTAGATAAAGATTGCTGACCATGCCCTGCAGCAGCATCTACAAATACCTGGTTGTTTCTATATAAAGGCTGCCCTGGGACTTCTCTTATCACCGTCAGGCATACCCATTAATTAGAGGACAGGCTCTAAGGGCTAGAAGGAAGAGCACTGCTTTCCCTTCTCTCATCTCTCCTTCCTTTCTTCCCAGGAAGAAGGGGAAGTTGAGGGATTAACTCTCCTTACACCACATTTAAAGGCATTGTGAGGAGCACTCAGCCAGCAATACTGCTATCCCTCCTCCAGCTCCACTACAGTGAGAGCAGGACTGAGCAGGCCTGTCTGTCTGCCTGTCTCTCACCTGCCCATCCTGCTTAGCAGTTTTCAGGAGGAAGGAAACACATGAGGTTGTCAAAGGTAAAACAATTGTCCTGCAAAAAGGACTTAGAACCAAAATGGGAACGCAATGTCTCTTGGCAAGAATGGAAAAAAGTTGAAAGTAAAAGCAGGATAAGAGCACTATGCTTCAGGAGTTTACTTGCTTTTGGGTACTAGAAGCATTAAGACTGAGTAAAAATATTGTTCAGTGTTTCAATTTCATGGATGTTTTAATGTAATATACTTAGAGATGGTGAGTTTTTTTGTGTTACTTACATTCCTAGTTCATTTGGAGCCTGAACATGAATTTGGAATTATATAAAAAATATGTGAATATTTATCTAAAAAATCCAAATTATCCTATCATGAATGTTTGCCTTCTCAAGCTCATACTCAGAATTTATCCTTGCTATTATCTTCTTATCATGTACAAAGAGTTAGCAAGTCAGCTGAGGGAGGAACACCAGAAGAGTGAAGCAGGGCTCCAGACACAGTTTTATAGCTTTGCCCTTTTTGCCCAGACATGCTTCTGCTGTTCCACTTGTTTATCTGAAGCCAAATCTGTTGAAAGTGATATGAACTTTTCACCATCTTAGTCAAATTCACCTTTAACTACCCTAAGTGTTCATCCTTCAGCTTTACCAGCCAAGGTTTTCAAGCTGTTGGTTTGTTGTGCTTGTTTGGGTTTTTTTTACTGGCCACTGAAATTAGATTGCTTAAATCATCTTCTTTTGAAGTGATGCTGTGATGCTGTTACCCAACATGGTTTTCTAACTAGCAGGCCTGGTTTTAGCAGCACTAATCTGGGGACAGGTTTCAATATCATGCCGCTTAGATGCCTGGATGTGACTTCACAAGTCTTGTTGTGCTTGTTTTTTTTAGACATGTTGCTTAAAGTTCAGTCCCTGCCTGTCATAAAATTAGTCCCGGGTAGATTCATATTGCACCTATCCTCCTAGATCTTTATTTTCTTGGCACTTTCTCCCTTCAGTTTAGGATTATAACTGTTCTTTGTCTCATCACAGAGGTTCTCTTCTTTATCTATAAGCAGGACAGCTCATGAAATTTCAAATTTATTTTGAGTTATAAAAAGTGTAAGATGTACTGTAAAAGCAAAATTTCCAAATTAATATTAGTGTTTTACTTACTAGGCACAGAAAAATTTGTTCTAAGCAGTAAAATATAGAACACATTTCAAACATTATGCCTGAGTTTTATTTAGCCACATTGCTTCAGCCACTCTACTCTTCCCCAAATAAACCTTTACTTCCCTCACGTGTACTTTACAATTTTTTTTCTGGTTGCCTGGCATTTTTTCTGAACTTCTGTGGATAAACTGTGGGTTTTTTGGCATTATCTAAATGCCAGCAATGTAATCAGATACCGCTAATTATTTTTTCCATAACACCAATTATTTAAAAAAATGGAAACAAATAACAAAATATATAATAATGTTAAAATATTTGCAATATAAATAGTAGATTGTTTCTGGTTTCAGATGGATGTTTTGCTAACATTGCAGTATCTTCAGTTCTGACAATCTTTCATTATTTATCGAGCTGGCAATGTGTCATTAGTACTACAAAGAACAATTTTTCAACAGCTTTTATGAAGTAAGGTGTTTTACGAAATAATTCCAGAAGCATATGGGGGTTTCTTCACATATTTTTTGTACAAATTTGCTTTTTGCTTTTTCATGTGTTTTAAGGGCAGGGACCAATTGCCCTCCAGTGCTTCTGAAGTCAAACAAATAGCAGTTTTCCCTTTGCTCCTCAGATGTGAGTGTGGATCTTTGTCTCCAACCCTGCATCCAAAGAGAAATTTGCAATGGTTCATATTCAGATCTTCAAAATGCTATCTAGACATTTTCACAGCACAGGGAAGTATACCAATTTCACCCATACCCAAAGCAAGTCAGGCATATTATCAGCTGAGATACATTTATAAATTGGCTGGTCTTCATAAAAATTTTAGATCAGTGTCTTTGATTAACAAGAAGGAAGTTAATTATATGCTGTAAGTGATGTTTTAAACATTATGCTTAAAATCAAGTAATATAAATAATTTATTTGCACTCATTTGACCTTTGCTTATTGTCTGAATTGAACAGGTTTCCTCTCTCCTATTGTATCAGAAGGTTTTACTTTTATTTCTTTATTTAGCAAACTAGGAGAAAGCAGCCTAATGTACAGGCAGCTTTATTCTTACCTGCAGCATCACAGATAGGAGCACCTGCAGCAAAGCAGCACACAAGTCCTGCCACTAACCTGTCTCACTTTCTTGTACTAAGACCATTTTCTCCCTCAAGTACACAATGAGTACATTTCCTGTCTGGTTTCAGTTCCTGGCTCCAAGGATGCTTCCCTTCATGCCTAAACATCTTCAAAAAAAAAGCAGCTCTAAAATCACCATCACAGGCCAATGCCAGTGAAGGTATGGATTCATGATGGCTTTGCTAATCCCACCAGGAGTACAAGATGTTCACCATTGTATGAACCAATAAGTTTCTAGGACTATTATTTTCTGTGATACCTTAGTAAAAACTGCAGAAGTTTCTGAACATATCCTTTCTTTTGTTTGACTTTGAAGTTACAGTTAGGCCCATGCTCATGGTGGATGCATTCAGAATTTCCCTCTGTACCAGGAAGCCATTGCCTTCACCTATCTCCAGCACTTCTGCGTCATGCTCAGAGCAGTGATCCTGGGGCCCTCTGTTGCTCTCTCTGGTGAGAGTGAGATAAGATCAAGGCAGAGTCCACTTCCCACAAACAGATACTCTTCCACCAGAAACAAAAGCAAAATCTAGTCTGGACAAATACCAGAAATCTTTTATACACAACTGTGTCTACTGTTTTGGAAGCCCAGGCTGCTACAAAGCCAAAGGCCAAGCAGGCCTTTGCAGGTCTTAGGTCTTGCTGGAGGGAGTGGGAGCAGCTGCATCTCATTTCTGAAAACCAAACACAGAAGTAATCAAACAGCAGTAAAAGCTGGAAAAGCAAATTAAGGTGATCATCATCCCCATCTTTAAAAGAATAATTTGTGAGATTGGCCACTATATATTAAACTCAATAGCTGAGCAAAGATCTCTTCGGTCTTTACTGCTCCTGGATTGCTGCTACTTTCTAGATCCTATTTGATGCCTATTTCCCTACCATCAGGTCTTTCCTTTCTAGATGCTGAAGACAGGCCAAGTAAATTCAATGAGAGAAAACAAATCTGCTTAGCCTCTTTTCCTCTAAGAGGTAAAGAAAGTGAGAAAGCTTGGGATGATTTCAGCAGTAAGTGAATTCTTACCTTCTCATTTAAGTCTTTCTTTTTAGGAGATAATGAATGACAGAGGATAGCTTTGGGTTTGGAGAGAGATGGGGAGGACTATATGGTCCAAAGACTTCCTTGATTTTCCAAGATGATACTTGAAGACCTCTGAAGAACTTCTCTGGTCAGCACCTCGTGTATTCTCTGACATCACATCCTGGATGCTGCCATGCCAGCAAATGTTCCATTTTACACCAGAAGTCTTTTTCTGTCACTGCAGACCTGCCTTACGCAGAAAACTTAAGGGAGTATCATGGTTTGGACATGGGTCTTGGAGAGTTCCTGGGCTGGGCAGTCAGGCCCAGGAGCTGGGAAGTACTCCCAGGTTGTAATAGTGCAGAGATGGCAAGACTGTCTTTCAGTGGTGGGACTCATCACTTAGAGGGAGCTGTGGCAGTAAGACATTCATGCACCCATATCCTGCATGTAAGCCTAGACCCTGCTGCAAACCCCTGTGCCACTGAACTTGGCTTCAGCAGAAGATGAAACTCACTAGCTGCTCTTTAAAAGGAAAGTTGTACCCCAGAATGAGAGAATGAGAAAGCAGCCAGGACATGCTAATTGCTTGAAAAATAGGAGGTGACTGACCGCCACTCAGGGCTCTTATGAATCCAAATATTTTTCTGTTGCAGTTGAATCCAAAGGTTTAACAGAGATGACAGACATAATCTCAGAGTGAGCAATTTTGTGGCTGCCCTGCTCTAGTCATGCTAATTTCTGCCCACTTTTTCTTACATATATTTTCTAGTTTAGTTGCAAGGCTGTCTTTCTGATTATATTCCTACGTTTGCCCCACACATTTTCAGCAACTCAGAAACAACATTTTTATCATCATGATTACTATTATCAACAGTCACTAGCAGCAGTAAGCTGAATGAGTAGGCTACAAAAATCATCTTTTCTGAGGAAACTGAAAATTGCCTTTGGCATGATCCTGCCAAAATGAAATGTTAACATTCAATTTCATTTCCAGACAGATGGGCTGATAATATAATGAGAGAAATTCTTTTGGACTGATATGTATGCTTAGCAATCTAAAGTAATGTTGACAGGAGAAGCCTATACTGCATAAAAATTTTCCCAGCAAAAACTGTGATCCTGCTGGTATTTAAGTGAGATTTCCAAAATATATCAAAACATAAGAGTATGGTGAAACAGAAACTCATGTAGCACAAGCATTGCAAAGTATGTCTGTGTGCCTTACTTGTCAAACAAGTCCCAGGAGCTTCAGCTCCATAAATGTAAAATAAGGTATATCAGAGGTGAGTGCATTGCTACTCATAAGTTATCTTCAAGTGCACCAGGTGAGACAGAGTCCTGCCCCTACTTTGCTGCGATATTTCAGACCAGTCACTGCATCTTGCTGTGCCTTGGGTTCCTCATACTAAAACAAAGTAAATCTTACCAATGTCATCACACACTGCTTTGATGGAGTGTGTGGTATTTCCCATTTGCTTTCTCTTCCTATTACAGACATTCTGTAGCCTTCCATATTGGTCTGAATATAACACTGATAAAATAATTCAAATCCACATTTCTGGGTGTTCGCCAGAAAACAGAGTTCAGGGCTTGGGCTGGATTTCTGTTTCAGAATGGAGGTCTTTGTTAACTTAAGTATGACAGATTCTCCAGGTGATTGCTGAGTAAACATGCTTCCTTTAATCAAGAGGATAAAGCTAGAGCAGAAAAGTTTAATTGTTTCTGTTGTTGGGGTTTTTCCCTTCCCACACAGGGAAGGTTAATTTGAGAGTGCAGTATTAGGGTGTGTGTTCATTATTATCTCATGTAGATACAAGACCCTCAAGGGGGAAATTGCTTATTGCTGACCCAGATCAAAAGCCTCCTCTCTGAACTCCACAACAGGGGCAGGCATGAGTCATACTGGGGACTTGTGCCAGGAGGGGTACAGGACCAAATATGTTCCTGTGAAATGTTCAGAAAGCTGACTGAAATGTGTGTATATGTACATATTTGTCTGAAAGTAGACTGCATCAAATATGGATAAAGCAGGTTTGAAATCATCTGCAGACTTGGGCTTTTGCAATCTTGGAGACCCATTTTAAAAAACTGACTCAAGAACTGTATTTTAAAAGTAATAAGACCACTGCCATAGAAGAAGGGGGCTTTGAGAAGCACTTGAATACATCAGCTAATTCCTGAAAATGGGAGTCACTGGGATGTGGACTCTTAGTGGGCTCTGTAATATTAGTAGGTGACTGGTTGAATTTTCAGATACCAAAAAAAAAGAATAAATTTAAAAATTTTTCCATGGAAAGAAAAGTTTTCATTAACTGTATTATACACCAGTTATAGTTGTAATTATATATTTCTGTTTCCAAAATGATCCATGGCCCTTTCCTCTGCTGTTTTGTAAGGTGCTAACAGGGGTAAGAGGACAAAAAGCATAAAAACCTTCATCTAGAATAGAAAGGAGATAAAAGCACCAGGAGTACAAAATGACTGTTAGGTGGATACCACTAGTAGTGTTTTATTAACTCCTATATTCCAAAAGGGTAATGGTCAGCAGATTAGGACTTCTTCAAGCTGCATCAAACTACTGTACATTTTTCCATTATTTTTCACTTAGATGAAACTATTTTTTAAACATTGTAAATGTGCAATTTATATTTTTTAGCATTTATTTGGAAATCCTATTTGAAATTTCATGACAAGTTTTCCCACTGAAGAATTGTTCTTATTTATCTTGTCTTGTAAGTCCATGTGCACTCTTCATAATGAGGTATGGCAAAGAAAGTAACAGCTAGTACTCTTGTTTTCACTTCTACTAGGGCTATTATTGTTGTTTGAGACGTTTTATCATCTTTTGTAGATCAAATTATCTTCTATTATAACAAAAAATTTGACTCAGCAAGGGATATTTTGGTCTGTAAAAGAACATTCCTATTTTGTAGCTGCAAGAATTAACTTCTTCTATCCAGTTGTCAAAATAGAATTTCAGCGAGAAGTAATTTTGAGTGATAAAAACTGTCAACCTTTCTTGGCTATCAATCTGACATGAAAGAATAAAAAATACAAAAAATAATGTTTCAAATTCTGCAAACGAAAAAATAAAAATCCATCCAAAAAGAACAACTGGAAAACCTAAAAGTAAAAATGTTTTTAAATTGACTATTTTTTTTAAATATATGATTAAGCAAAAGTTCTGAAATAAGATACTTGGGTTCGTAAAAGAATATGAAATTTTTATATGTACAACAATTAACTTTTTACTTAATCCAAAAGCAAATTTCAGGTTGTTGAGAATTTCCCAGAAAAGGGAAAATGCAGATAGGATCCATTTAACACTGTCTGTCCCGGTCTGCCTCACTGACTCACTGATGGGCATGTCAAGGTTGTACCAAGAGCTGTGTGACAAAGGGGACATGCACGACTGGCTTTGGCAGCCCCAGCCAGTAGCAAGACAGCAAATCACCCATGATAAGTGGCACGGAGACGCGGCGTGCTGCAAAGCTGCTTACCCAGCAGGAGCATGGGACCTCACCCTGGCAGGGGCTGAGCAGCCCCAGAGGTGCTGAGCACTCTTTTCCCAGCTCAGGTCCAGTCCTGGGAGATGCCAAGCACCATGGAGGGCTCAGCAGGCTTAGGAGCACACAGTGGTATTGCACTTTCAGGGTTGAAGTGTGCACCCCCTTCCCAGCTTCAGTCACAGAGCATAAGGCCACTCTAATGTCTCCATGCCCATTAAGGGGTGGTTCAGATGTCCCAAAGACACAAGGAGGCACTTAAAAACAGCAGTTTTTAACACCAGTGCTGCAGAACAAAGAGCACAGTAGGGAATCCTCTTTGATTTCTTCGTCCCACTCACAACTGTGCTGTCACCATCAAAAACGAGGCCAGAAGAGAGCTGTGCAGTACATCCTCTCTCTCCTCCACTACCTGTTGTTTTGGGCAGCTCTCCAGTTTCTCTAACACTCTCTCCACTCTGTGTCAGCGAGAGCACAGCCCGTTGGAAGGGAAAGGTATGGCATGAGGAGGCTTTGCAGTTGGTAAAGGAAGAAAATCTTCTGCTTCAGATACTCTTGAAGCCTCATGAATAAAGCACTATTTTTTCCCTAAAATTAATATGATACCTCTTTAGTGACAGCCCCATTCTGCTCTGAGTGCTTCACTTCTGTGAACAATGTGCATGGAACTCACTCCTTTGTGCCTGGAAGTAAACAAATGGACTTCTAATTTAAATGAATAATTTCTTAAAGTCCATGTTCTTTGTGGTAATATTCATTAAGTTCTTCTACTATATGGGGTGCAAAGAGAAAACTGGAAGTTGCATTCAAAGCAATGTTACCATTTTAATGATTCCTTATGTTGTGAGTAATTTATAAATCACTCGCTATCTTCTCAGCGAAGCTTGCCTTCTGTTTTTAAAACGTACCTTTTTGTATCCAACAAAGGGTTTCAGCGCAATAAGAATTAAGGTGTGTCTCTTAGCTTTTACCTGCAAGCAATAATGATGTTGTCAAGCGTTTCAGGTGAGACCAGCCCAGGATTTTGGGGTGGGGAAAGACACTCTGTTATACAGCATCTTCAGTTCTTCCCTCAGAGGGAGGCAGAGACACCTTGAAGGGCTGAGTATAAGGACATATACGGAGTGTCTTTTTAAATAGTCACCAGAGCTGGGGGGGGAGGGGAAGAGGAACAGGCTTGTAACCATAACTCAGTTGGACTTGTTTCTGAGAAGCCAGATGCCATGGATTGGCTCCCTCACCGAACGGCTGCCTTTCTGTCCCTTTTGCTGGTAAGTCGGATTTTAAAACATATTTGTAAACTCTGTGATTACACCAGTTTTCATCTTCCTCAGCAGACCATTACATTTTACAATGTAAACTCTTCCCCAAAAGTATCTTGTGAAATTTACATCAAAAACCAAAGCTCTGCTCATTTTCAACAGCATTTCTGAACATTCTATAAAATTAAATTAGCTTTTCATTAAGTACTGACAAATGTTTCTTTTTAGACTTTTGGTGATCTGTTGATATTCAAGATGTGACTTTCTATGTTTACGGCATGACTTTTCAGGCAAATGTTTTCTGTGGCTGCTATTTAAAGGTCACAGTTATTAATAAAATGCTTATAATTATAAAAATATTAATGGTTGGATATAATTTGGTTCTATGTCTTTACTTTTTTATCAGTTGAGGAAATACCATTTTCTAAAAAATTCATAACTCTTTTTTCTAAAATGATTAGCAAGATCGCTTCAGAGCTGACCAAATTCTACAGCTATATTCAAGAGAGAAAAAACTGACAAAAATTAGTGATCTCAGCTAAGTAAAAATCAAGATTTGGCCTATTATTTCACATTGCAAAGGATCCCTGTGTTGTTGTGCCCTAGTGTGTGAGCCGCCATGTGCTGAGCAAGTGAATGTATGATGAAAGTGTTGCTCTTTGAGTTTGTTTTTCTGACTGTAAAAGGAAAGTTGTGGCTATGGTCAAGTGGCATGCTTGTTCAATGTGTTCATCAAGGCATGGAAATTACCCAGAAGGGACTTAAAAGGGCTATGGGTGCCCTACTGCTCCTGTAATCTGATTTTTGTGTGGATTAATTTTACTCATCTCTGCTGACCTCTTGAAATTTAGTAGAGCTTTAAGGCCCCAAAGACTGAGGAGAGCAGGATTTCTACTATAGTTACATCCCATGGTTTTCATGCAATTTTACATTTTACACAGTGTATTAGTATGCATAAATGTTTATTAAATTCTCATTACTGAGTTCTCTAGAAATGCTATAGTCTGAGAAAAAGTTTGTGTTATAGATTAAGAAATCCTAAAACCATTATGAAAATATAATCCATTAATTTTAGGTGACAGCTCTGCAATCAGTAAAATAGAACTAATTAACACAGAGCAGCTGCCAAGCAAGCAAGCAAGGGCAAAACTTGGCAAAAGGAAGCTGTGGTTCGGATAAGTTTCTGCTTGTTCGAGGCAGCAGAGAGGTGTGTGAGATTGGCCTGTTGCACATCACACTAACACTTCTGGATTTTCATGAAGCACTAGTGACTATTCATTTTACCCAGTTACCTGGTGAGGCATACTCACAGTGTGTTGAAGTTCAAAAAGCTTGACTGTTTTATGTCTAAAACCTGTCCATTCAAAAGACATTTTGCTGCTTTGCTTTTCTCAGCAGCTCTGGAGCCGTTTTTATTCTTTCAGTACATTGTTGTGACAATTGTGAGTGATGGAGGATAGGTGTTGGGTCAGAAAAAAAGAGAAATTCTGAAAAATGCCTTTTTGTTTTGATGACTCTCAAATATTTGGACTTTTACTACTCAGAGGAAACCCTTGTTCTTGTTATGTGTTCTTCTGCCCAGCAATGTTCATGATGGCCTGTATGGCTTAATAGCATCTTTCAGTGCTTTACAGAAAGGTGACAAACAAACTGTTGAGATCAAATAAATTATAAATTTATGTATCCAGTTTTAGCGTATTCTGAGAAAGAATTTTGGCTTTCAGCTTAACTAATCTTTCATGAAAATCACCCATCTGAATGATGTGTCTGGTTAGTATATGGTTTATAAGTTGCATCAAATAAAACTACTATGAAGTTATACATATTTTAGTACACTACTGCATTTTCAAAAAAAAAAAAGGAAACTTACCAGCCCTGAAACAAAAAGTTTTCTCTATGAATTTCACCATTGGTGGGACTGATTCTGCAACCATAGCTCATGTGACTTCAAAGACATTATTCTCATGAGTAAGGGAGTTCTGTTTGTGATACTAGCACAGACACGTTTTATGGAAATAACCTGTTTGATCAGGTATGACTCTTCTCCTGCCAGCTATCATGTGACAGCCAATAATTTTAAATTCACCACATCTCTTATGCACTTTTGTCTGGATACATTTTCCCATGTGTTATCTAGGCTTATTTTTTTCCCCCCCAGTTGTTAGGCTCTGGTTACACATCCTACTCATAACTTGATTGCACAAATAATAGTCAGGAGCTAAATCCTCTCTTTCTATATTCATATGAAACATCTGCCAGGATTGAATCAGGAACCTGCAGGTTCTTCTGCCAAAAAATTTTGTTGTGGAAATAGAAACTAAAGCAATTCCACATCCAGGAATTATCACCTAAGATTAGGTACTTAAGCCTGCAGTTTTACATTCCTAAGTAAAATGGCCATTCATCAAACATGCATTTGCAGGCAGAACACTTTAAGTCATATCAGAATTCAGGTTTTATTGAGGAGATTTATTGAGAGCAGTTAGCATGACTAATTTAAAAACTCAAATTTTAATGATAATGGCATACACCCTCTATTGAAATTAGGTTTTTGTTCATTTTATCTAATAATTAAGAACAGTGACTTTTTGGAAATGTGTTGTATGTGCATACTATAGAAGATACAATAGCAGGACAGAAATAATCTCAGTGGAAACTTTCTCAAAGTGGTCAGCTCTTTGAGTAAACTTATTTTAAAATAAATAAAACTTCAAAGTATATTCTTCAGCCTGACAAGAGCATTGTTACAATTCCTGTATTACTCCTGTCACAATTGTTGAAATGGTAATGTATTCTCCATCCTGGGTGCAATTCAAAGTATTGCTAACATAGGAAACACCTCACCTCCTCTGAATTAGAAAATAAAATGCTAGAAAAATCACCCAGAAAATATTTCCCTTTTAACTGGGTGAAGTACATTAATAAGTGGCATATGAAAAGGTGAAGTATAGAAAATCATGTTTCAATTAAAAAGTTATCAAATTGCATATTTTTAAAATATGAGGGATTGTCTTATATTTGAACTCTGCTTCTCATTATTTCATATGCACTGATGTATCATTTTTTTTTTAAGAGATGCAGAAGAAATTAAGGGCTCATTATTGCAACCCTTTTCTAGTCAAGGCTTTGGATGAGTAAGAAAGACGTAAATGTCCCAAAACGCTGACAGTACCAGAGCTACCACAGCAGCCTGATGACTAACACAATACGTGTGAGTTCTCAGCACTCCTCCCATCCAGGTGAACAACAATGCCACTGTTGACTTCAAAGAGAGAGAAGCAGATCCCATATGAATAATGCTGGGAAGATGTTAAAGGCGTGTTCAGTCATTCAGATTTGAGTAGGTGGAGGAGGGAGGATTCCGTAATTACGTATGATATTGCTTGGTACTCAATTAATGATTAGTTAATTCTTGTTTGTAAATTGCTTTGAAGGTGCAAAGAACAGTACACATCCTATGGGCCTAATTCTGCCCCCAGTTACATCAGAATAAATCCAGAATGACTCCAGTGTGACTCCGAGGTGTCATTTTGGACACAGGGTCCAGGTTACAATAAAAGACAAGCTTTCAGAGAGAACAGTGTGCAAATGACAGAAACCATCAACTTCTCCCAACGTGAAGTAGAAACAGCTTGTGCAACCAGTGTCTAGATTCTCTGCCACTTCTTTTTTTTTTTTTTCCACAGTCCCTCAAAGACTAACAGGACAGCAAATCTTGGCATCACTCTGACCAGGTTGCCTACCCCAATGTCCTCAGGATTCATCCCACGCATTCCAGTGGCTCCTATTGCTTTAATTATTGTTTATCCCTGAGTCTATGGAAAGTGCTGTACTTGGATAAGGGTTTAGAAGGGAATTTTTTTAACTGCCTATAAATTTGCTGGGGATAGCTGCTAGGAGACAGAATTTATTTGCTGGAAATAGCATTAAAAAAAAAAGTGTTTTGCAGCCCAGATGAATATTAGAAATAGACAATGGGGTTAGGGGAAGACTTCTAACTGCTGGTGACAGTGGAGAACCAGAAGGCATTAGTTGGGGAGGTGGAGGAGTGTCTATCCCTGGGTCAAGTAGGATAAATGTAATTTCAAAATTGTTCAGGTTTATCTGTTGAACTAGATATTTTTGTCTGATGTCTGCCTGCCCTCCTTCCTATACCACAGCCATAACTGAGAGATATACACCAAACACAGCCACTAAGTTAATCAGATCAGCCTTTTCAAATAATAACATGAACTGCACTAAGGACTTTGAATTCAAGACCTTCCATTACCAACAAGTAGCAAAATGGGGTTTTCCTTAGCTATCACAGGACATGTGTGAAAATATAGGGCCTACATTTAGGATCCCCAGTATCACCAATAGACAAATTCCTGACACTCCCATTACTGGTGCTCAAAAAAAAAAGAATGAAACTCTAGTGTAAAATGTGTATTTTTCACTGCTTAAAATAAAACACTCTATAGGCTGGAATCAAGAGGTTTATGAACATTCATGTCCTTAAGTAACAGAATTCTTTGCAGGTATAATTCTTATTTCAGAAAAACTCGAAACAGTTTTTCAGAATATGAGAGTGATGTGGCTGGGTGTGAGGTATCAGTCTCACTGTTAAGTAACAGGACAGGCCACAGGACGCAGACAGCAGACAAGATTCACTAACATTGCACTGGGAGGTGCATACCCATACTTCTCCAGGTCAAGACAATTGTTTGCATGCCAGAAGAGATTTCAGCCTAAGGGTGGAGAGGATTTCATTGTGCTCACCAAAGGAGGTGGGATAGGCTGATAAGAGACGTTCAATTAGCGTTATTTCTGGTGGACCTCATCCCTCAGATTCTCTTGTGCGGGTGTAGTCGGGCCCTTTGACTCTTCCCTGCTCCCTGGGGTGCTGCAAGGGAGCATGATTATAAAAGAACAGGACTTTTGCCCCACTGGGGCAAACGAACCCCACCATTCACACGGAGTCTAATAACTGTCCCTTCTCTGAGATGAAGAATGGAATGGTTGCATGTGAATTTCAGCCCTATTCTGAAACTGAAGATTTAAGCAGTCATAGACTCAACATAAGTTAAAACATGTAGTGATGCTTTTAGCACAACATGAATGTATTGTAGTGATTCTCCTGCAGAGTGCTTTTCTTAACCATTTATGTCAATGGCTGGCTCAAACAAACAAAGAAAAACATCCTTACTCTGTGACTAGTCAAAAAAAAAATTCAAGCTATATATGCACATCAAATGGGCAGATCCACAGTGTAAACTCTTTCATTGGGAAACAGATTAAGGTATCCATTATAGGTCAAGGTCTCAGGGAATGTTTTGGGCAAAACCAGATCATTGGGAACATTGTTTTGTAAATGACAGATGGTGAACTATTGCAGCATAAAGGAAAATGGAGAAAAGAGAGAGAAGAAGAAGGGTGAGGCTGCTGTTCATTAATCTGTTGCATGCAAGAAGCTGTCTTAACATGAAGTGGAAAAAATTCTGGGTCCGTGTTCCAGTCTTGCCAGTACAATGCAATAAATTTGAAGTGAGGAAAAGTCCCATGATGTAATGATAGGATAAAAGATTGTCACAGATTTTATCCAAGTATAACTGACATAAAACCCCACAGATATAACACACCAGACAAAAACCAAGCAAACCAAAGCAAAAAGCTATGGCAAAGTATAAGGAAGTGAAATACTCATAACTGCAGCTGTTAACATTTCTTGAGAAAAGAGAAATACTGCAATAATTTTTGAGTCACCTGGATATTTAGTTTCTTCCAATGATGAATGAAACAAGCCTCCAGCCCTGCAAATCCCACATTCTTCACTCTTTATTTTCTGAAGAGAGCAGAAGCAGATCCTAAACCTGACAGCAATGCTCTGAAGAAGGTACATTCACTAAGTGAACTTCATGTTCACACCTTATTTAGGAATAAATTTAATTAAACTGTGCCTTCTTTTAAATTGTGCTAATCATGAAATTGAGGCTCCTCTCATTTGAATTTTAGTTTTAATTTTAGTTTTTACTTCATCTGATCCTGCTACCTTTATTTAATTAAGATTAGTTACAAAGTTGAGTCTCAAATCAAAATCTACTGCACTCCAGGGAAATTTGCCTGAAAACTGCAGGTGGGTTTCCATTTACATTGAACCTCTTTAATCTCATTGGAAAGTTCCAAAAAAAGATTTTCATTCTCTTTGGTTAAATTACACAATTAAGTATTCCAGGTTTATTTTTGACTTTGTAAATAGGAAAAAATAATGAAAAAAGAGTAAGTTACTTTGGATAAATACTTCTCTAGTTTCCTAGAGTGTTTGGTAACAACTTTTGCAGCCATTTCTCTCTTCAACTGAGGTGTTAAAAATCTGTGTAGAAGCTTTATTTTGCTGAAGGTATTGATTGAAACTTCCTCTGGCATATCCATTCAAAATCAAAGTTCTGTCTTGAAAGACAGAATGGATTTTGAAGGTTTTAACTGTCAAGGAATTTAGGTGCTGGATATAGAAAAAAATGAATTTCACAAACTCATTTGTGGAAATCGCCCAGCTAGGTAAGCTATTGCAATAGGCTTGAAAAAAAGTCCTGCTCCAGGCCTGCAGTATAGCAATGTCTTGCGGCTGGGTTTTGCTTGCTGAATTTTGCCTTGTGTGTTTACATGTCAATTTTATTATTCTTGCAGGTACTCTTGGATTTCAGCACAGGATTTCATGTAGAGGTAATATATATTTTTTAGAAACTGTTTTTCTGATTAAACAAAATGTAACAAATGAAAAAAATCACATGGAAAATACCCAAGTAAGACACCTCTGAACCTGAAGATTGAAAACATTTAAGTATTAAACAGCTGCAGGTAATAACCTGATCACCCTCTCAAGAGAAATTCACCTAAATCTAACTGAGTATCTCATACAAATGAGTAATTTTAAAATAAACATGTACAATCATAGAGTTTGGGACTCACAGACATGTAAAAGAGCATATGGTCTACAAAAATCTCTTTTCTACTTGTTGTTGGAAATTATAATTGTCTGTGTTTATTTAAAATGGATTGAGGTCATATGATACTGGAACTTTCTGTCAAAGGTAAAAGAATGGGATGAAAATGGAATGGCAAGATGGAAAACCTTTAGAAGACAAAAACGTGAATGGATCAAATTTGCTGCAGCTTGTAGAGAAGGAGAAGATAATTCCAAGAGGAATCCAATTGCCAGAGTAAGTAGAAAGACAAACACAAGTATTCACTGACAAGGAGGTTTTGCCAAAGACAGGCTGATAAAAGCAAGAAGATTTAAAAATACATATGCTTCAAGTAGAAACAGCAAGGAATGTAGAATAAAAGAAAGATGATGCAATATTCCCAGGTCTGCTGAGACAGTCTCATAAGGTGAATCCATATGGCTGCTTAGGAGTGACCAGAGGCTTCCTGGAACATTGCTACGAGTCTACTTCTCAGGCACTTCCAACCAGTGTTTTTGTTCTATATCATGACATTTTTCTTCTCTCTCTCTCATCCCAAGAACACCCTGAGCAGAAGTTCAAAGTTTGTACATGACCTGCGGGAAACAGACAAATATAAATACCTCCTGTTCTCTCACCATGACCATGCCCTTACTGAGGTCCAGCCACAGTGTGACACCCTTGGAGGTTTCCCTCCCCACTTCCCCAACAGATTTAAGAATAATAGAAACTGTATCCAGCCTCTAAGAGGAGATGGATGTCTAGGTTGATGCTTTGTAGAAGAGCTTTCCATTTATTCTATCAACTGAACCTTGTAAAAAGTGGTTGAGAAACTGAAGTTATATAGAATTTTTTACAGGAACTAAGAATGGGAGAAAAAATCCTGTAGGTGTCCTCGGCAAACTGGCATATATTATTGTTATTGTTATTGTTATTGTTATTGCTATTGTTATTGTTTGTTATTCTTATCTGTACTGTAGATCCGATCTGATTGTGAAGAAGACAATCCAATCACATACAGCATCTCTGGAGTTGGAATTGATCGTGCGCCCTATGGAATATTTGTTGTTAACCCAAGAACAGGAGAAATTAATATAACATCAATAGTGGATAGGGAAGTAACACCAGTATTTGTTGTAAGTACTCCCTTTTTCTTGACTTTTATAATAATGAATCCAGGGTGGGGCAGACAACAAGTTTGTTTCAGATTGCTACTTTGCTTACTTGACTTTTGGTTTTAAAATGAAAAAATCTCTTTATTTAGATACGTTGCTTTGCTAAACACTCAGTGACGGGTGTAGATTTGGAACCACCTCTTGAACTTCGAGTCAGAGTTCTGGATATAAATGATAATCCTCCTGTGTTTGCACAAACTGTATTTACAGGATCCGTTGAAGAGAGCAGCATGGACAGTAAGTAACTACGCTATGTCTTTTACAGTAGTGCTAGTGAAGCTCACAGAATACAGTTAATATAAACCCGGGGTGTTCTTTCTGCTTTTCTCACGCAATGACACATATTGGTCAGGGCCACTGCAGAGGAGGGAGCAGCAGATGCTTCTCCAAATGCTATTTGAACCAGGGCCTGGGCTAATTGCTATAAATTAAACAGCAATGCTTCCTTCTCCCTTTCCTCCCACACATGAGTGCTGAATGTTCCAGTTTTTAACCATACAATCATGCAAATTCTTTCAGATGTGAAAATGTAAAATAAATAATTTCATTCCTTCTCATTAGAATAAAAACATCATTACATTTATTTCCTTTGAGGGTATGTAAAACACATTTTTCCCCATTTTTCTCTTTCAAATATTTATATTTGCAGCCTGCGTATTTGCCATTGCAGCAGAATATTACTTAAGAATTCCATACTTAAACCATTAAAATGGTTATTTTTACCAAAAGTGCAGCAATCTCTATTAGACATGCAAATAGCACTGAGGCAATGGTGCCTAACATTGATTTTCTTCTTTCTACAAATTCTCATTTAAAGCTGTGATTTCTTAGAGTAATCTCTACAAGCTCAATAATTACTGTATTTGCATATTTCCCATGGTGATTCAAAGAAGTACAGTAAAAGTCTGCATTATTCCTTCTGACCTTGATTACTAATCCATTAAAAGTCATTAACATTGTCAGAATCGGTACTACAAAAATAAAGTTTTTGTTTTCTTTGTAAATGTCAAGGAATAGATAACCTTCTATAATTTTCATACACTGTTTTATCACTGTCTTGATGAGTTGTTTGCAGGAATTCAAGAGATTTCCTGGGGGTTTTTTTGTTTAGTTTTTTGTTTTTTGTTTGTTTGTTTGTTTGTTTTGTGGGCTTTTAAAAATTCTTCTTATTATTTTTTATTTTTAGACACTCTGGTGATGAAAATCATTGCAACAGATGCAGATGAACCCAACCATTTGAATTCTAAAATTGCATTCAAAATAGAGAGTCAGGAACCTTCTGGTCCACCCATGTTCATTATGAATAAATACACAGGAGAACTCCATCTTGCAAATTATCTTGACAGAGAGGTAACATTTTCCCTTCCAAAGCTAAATAACATGATGTTGTAGTGTATATGTGCTATGAGAGTGAGAAAAGAGAGAAAGGTTGCGGTTTTTACAAATATTAATGGAGAAATGCATGTTTTTGCTGTGTCACAACAAAACGTCTAAGTTGAATTCCTGTATCAGGAAATAGTAGCAAACATGAGTTATTTATAAGATGCACAGATGGTCTTCTAACATACTCATCTCTCTTTTTGTGACAGCAACATAGCAGCTACACTCTGGTTGTGAAGGCATCAGACCGGGATGGAGCTGCAGATGGAATATCATCCCTTTGTAGCTGTAACGTGAAAGTTATTGATGTTAATGACAACTTTCCAACTCTTGCTCAAAGCTCTGTAAGTTTCTAATAACAAAAGCAGCAACATTGATTTAAAACCCTATTTAAAAGCCCCCTTGATAACAAAGCCCTTACTAACCCATAGAGAACTTTCACATCTACATGCTCCATGGGATTTACAGGGTTGCTCCCTTGAAGCGTGCTCAAAATACAATCCATCGCTTTTGCAATAGTTCTGGTAACATACACATAGATTATTTTTGTATTCAGAGATGTCAATCCTGACACTGTCAGGACTGACTTATTTGTATTCAGAGAAATCCTCTCATTCAGGTACCCAGATTCCTGCAATATGGCCAAATTATGTAGAATAACACAATCCCTGGAAGATCATTTCATATAGAAAGCACAAATCCTTTTCCTCAAAGAAGACTATGCAAATCCTGGAGGTGATACAGCCTTTCAAATCTGTGACCATAATCAAAATTTTCCCTGGACACAATTTGCCAATGTTTTTTAAATTAAATTAGCATGGATTGTGCTCAGAACATCCCTCAAAATAATCTATATATATGTATAAATGTATCTATATCTATATCTGTATCTATATCTAAATGTTTACTAGTAGGTATTTATCTGTCATTTCAGTTTTCAGCAAGTATTTCAGAAAATTCACTCAGTTCAGAACTGCTACGAATACAAGCTCTGGATGCTGATGAAGAGTTTACAGACAATTGGTTAGCAGAGTTTTTCTTTATATCTGGTAATGAAGATAACTGTTTTGAAATTGTTACAGATCGAGCTACAAATCAAGGAATCCTTAGAGTGATTAAGGTATGGATGAATATTGTGATTAAACTTTTGACTTGAAATTTCAATTAATTGTTAAGAGAATTAAACAGGCAGTAAAAACACTGTCACTCAACCATTTAAAATTAAAAAATATTTTTAAATATTAAAGGAGCTTTTATGTATTCTCTAGTTCTCTGTGGTTTACCTTTTAGGAACTGGACTTTGAACATATTCGAACTCACGCACTGATGATAGGTGTCAGGAATGTAGCTGCCTTCCACCATTCTGTTGCACATGAGTACCAAATATTTGGAACACCCCTCACAGTAGAAGTAAAAAATTTGATTGAGCCACCAAGATTTCATCCTTCTTCAGTTGTGTTTTCCGTGGCAGAAGGCACAAGAGTGAATTATGTTGTAGGAACATACACAGCCATGGACGAGGACACTAGAACTATTGCAACAAATGTCGTGTAAGTTCTGCTCTGCTTGACTACCTGGATGGAATAATTCTTTTGAGATTTCAATGGGATGAGGAATAGGTATTTTAAAGGATGCTTTCCAAAACAATGTTTATTGCTTAGTAGTAGGAAAATGGTAATAGAATAGTACTATATAGTATCATATAATTTTATACAGTATTATATTCTGTATTATTATAGAATTATATATAGCCCATTTTTGTGCTATAATTGCTTTTCTTTCCTGACTATTTTCCTTAGCCTTATGCATAAGACTAAGAAAATTTTTTTTTTCTAGCAGGCTGTAACTTAAATAGACTAGAATAGGGTTTGTTTTTTAACTCCACCTAAGAATGTTTTTTCTTGAAACATTTGCTACAAGGACGGAATTTGTTAGCATCTCAAGAAAAGCAGGCAGAAAAATCCCAATAATCACCAATATTATCCAATCAGAATAGAAGAGGTTCCTACCAGCTCATTCTCTAGTAAAAAAAGTTTACACTTTTTTCTCTTGAAATTAACAATAATAACTGAGACCATAATTTGCTTTTCAGTGTACATAGAAATAAACATAGCCTATTTACAAATATTTGAAAAAAAATTCCTAAAACACAGAAATGTGTCAGCAAATACAACTGCAGAATGTTATAGGAAGAGCTGCAGATTTAACCATTGATATCAACAAGGGTTCTAGGAAAGGTTTACAGGACCCAGAAAAGTTTTACTTTAGACTATGATGCCACTTTCAAAATAAAATGGGATTCTACACATTTGCTTTATTCCTAATTACTTTTCTGGTCAGCAACTTTTAGAGTCTACATGGGTTTTGCTTGAACTGGGTGAAATGCAATAGGATCTAGCATGGCCTAAAGAAAAATTCTCCAAAGGGCCAAATTTTATCTGCAAAATAAATATGTAATATATATGTTCATAACATAATGCTGAGTATTTTTACTTCCCCAAACACAGATATAGTATAGGACGTGATCCAGCTGCCTGGTTCAGAATCAATCAAAACACTGGTGAAATCACACTGAACAAAGTTATTAACAGGGATTCAGTCTACATAGTCAATGGGCAGTACCAAGCAGAGGTTCTGGCTATCACCAGAGGTAAGAAAAGAGATTAAGTTTTCCAAAATAAACTCTTCCTGTTCCAGATTTATCTCAGTCTTTTTTCCTGTTTCTAGTTTTCCAACCCTAATTGCATTATTTATAATATCAATATTCCCTCCTGACCACAAATATCTTCTTTTTACAGGAGTTCCTCGATATACTGCTACTGGCACCATTGTGCTTTCAATAGATGGCATCAATGCCAATTGCCCAACTATTAATACTGAAATCCGGAAAGTTTGTATGCATTCCCCGTCAGTGATTATCTCAGCAAAGCCTAGGGATGGTGATCTCTATGCTACTCCCTTTACATTCAGCATCCATGGTGAACCTCAGACTACATGGATTATCAGACGAGTAAATGGTAAATTTACCTATATTTTATAACATAATAAATCATAGTAATAAGCTCTTATCTAAGATAACTGATTAGGATGTTACTTTATTAACAAACAAAACACTTATCAGAATTTATTCAAATTTCAGTTAAATATGAATCTAAGAAGTCACTCCAAATTTGAATATATACATGCATACATATATATACATATGTTAGAATATTTAAATCAGAATTATTACACGTGTTGTATTTTAAAGGAAACTGAAAATTTACTGATAAAAATACAGAAGCAAAACTGTACTTTGAGTATAACTATGACAAGAGCCTTTACTGGTCTAAACATAATGGAGTAAATCAAAAGGAGTAATTTGATACTTTTTTATTTCTGTGTTACCTAAAAAATCCTAAGCATACAAAACATCTCAAATTTGTTTATTAGACTTTAAAGTTTATAGTTAGCAAAACCTCCTTTTATGAGAGGCATTTGAAAACAGCAAATTAAGATTACAGCTTTTTTAATTTATTGTACCAGTCATACCTGCTCATACTTTAAAGAGATTGTTTTAGTCAGTGCCCAGTGAAGCTTTGCCAGTTTCCTTCAATACAACATGACAAAACAATGAATTAATCAAATCTAACGCATTACTAAATGACAGAATTTGCATAACTTACTGTATACCTAGAAGACTACATTAAATGGCAAGTATCACAATGGCACTTATTCTTGAGTCTCCTACCTGTCCTAAACAGTTGCAAATATATAATTTTAAGTATTTTAAATCTATTGAAAAACTTTTTGAAAAACATACAAGAGTTCCTTGAGAGAGGAAAAAGAAATGCTTAAAACTTTTAACTTTTATCTTACCATTCTGTGAATAAAATTCAGGAAAAGCAGCAGTGGAAATAAAAAACTTAATTTTCCTCTTCTCAGGTTTAGAGGTGATAACTAGACTGATCTGGCTCAGGTTTTGCAAGGAAAAAAAAAAACAAAAAACAAATAGATGAGCATCATATGTTTCAGCTTTGATTAAGTACTGTAGATGCATAAGTAATTGACGTGCTTAGAAAGGGGAACAATTCGTTTCTGTTCTATGAATGTAATACACAAACAGTATAGATTTGGAGAACACTTATAGTCAATACCTTCATCCAAATATTTTTCTCCTTTTTTTTTTTTTTTCCTCCAAGATTCCTCTGCAGAACTAGTGGGCCAGAACATAGACTTTTACCTTTATAGGATCTATGTCGTTGTAAGAGACAGCCAAGGCCGGCGCTGTGCTAGACCACACATAATTCCTGTGCAAGCTTGCCAGTGTGACAGTCGGAATTACTGCACCAGTGGGGCCACAAGAATAATTATAATTGGTGGTGGTGGTGGCTCTGGTGGTGGCACCGGTGGTGGCGGCACTGCTGGTGGTGGTGGCGGTGGGGGTACTGGTGGTACTGGTGGAGGAGGCCGGGAAGAGGGAGGACAACAAGGTGGTGGTGATTATGACCAGACTCGACCTGGAGGAGGAGATTATGACGACCACACAGAGGGGCAGGGTTATACTGATGGCTACGACGGCCGTGAGGATGGATATACTTCTGTCACTGATTACGGTTATGAAGGAAATGAAAATACTGGCAGACAGCTCGACTCAAATACCACACTTAGTGGTGCTGCCATTGGCCTGATGTTTCTCGGTGGATTAATATTTGTTTGTAAGTATAAAATTATGAAAAGAAAAATCATTTTTCTAAATAATGTAAACAGTGGTTTTTTTAATTCTTCTAAAATAATGTTACTTTCTCAGTTGGTTGTTAATCCAGTGGCTTCTATTGGCCATTTGACAGGAAAAAAAAATTGTCTTTTCAACAAAAAGAATTTTCATATAGTTTATGTTATACATACATTTTTCATTTAAAATTAAGCATTTCCTTTCTGAGACTTGTTATCCAATTCTTAGACAGAGCTGTCCTGTCACATTTTGCAATTTGTACTTCCACTACATTGCTACAAGAAACAGGCAAGTATCAGCTCCAAGTTGGATATGAAAGGATCTAAAGGAAAAGATTCCTTTGAACTCAAAGCCAAATTTCAGTAGTAGAACAATAAATCATAGATTTTGAAACTTTTGGCTACTCCTTCCAAGCATTACATCTAATTAAAAACAAGTAGCATTTATGATAACAGGATCAAAACAGCACATTCATTCATTTGTCCTAGCATTTGTGAAGAATTATGAGCTTCATGGATTCAAGTTAGAATTTATAAAAGCAGTTATTTCTCAGACTATCACAATCATAGGTGATTAACCTTCTTTCATGGCCTGGGCATCGGGCATCAACATCTAAAATTTCCCATTGCAGAAATACTGACTACAAAACCTGGAAAAATTGACTTTTTTCCCCCTGTTTTTTTTGAGGAGGGGGGTTTAGTTAAGGTATTGATCTTTGTTTAGTAGAAATCAAACACAAAATTTTGAAGCTTCAAAAGGCTGTTCAATTTGTAGTACCCAGATGGTTTATCTTACAGGACAGACTGTCTTTCTGCTTTTGGGAATCTCGCCTCTGGAGTAAATATGTCCTTAGTCATGCTGTATGAGGCAGTACTTTGTACATTGTATAGTCCTTTCCCCTTTTCATTTCACTTTGATGTTCAAATAATCAGAGGGCTGGAACAACTCTCCTATGAAGACAGGCTGAGAGAGCTGGAACTGCTCAGCCTTGAAAAGAGAAGACTCCAAAGGAAAGCTTAGGGCAGCTTCTCAGTGCCTAAAGGAGGCCTGCAAAAGAGCTGGAGAGGGACTTCTTACAAGGACATGTAGTGACAGGACAAGGAGCAATGGATTTAAACTGAAAGACAGCAGTTTTAGGACAAAATTCTTTACTGTGAGGGTGATGAGACAGAGGCATATGTTGCCCAGAGAAGTTGTGGATGCCCCATCCCTAGAAGTGTTCAAGACTGGGCTGGATGGGTCTTGGAGCAACCTGGTGAGTAGAAAAGTGCAACTGCCCATGTCAGAGGAGTTGGAACTAAATGGCATTTAATAACTCTTCCAACCCAAGTCATTCTATGATTCTCTGAATTAATATTGCATTGCCTTTCTAAAATCAGCAGTGTTTTTGATGCTGGCCATTACAAGCATTCTGCAGTTTCCAGCACTGAATTCCTTAAACAGCTAAGCATAATACAGCACTCTGGGAAATCTGACTCACTCTATGTAAACATCTGGCGAAACCAGGGCTTGGGGTTTGCCCCTACTGCTTTTTCAAATCAAGCATGATGTATATGCAATGGGAAAATTGCAACTGGAGCCTTAGCTAAAGATCACTGTTGTCAGGCGGATTCACCACTGATTCTCATATGTCTATTACTACTAATGTATATTTCTTTTTAATTACAATACTTGAAGAGAAAAATGTATGCTTATATATCAGGAAAGAATAGCACTGAATGCTACATATAGCAACACTGGCTCTGTTTGTTTAATTTTCATATGTATGAAACTTATAGTGGTTCAGCTGAGATAGATCAAAGTCTGTTCCCAGATGTATAAGCATAAATTTGGAGTAACAGCCCCACCCTTGTGTGGTTCTGCTATAACTAAAGATACAAATTATTCTGAATTTCCAAATACAGGCATCTCCATAAGCAGCTAATGATTCTGGAAGCCAGATTACAGGCTGCTTGGTTAGAAACATTTTAAAAGGCATATTTTCAAAAGTTCAGGAGCACCTGCCCTCTGGGGAGAGCAGCTATTCCTGTGAGGAATAGATTTTCTAAATTCCTGTTTCCTGTTCCTTTCCTGTTAAGTGATTCCAATTTTGATGTCAATGAGCGACTGTTGTGGCTGTGGACCTGGTGCTGCAGGTGGAGTTGGAACTGGATTTGAACCTGTACCTGAATGCACAGAAGGCGCAATTCATCCATGGGGAATAGAAGGCGCACAGCCTGAAGACAGGGTCAGTACATCCCGTGTTTCTAAAACCAGAAGTAATTCATATTTAAAGGCTGCATTTGACTATAGAAAGTGATAGTAACACTGCATCATCTAAAACCAGCCTGGCGTTGTCAGCAATTGCTAGGCAGATATAAAGGTGATTCTTAACATTCGCTGATGGGGTTTATGTGCTTTAAGCAGTGGTCAGCTAGTTTGGCACAATAGTTTGGTGTCACTGTTCCTTCAGATGAAGCATAATTAACTAGCAGGCTTCTTCAGTGCAAGTTTAGGAGAAGGGAACACAAATCATCTTCATTGATCATTGTTCGTGCCGACAAGGAAAAAACTTGTAGTCTCTTTTTCTTGTTTCGTTCTGCTTGTTAATGGAGATGGTGATAATGACTAACTATCCTTAATAGTTTGGACTGCTAATTCCCTAACATAATTCACAAAGTCTCAGTCTTACATATGGGAATTTCAAGGTAATAATTCAAGGAGTCAAAATGTTGTTTTCCAGGATGTCTCGCACATTCTTGCTCCAACAACCGCTGCAGGAGGTGATTTTGGTGAACCTTCTGGTAAGCAGATCCTTAAATCTTCTATGTTATGCTGTCATAAAGTTGTCTTTCAGAACTTCATGCCTTCAGATTCATGGAGTCCTTTGGTTTCCCAGCTATAACCCAACCCTTCCAATCTCACATCGGCAGATAGTCAAACTCATGCTGGTAGGACCTCCAGTATGAATAAAAAATCTGGGATTTGAGCTTTTGAGTAGATTAATTTCTTCGAAATACACTTATTTTGAAATATCTGCCAAGATTGCAATTCCCATGCAATTTTTCTTGATCAGCACAGCTGCTGAATGGAGGGCCTTTTCAAGACACTAGTTTTAGCAGAAATCAATCTTCAGCCAGAATAAGGATATTTACTTTCATAACTCAGGTAAAATCTTCAGTTCTTCCCAGTTTCCTGCTTCCCATATGGGAGCATGTTGAGTAGCTAGTTAATTACTGACAATTTATGTGTTAAACTAGACAAGCTGACATAAGACAATAAATGTATGCTTCTGAGATGAGGTTCCTCCAGGAATTCAATAATCATAGAGAATAAGCCCAGCTGTGCAGTGCCACTTTCACCTTCTCCCCCATTCCTTACTTCAGAAGAGGAAGGAAGGATGCTGGCACAGACCTATTTTCACTAGCTTCTGACAGGAAGAAATATTACTCTGCAAGACAGCTTCTGTGCTGACTATTTATTATACAAGAACATACTCAGATTTCTCATTTCATAAAAATTAAAAAATATATAATTTAGCCTGTTTCCCAGCGTAACCATAGTCAAGACTACTGTATGCAGTTATTTTATTATAATACGTGCTGATCATGAAGAAAACTCTTTCCTTCTTATCATGTATTACAAAAGATATAAAAATTTAAAATAAAATCCTGTAAATATTACTTTATAATTTATTTTAAAAACTGTTTCCATTCTGGATTATAAGCTGGTGGCTATTATGATCCATTGTTGTTCTCTCCTAAAAATCTCACTACTAGAAAATGTGAAAGTAGTTACAAAACTATTTTCTAGGATTTACATAACTCTTTATTTTCTAAGCATGTAAGGGAAAAAATTTTAATGCCAATGTGATCATAAATATGCATTTATGTATTTGCATAGATAAACATTATCTGATTTTCTAACACAAATGCCATGACAGCATATATATACACTAGGCAGAATAATCGTTCCAGCCAATAACAGAATAAATCACTGATTTTTTAAAACACATGTGCACATGCTGCCTAGCTAGCCTCAGGAATAAAATCAAGTGCTCTGGTGTCTTAATATGTATTTAATTACAACTGCAGTTTCATTGTTTGGTATCTGTGCATGTACCTGTGACTGAAATTGGTCTAAAACACCCTTAGAAATTCAGTAGTGTCATTACAGCATTTGTAAAAACAAATGACAAATTGTGTGTAAAGTTTCACAGAGCACAGGAAGGATAACTTTTTCTGTTTTCAGACATATATAATAACACATATGGAGGAGGAGGAGCAGTAGCTTCTGGTGTTGAAGAAACTACAGGTGTTGGCTATGGCACTGGTACTGGCTACGGAACAGCTGGAGGAATTTCTGGAACAGGGGAAGCAAAAGGATCAATTGGAGGAACAATAAAAGAGTATCGAGAAGGAGGAGTGAACATGGCTTTCCTTGACAACTATTTCTCTGAGGTAATAATTAGTTGCTATTCTTTGAGTTACATCTGTGAGCATGCTTTCTGTTAGGTTCCCCTTCCCAGGTTACATGGTGGAAATCCAAATTAATTCTACTCAAATTGAAACCGCCATGATATAAGACATGCAGTGAGAACAAAACTGACCACACCAGTAGAAAAAGTTTCAACACTAGTAGTAGTACTGTCTGTGAGCTGCTGCCATAGTAGACGGATTGTTCAACAGCCTTTTCGTACAATTGATGGACACACTGCAGTTAGGGGTAGGAAGCAATTAAATTATTTCAACTTCATAAGTACCCCCAAATTTATGTATTTTCCACCTTTCTCAGTGTATGAATATATAACAAGTTTTTGGAATTGTTCACTCTGACTTCCTGTACTGCTTATTTGATTAAGTAATTTTAATTCTTAAAGAACTTTAAACATCAGCTCTTCTTTACTTTTATTACCATTTCTGCTCCCTAAAGGACTTGTGAACTACCAGTGACACCGATATGCAGTTTTTCAATTGGCAACGTCTTAATTAGCCTTTACATATGGGATTAAAAAATTGAATGGTATGGAATTTACATGATTGATGGTTTCATGGGCTATATTTTTATTCATATGCATGAACTGTGAGGCATAAATGATACAAGTGCATGTCACCAAAATATCAATTAAGATATAAGGATTGCTATATTTAAAAATCTAAACAAGGTTCAGTGGAGGAGAGAACAGAGCAGTCCTGACATCCTGAGCATGGATTTGTCCCAGACTGCAATCTTCCTGCCTTGGCCTGGAGCACTATGTACTAGTAGTCTGCCAGCCATAGGCCTCCACATACTGCTCCTGCTATCTTCCAGGACCATCTCAACCCCAAACTCTCTGACTCCCTCCCAGGCCTCTCCTTCCATCTTTTTCTGCTTCCTCCAACCCCATTCTGCACTCACTTTAAGTTCTCCTCTTTCCTGCTTGATCTCTCTGCAATGACCATACCAGGATCCCCAGCATCATCCCCAGCTGTTGATTTCCTTCTTGCTCAAAACTGACTCCCCTCTGGATTCACCACGTATCCCCCACTGTGGACAGTCCTCCATCCCATCTCCTCTTTCCTGGTCTCTTCATTGCTCCCTTTGCCACCCTGCTTCATTCCTATTCCTACTGCTTTGTTCAGATACTGCTGCCCAAAGAAGCCATTTTGTTTGCCTGTCCCTTTTGCCTCAGACAGAGCCATTGACAACAGACCAAATTCAAGATGCTATGTGTTGGCAGAAACTAGAATGAAACACAGTAATATTTAAATAAACTTCTTTCAAGGTTAAAAAAATGTTGATGGTATAGTCTGTCTGGTTGATGTCCTATTTTTCAAGTCAGCAGGTACTTACTGTTGTTTGGGAAACTTTACTGTGGTTTGAGTATCCATGGTTAAAAACCTGACAAAATTCACTCTGTTCTGTTCTTCTTCTTCCTTTTTTTTTTTTTTTATTTTTGCGAACTACAGAAAGCATTTGTGTATGCAGATGAAGATGAAGGTCGGCCAGCAAATGACTGCCTATTAATTTATGATCATGAAGGAGTTGGTACTCCTGTTGGCTCTGTGGGTTGCTGCAGCTTTATTGGAGAAGATACAGATGAAACATATTTGGATACATTAGGACCAAAATTTAAGACCCTAGCAGAGATCTGTCTGGGCAAAGAGATTGAACCTTTCCCTGATGTGAACCCACCCTGGCCGGGAGTCAACATTCCCTTCCCCAGCCCTGAAAGTGATCTAAACCTCCCGCCACCTGGCACCACCATCATTGTCAATGGAAGCGCACCTATGCCTCCCCCCGTTGGCACTACAACGGTTGTTACTGAGAACACCTACACGTCTGGGACAACCATACAGCCCTCGAGGCCGATGCCGGATCCCCTGCTCCATGGCAACATGACGGTGACCGAGACCTACACCTCCGGCTCCCCCTCTCTTTGCGTTGACCCTCTGCGCGCATCCAACGTCGTGGTGACAGAGAGGGTTGTCGGGCCTGCGTCTGCCTCTGATTTGCGTGGCATGCTAGACATCCCCGATCTCACAGAGGGCTCCAACGTTATCGTCACGGAAAGAGTAATCGCGCCCAACTCCCGACTCCCTGCATCTCTGAGCATTCCTGATTTGGTAGACGGGTCAAATGTGGTAGTGACAGAAAGGGTGTTCAGGCCTGCCTCCGGCATGCCGGGCAGCCTAATAAATATTCCCTCAGAGCTATCCAACGCCCACAATGTGGTGGTCACAGAGAGAGTAGTGTCAGGGTCTGGGATGAGCAGCCTGGGAGGAACAAGCCTGGGAGGAGCAAATTTGGGGGGCCTGAGCAGCACAGGTCAGATGCTCAGTGCTGACTGTCATCTTGGCCAGGGAATGGGCACGGCATCTCCAGGCACCTCCCGGAGACGAGTGACAAAGTACAGCACCGTGCAGTACTCCAGTCAGTAAGGCCTCTGCTGGTACCCCTTCCTGCTGAAATCGCCATTTGCACCGACACTCATTACCTGCCACCCATCAAGAATATTGTTATTATTTATAACTAAGAAATAGCGCTAAAGTTTCAGGGATTCCTGCTTGTGTGAGGATCTCTGACGGGTGCCCCATTTTGAGGTCAAATGCAGGACTTTGTCAGTGAAGGGAAAATAGAAGTTAACCTTAAATTTATTTCCTTCTCTCCCCCTAGCGCTGCAAGTGTATAAAGAGATGAGTATTTTTGGAGAGATATCTGATGACTGAGGAGAGCAGTGAGAGGGGATCCTTGCATGCATAAAGTATCAGCATGAATTAATGTTGTACAAAAGCATGTTAAAATACTGTGCAGCTGAGTGATCTCTCACAATAAACAGATTTGGATTAATAAGCCCTCACTGACAAGAGAGGAAAAGAATGTAGTTAATAATTAGTCAACTCAAGACTAAATAAGCACTTTCAAACACATCATTTTACTATGCATATAATTCAAGAAGCGCTACAAAACGGCACTTTCAACCATTTCTCCCATCACCAACAATAGTTATAAATAATAATTATATAAACAATACAATTCCATTGCTTTCTGAAGTTCTCAGTAAACAAACACCCTGACACAGCCTGCCATGCTGTTCCTGTCATGGTGAGGAGTGATTTGTCACAGCTGGTGCTGCCACGCTGACCCTGTCACCCAGGAAGATGTTGGCTTCATTCTTTCTCCATTGCCATTACAGCTTTGCTTAAATCTAAAAGGACTTCAGTGACAATCAGGAACTCCTAGTCAGATTTTGTGCCAAACTATGACTACCACCTAAATCGCCAGTGTCAGGTTAATTAAGAGAGCTATAATATTTTGTGCCAATTCTCGTCTCAAATACTGATAAGAAAAGAAAATCTTGGAAGCTTCGTGATGTGAGGAGGCAATAGCAAATATTCCATTACTGACACTGGTAGCTGAAGTCTTCCTGAAAAGAAAAAAACACTTGGAAGCAATATAAATTTGCTAATAAGCAATGTGGAGAATTTTTATTTCATATGTCAATGTATTTTGCATTGATATTTTGAAAGTATATTTGAATGTATTAATTGAAAGTCTTTATGAGTCTATAAACTTAATTAAATCTGGCTTTTATTTTCCCACAAACACAGCTCTACTGGACTCTGTTATTCTAATAATACCTTAACATATCTTAGAATATGATCTGAAGAAACAAAATACTGAAATATATCTTCTATCTCATTTTACTTCTGTATCATATGTATAGTAACCATAGCATAGCCAACATTGCTTCAATGTAAATACAATAGAGTTATAGGGATGGACTAGCTTTTTTTGCTAGACCACCAAATCAGTAGTTTCCCCACAAATTTTCCTTCTTTGGCTTTGACAGATAGGTTAGAGAAAAGTTTAAGGGTTGTCTGCGAACCTCCCACTCTACAAAATGGAAAAGAAACCCAGACTAACTTACCTCGGAAGGAATGGATGACCAGTTTCTCAGTCCGATATCGAGAAAAGGTTTTTTAAAATTTATTTTTGGAAATGCAACTAGATCTGTTCTCAACAGCCTGCAGTGCCCCCTGAGTCAATGCCACTCTCAACATCAGTAATCCCCAGGAGTCTTGACCAAATCCAAGGCTACCTCCAGGATTGGTCCCTTCCACAGCTTCAGGTTCTTTTCTACAGCAACTGAGCATGCTAGATGCTCTCCCCATAAAATCTGATGTTTTGCTGGTTTTGCTTGTATCTGTAGCCTTGATTATCTTAAGGATCATTAAAATTGCATTGACTTTAAAGGGATTAGTCTTTCCTATAAGTTATGTATCAACTGTAATTATGGTTCCTGGAACCATTCTTTAAAGAAGGAAAATAGGTACTAATATATAAAGCTATATCTTTTTAAATCTCGAGAATTTGTGTAGAAACTCACTAAAATGATGGCAAACTTTGATTTTGCTAGTGACCTGTTTACATTAAAAAACAAATATTTAAAATATATATGACTATCTGGTATATAAAAAGCCTATGCAATAGAGTCAAACCCCACTAGAAAATATTTTAATGTAAAAAAAAATAGTCTAGTGTAAATATTTCCATAATCATCTTAAGCAAATCAGAAATATTTTTTTTAATTGTGCTCAAAGTAATGGAACTAGTCTTCAGGAGCACATTCCTTGAACAGCAATGCTGTGTGAAGTTTTAGGGTCTAAACTATGGTCTCTTGCATGTCTAGAAATAGGGGAAGAATGAATAGAAAAACAAATAGAGAAATAGCAAACTAATAGAAAAATAGAGAAAAATATTGGTTCGAAGGACAGATGTTGGTCATGTGGTGGTTGTCTACTTCTAGTACTATCTTTTACCAACTTTTTAATTATTAATTGTTATGTAATATAATTTCTTGAAATATTTCTAGCATCTTTTAATATCGGTTTCTGACAACAAACAGCAACTGCATTATCCAGTGCACTTCTGAATATGAACTCCTATTGCTGTGTAACTTCTACAAACTTCCTAAAAATGGTTGTCTTAGTGAATTGGGAATTCTTTTGGGTTACCACAAATTGTGGAAGAAAAAAATGCACATGAAGATGTGAACAAATACTTTGTTCATAAAAAATTCTGTTCAAATTCTTTTTCTAGCTTCAATGTTTAAAAAATAGCACATAGTTTACTTCTGACCAGCAGACATCGGTTTTGTTTCTTTTCTTCCAGTTGTAATTGAAAAGCCTGTTTGCTGCCTTACTTTTAATTGTACTGTTTAATAATGAAGAAAGAATGCTTTTCAGGGAAGAAAGAAAGTAGTGATATTAGTTCTACTCTAAACCATTCAAGAAAAATACTCTTACTTAGAGTCAGCAGCATACAATACCAAGTGTATGGCTTGCTTTGTTTTTCTCCTTTTAGTGCAGGTTTATTTGGGAATAGGATCCTATAGTTTCAAACAGGCTCTTTGAGATCTTGCCATGATGATAAGTATACTGACATGGAATAAAACAGAGCCACAAGCTGAGAGTCTTGTTAGATTTCCATCATAGGAACACTGTCTCAAATTGAACCGAAAGTTTCAATACTTTTACTCTGTCCTAATTCTGTGGTAATAAATAACACTTTTAAACTGTTGTGAGCAGCACTTACTATGAGCAATATGAAAAGGCCACACAATTTAAGCAACAGTTTTTAAAAATTCTGCCATTTTGCTTGAATTAACATAACTGCATAATTCAAATGCTCCTCACTATTGAGTCACCAAATGCATCATTTAAATTTTATTTAAAATACAATAAAATATACTGTGGGTTTGTGTTTTCAAAAATAAAAATATTAGAGATTTGTTTGTAATAATTTCTGAATGGCACTGAAAAAATACAATAAATGATTATTTGGAGTATCATGTTTTACATAGAGTGGCTCAGGATATTTTTTTTTCCATTTATCAGTGGGAAATACAGTTTCCTTAAAACTGATGGGTTTTTTCAGAAAAAAAAAGTCTCACTCCTTCATGAAGAAAAAAAAAAAAAGGAAACTGAAGGTGTTGCTTTAGAAAGTCAGGTCATTCCAAAACAAAATTATTTATTGTGTCAAATTGACTACAATATTTTATTTCAGGTAGTCAAGCAGAAATGTGTGTCAGGTCTCACCAGAATTACAATATAATTTCTTCAATCATTCTCTACATTGTTCTCTCTCTTTAGACAGCCTTTTCTGTGATACCCTTCTGTCCTTCAACTCTGAAACAGTGCTTCAGAGGAGCTATAAATTAATGCTGGACTACAGCCCATAGAAAGAAGGGGAGCAGAAGCCTCTAGAAACACAGTATGCGGGCAGCACAGGCATCACAGGTACATTCACTGCATACTGGTCAAAATGAGTTGAAACAAGGAAAAGCATATGATTCTAAAATCAAATTTCTTTCTAATGTTTCAGACAGGTGTTCATGGTAATAACTATTTTTTGTATAGAGACTTTTTCAAAAAGTTTAATCTGAACAGTAAATTACTGCTTTAAAAATAATATTATGTATTAAGCAAATGTCATCTAATCTATAATTTTATTTTGCCTTAACACTTTGACACCTTTTTTCTGAAGTTTCATATAGAATGATTATTGGCACTCACAAATATTTTGGATAATGATTTAAGTGTCTTTTCAGGAAGTTAAGTCAGAAAAGAAAGTTGTTCATTTTCAAATGTATAGCAACTTTGCTATCAGTCTGATGCTGCTGCCAATTCCAGAGCAACAAAGATAATTTATTGTTTATCTTTTGTGTATTTAGAGCCTGCCTAAACAGAAATGAACCAAAACTATGTAACACAACACCAGTTTTTATGTTCAAGCAACTTCAGTTGATATATATGGGAGCAGAGATACAAGTCAAAAATGGGTCAATAGACAATGTTATTTCATGTTCCAAGTGCACTTAAATTTTATGAAAAGGAGAATAATGACAAAATTACAACTGGTGACAGTTTTGGATGCACATACATTTGTAAAATTATGAATCTGTCATATTTTCTTATTGTGACCAGCTGCTAAAAAGCATCTTGTAATTCAGGATACAGTGCAATAAGTTATGAAAAAATGAAAAAATGACAGCTTAGGAAACAAAAGCTGCTTAGTTGACATCCATCATGTACCCCAGCTTCTGATGATCATCATGTGCTGTTGGGCCTACCTGCAAATTTAGATATTTACCTGTTTTTTATTTTTGCTACTTTTTTGGGAAAGCTCTAAAAACTGAAAAAAATATACTTATATTATTACAGGCTTCCTTCCAGCTCCTTCATTAAAGATTTGTTTCAAGCCAGTCAAAATCTAGGTAAAACAAACGGTAATTTTGCACCTGCAGGCTTTGATTTTACAGTGATCCAGTACCAAAGATCTAGGTGAGGGTCGGCTCCTCTGCCAGTCACTGCAGGCTCAGATGGTCAGGGAAGTGAATTGTGACACCAGAACAGGATTCAAGAGACAAAGGTTCCTCAGGATTCCCTGTAGGATCTTGGTAAGTTGTTTATTTTTTCTATATTTTCAATAAATTGTCTTTGAAAAGGGGAATTGCAACTTAATCTCTTCCCCTTAGGAATATGACTACAAATCCATCAATGATTGCAAGATGGTCACATATTAAGGTGTTTTGGTAACCCCCATAAACACATTGTCAGCAATGTGCCTGAAGCACATATGCAGGGGAACATCTTGAGTCTTTGATGCTGAATGTGTATTATAATGGATGTTATTTGACTGTAAAATCCACTCTAGATCAAAAGTTTGAATATAAATAGCAAAATAACAGCTATTGGGCATGCAAAAATTATAAGCAGGAAAGTAATGCTCTTCTTGTGTTGTTTCTGGATATGTACATCTGACTTTTATCTTTGTGACCTTCATAGTTAATATATTACTGAATAAAAGTGACCATGGTAAGCTGTAGGTGCACCAAGAGCCTTAGAAAGAGACTAGAGAAATTCATGTGTAACAGGTCAATAAATACAAACTAAATAGCCCCATCTGGGTGAGTACTAGGGGATGGACTGCAAGCAGTGACCAGGCTTGTACCCACTTCCTAAATGGCATCTCCCATTGCCATTCTCAGAGACAGAATGAAAATAAATACACCCATTTTCATTCCAAGTCTTATCAGTTCTGCTCCACTATCATGTGGGGGTTGCTTTAAATTTTATTACACTTAACTTCAGAGTTTAAACTAAAAATTCAGCAGGATTGCCAGTGATTGCAAATAGCTTTCTTCAGCACCTTTGAAAAGCTGTCTAGTCTCAGTTCTAGGAGATTGTCTGGGATTTGCACTTCTTAGGGAGGAGTCATCTGAAAGCATCTGAAACAGGCAAGTCTTGATGGAAAGTTGTCACTCAGCACTGATGTTAACCAATAGGGTTTGCACATTCACAGATGTGTAATCATTGGGGGAAAATAAAACAGAGAATGCAGCCCTTGGGTTATTTGGGATTTCCTTTTGTTGCCATTTAAATCAGTACATATTTTGATTCAACAGAATATCAGTGGTCTTGAAGCGGTGGGATGCATATCCTGTAACCACTCCACACAGAAGTGTGCATGTCCATAGTCCTCTCCGACAGAAGTCTTACCAGAGATAGCTCTTACTCTGTTCTATCACCATTTGTGATTCACAGAGTAACTCACTTGATATTTTAAGCTCCTGAAACTAGAGTTTATTATTTCCTCACTTATCCTTAATTTAGCTAAGATTAAAGTATGTTCAGGCCTTTTAAGACTAATATTTGCTGACAGGCTGTTTTTCACAGCATTGCTTCTTTCCACTTTTGTCATCAGTGAGTACTTCTAAACACTTTTTAGGCTGGTCACACTAAAACCCTATAGTACGAACCTAAATAAGTGAAAAGTGAATCTAGGATTCAAAGTAAAGCCCACAAGCAATATTCAAGAGAACAGGGGTGCAAAGTTCATTTAAAACTAGGATATATGGCAAACATGGCAACATGGCAAATTCTTAGCAATATATATTCTTGTTTTGATTTGTAAGTTAAAAGTGAAAAACAAAGTGAAAGAGCATCTAGTCTTTTTCCAGAGGGGGTCGGGTGTGATGGGACAAAAGAGAGAAGGGGAAAAAATATCTTATTCTGGGAAGCACTTTAGACCACAGCACCATTCATTCAGTAATTACAAGAAAAATCAAGTACACACAAAGTTATAAGGTCAGAGTTTACAGCAGTCTTCTAGTACCTGAAGAGGGCCTAAAAGAGAGCTGGTGAGGGGCTTTTTACAAGGACATGCAGTGATAGACAATGGAAAATGGCCTTAAACTGAAAGAGGGTTTAGATCACACATTAGGAAGAAAATCTTTACTGTGAGAGTGCTGAGACCCGATGCCCCATCCCTGGCAGTGCTCAAGGACAGGCTGGATGGGGCTTTGAGTAACCTGATCTAGTGGAAGGTGTCCCTGCCTCTTTTTGCAGGGCTGCTCTCCGGTCACTCCTCTCCCAGTGTATACTTGTGCCCAGTTTTACTCCATCCTAGGTACAGAATCAACATTTCAACTTGTTTAATTTCATTCCATTAGTCACTGCCCAGTGCTTGAATATATCGAGATCTCTCTGCAAGTCATCCCATCCAGGGAGGTTGAAACTAGATCTTTAAGGTGTTAAGATTCTGTGATTCTACATCCCCAGTCACTAATAAACAGCACCTGACTACATCAGCAGCTACTCATGTCACCAGGAGATGCTGAATAGGAAAGCCTGGTGCTTTAAAGGACTGGAGTTTACTGCCCCATTTAAATTGTTTATGTTTTATTCAGTCAAACTTGCCTAATGCAAATGGAACAGAAGAGACTCAACAGAAGATCAATACTAGCACTATCTTTCCTGACAAATGGCATTCCTAATCCTAAGAATTTCCAGTAAGGAGGATTCAACAGGCTCCCAATTGTTCTTTTATTCCTACTGGAAAGTTCAACTGGTAGCTTACTTAAATCTTCCTTTTTTTTTTTGCAATTTGTCCTTCTTTGTAAATGCAGAGAGCACATAAGTCCTTTCTAATGTATCTTTTAAAAATAATGGAATAATAGAATGGATTGGATGGGAAGGCCTTTCAAAAGATTATCTAGTCCAGTCTGCTGGGTTTGTGATTACTGCCTAACTGAAGTTTCTTGGAGCTTGTGCGGATGTGGTAACCAAGATTACCTTTTATCTTCAGACTGACCACTTTATCTTTATTACCCTGAATCATGTGACTCCTCCTGAGTGCACTTCTCACATTATATATCAAAGACCAAGAAAAATTGAGAATATGTGTATATATTGCATCTTGAGGGTCCCTGTAGTTAATTTGGAATTATTCTTATTAATATATTGTTATAGCCAGATCTAGTTGAAGTCATTCCTGTTCATTGCATTGAGCTAATTTAGCTTTAAATGTCCCTTTCAACCCAAACTGTTCTATAACTCTATAAAAATGTTAAGTGACTTTCTGTTATCACCACCAGTCCATTGAAAAATGGCAAACATATTACAAAATCTCTTGTATGAGTTGACTGAAATCTGCCCTAAAAATCCATTGAGTTCTCATCCCTAAATTTTCCACAAAGACACTCCGAACTCCACTGATCAGAATTCAACATTCCTCCAATTTCCAGCCTAAACTTCAGGTCAGTTGATATCTGGTTTCCTGCCTGCATTGTTCTTCAGTTTTAAAATGGAGCCCTCTTTTTTTGCTAAAGCAAGTCCCTTCTAAGGTTACCTACTGACACAGCGCAGAGGCACACACAATATTTTTCATTTATTAGCTCATGTACCTCAGTTGTGACAGAAAACAATAATAGAATACTCTTTTTCTTCTCAAACTGGGAATACCACATTCCTGTATCTAACAGTCCCTGAAAACTTACACTGTACCATTGCAGTTAATACTCAACAAATTAGAGTAAGATCAGCAGAGATTTTTTCCAAAGTGCAACTTTTCAAAATTATCTTTCTGTTGAATGCAATTTCGTTTTTCAGCACAGATTAAAATTCATTGACCAAAAAGAGGTTAATATTTCTGATTACACCAAACTCAAGCATAACATGGGAAAGGAGTGGTTGCAGAGCAGCCCTGCAGAGGGGGATCTGGGGGTGTTGGCCAGCAGGAGGCTCAGTGGGAGTCAGCACTGCCCTGACAGCCCAAAGGGCAACCCCCAACCTGTGGTACATCAAACACAGCACACCCAGTCAGTCTTAAAAGGAAATTATTCTGTTGTGTTCAGTGTTGGTGTGGCCTCACTTGGAGCACTATGTGCAGTAGCCCCACACCAGTCAAAAAGGATGTCAAGGTCCTTTAATGTGTCCAGAAGAGAGCAACAAAGCTGGTGAAAGGGCTGGAAGGAAAGTTCTATGAGAGGTGTCTGAGGACTTTGGGTTTTCCAGCTTGGAGAGTAGAAGGCTAAAGGGTGACCTCATTGCTTCCTACAGCCTCTGGAAAAGGCGAAGCAAAGAGAGAGGTGTTGATCTATTCTCCCTGGTATCCAGTGACAGGACACATGGGAAATGATCAAAGCTACACCAGAGGTGATTCAAACTAGCCATCAGGAAGCATTTCTTTAATGAGACGCTGTTCAAACACAGGAACAGGCTTCCTAGAGAGATGGTTGATGCCTTAAGCTATCAATAGTTAAGAGGCTTTACAACTGTACCCTCAATGAAATGCTGTAGCTTTTGGTCAGCCCTGAAGTGGTCAAGCAGTTGGACTGACTGATTGTTGTATGTCTCTTCCAGCTGAACTATTCTATTCTATTAATTTTATTCTATTCTACTAGCTGCACAGCAGACCAATTGCTTATTTGTATCTACCTAAATGCTCTCTGTCGTGAGTTTTCCCAGAAAGGAAGCCACACCACCTTGAACAAAGTCCACAGGCAATTTCAGAGCAGTGCCGGTTGCTGCGCAGAGGAAAGCAACAAAAGGGTTACTTTGCCACGCCTTGTTTCACACACACATAAAAGAAGGTATATCATGCTGTCAGTAACAAAACGCCTGTGTTCAGGGCAAGGATCTGGCCAGGCTATTTTACAGCTCTGCCAATCCCACAGCTCGCAGCTCAGGCTTAGTCATTTCCACTGCTGCACCTGGCACCTGAAAAGTTAAACAACCTGGCCACACCAAAAAATAAAAAAAAAATAAAATAAACAGGCAAGTAGCAGAAGAATGCATATAAAAGAAAGAGCTGAACAGAGAAAGATAAGGAAAAAGCAGTTTAGTGAGAGAGGGGAGGTAAAGCAAAAGAAAGGAGGGGATTATTCCTGCTTAAATTTTTTTTAAGGCACATGACAGGAGGCATGGAGAATCAAAAAACATAGTTAACCCACACAGGAACAACAATGACTCCATTTTTAGAATGCCAAGTGTTTGCTTAAAGTATCAAATCCTGGTGCTAATCTACTGTCCTCAGCTAGAACGTTTTTGTGCACAAAAAAAATGCAGGTGCTTGGTGGTGCAAGCACTTTGACGCTGGTGACTTTACCAGTCTCAAGAGCTGTCTAGGGGTTAGAAACCCTCTGTGATGTGCATAATTTTTTATACATTATGTGTGATCCATTACTTATTTTGAAAAAATAAATGTTATTTTGATATATCCATGCAATGCTCTGATACACTGCTTTCTATTGGGATCTTGTCCCAAAAAATGAGTGGCATCTGCGACCACAGTTCAGTAAAGAATCTTTAAACAATGCAGAAAAGATTAATGACATTATCTCAAACAATGCAAAATATTTGTATAATAGCTTCTTGTGAATATAAATTAATTTCAACATTTCATTACTAAGAATATACACTGAGTTTTCCACCTTAACACCACTTGCTAGGTACTTGTCTCAGCTGGTTGAATCACTTGTCGAAAAGAAGAAACTGTATTGTTCTAGAAAAGACAGCAACAAAAAATCAAATACCACAAGTGTTGTAAAGTTAACCTTGCTTTTATAAGAAGCAGAGATGGACTCTGCTGGTCTGATCAAGCATGTCCTTGTCCTCCACCCCAGAGAAGCCAGAAATTTCCTGGCACTGCTGTAAGGAAGGTTAGTCAGCATGAAGAGGCAGCGGCAGGCAGAGCTGGGGGCAAGCAAACGTTTTGGGGGAACCACAAGATCCAGCCACTATGACAAGGGTGCCATAGTAACTTGCTAGAACACCTGTGCTTACAACTACAATTCCTGAGAGCAAACACTCTCCCTCATGACAAAAGTTAGGCTGTTTTAGATGATAATTGATTTGCTGTTAAAAGTTTATCAAGAGAATTTAGACAGATGTTTGTGTTTTGAGGCAACAGCAACCTGGCACATGCCTCTCACCTTGAAAGCCCCTGTCCTCACCAGGCACCAAGAAGAGCTCAGCTGCTTTTATGGTTTGAAAAGCAAAGATTAACTTTCTCTTTGTTCTGCAGTGCCGGTGAACTCTGAATTGCTGCTGTCCCCAGCAGGAAAACAAATATCTAATGCTCAGTGGATTATCCAGTGATTGTAGGGACAGAACTGCAGCCTTGTTGCGGGAGGAGTGTTTAGCTGCTGCCAGGTTAAAGTGAGGGAAAGGCAGAAAGAAATTCAGCTTCAGTAAGTGCTGACACACTCACTAGCTGATTTAAAACAAAGTTGATACTGTTTGACATTCTTTTCATAACAGCAGGCGAATTATTTTTGTAAAGTAGAGATAACAGAAGATTTTCATATGAGGCAGCCAAGTTAAAGAGAAAAAAAACAACAAACAACTTTCTTATGATAGCTGAGCTTCTTGTAGGATGTCCAAGACATGTAGCTGGCCCACACTTAAGCTATAAGCAACTTAAGAACAGACATCTAAGCTCTGGCAAGAAAATTTACAGATGAGGTCCTGTATTTACGGATAATTTAAAGATGAGTTCCTGCTATTGAGCTCTGGGAAAAGATTATTGTATTCATTTCTCCTGTAAGCACATGTGACTTCAAAGGAAAATCAATACTAAGGATTTTTCAAAATAAATTCATTTAGGTTTTTACTCCTTCGTATCAGGATTTAAAGTTGACAAATAGTTGTTTAATATATGTACATGTATATGTGCATATATATATATATATATATATATATATATACACACCATCAACTCAGTGTGCTGGATCGGCAAAAAGAAACTGTTTCAGAATTCCACAAAGCAACCTGCAGATTAAGAAGAAAGTTGTAAAATCAGTGTTCTTCTCTTACAGCCTTTTGATGTAAAGAAATACCTAAGCATCAGTCTAGGAAACATAATATACATCTGAAAGCAGAATCTACTTATAAATAGCCAAATTAAAAGGTTGTAATATGAATGCTCCCTGAGACGTGTTCTGCCTCATTTATCTCAGACAGGAATAGCTAAAAGAAAACTTCACAGTATTTCTATTACCATTAGCTGCAGTAGCTACAACAGCCGTTAAACCTGGGCCAAAATACACCCCTGTCCTCAAGACCCTGAAGAAGATCCTCACAGGATCTCAGTGTGCACTCTTGTGTGAATGTGCATAGCTCTGTGTGGTTATAAAGTGATCAGTTTAGCACAGTGACAGAACAGTGCACGCATACAAAAGCCCTTAATAGTGTGCATTTCACATATATTGGCTCATTTATGCCATTTATTTTCTTTAAATTAAGGCTATTTTTATGCAGGGGTATCAACAATCTCTGTAAATTGGGATATTCTAAGTAAATAACACCAACATATATATGTTACTTCAGAAAAACTTTTGAGGTAAAGCTCTTCCCCTCATGAAGGCCATGGAAATTATAACTGTTGCAACTGACATTGAATTATTTATTGTGCATTGTTACAAAATGCAATAAAGGTAGACAGTGTGATTGGAAAGACTCCCATCAGGCTTGTTCCCCTCTCCGACCCCAACAGTATCACAAATAGTACCATAATCAGCAGGTTCTGAAGTTACTTACCACAACTGAGTGTGATCCTGCAAAGATTAACTAGGTAACAGCCTCAAAGAAGAGAGGATACACAGAAAGCACGTTTAATTGTTTCGCCATCACGAAAAATCTGTTACACCTTCGTAAGCATCAATTAACCAGGTGTATTCAGGAAAGATCTCTGCCAGATAAGAGTAGGAAGGATATGGCTCGGAGCGTATAAAAAGTTAGGATTACAGGAAAGGTTATCCTAAAACGCCCACAATTTTATTTCCCCGTAAGACTGCGATCCCCCCCTATCAATTACTCGTTAGTGTATCAGTTTCTTGTCGCAGCCGCTTCACGCTCCTCCTGCACGCTCCGGCTCGCCTTCCTCGGCGGAAGCAGGGCAAGCAAGCCACAAACTCCGGGAGCCCTGGGGAAGCTGGGCCTGGCGCTCGAGGGCTGCCCTGTGCAGCCTCCGCGGGCGGAGCTCGGAGGGGCGCGGACGGGACTCGCCGCCGCGGGCCGGGCGGGGCTCGGAGCCGGGTGCCTCTTGCCCCCTCCCGGCGCGGATCCCGCCCGGCACACTCCACCCACCCGCGGCTACTTGTGTCCCCCTGCACGGGCCACCGGCATTCCCGGCTGGGGGAGCTGAGCCCGTCTTAACCCGTCCCGTCCCGTCGGTCATGTCACGGGGCTCCGTGGCGGCGGTGCGGCTGCTGGCGCTGCTGGTGAGTGCGGGGCGCTGCTGTGCGGCAGGGGTACCTCGGTACCGGGGCGCTGCTGTGCCGCGGGATAGAGCGGCGGGGGTACCACCGCGGGGGTCCCGAGCGCGGCCGCCGGAGAGAGGTGTTCCCATCGGGATTTGGCAGCCCTCCCAAGGTCGGCTGCATGTGTCTGGGAACGGGTTTTCTCTCTTTCTTTTGGGAATTAGATAAAAGCAATCGCCGTTTGCTGCCTGAAATCAGGTGGAGGTAGGGAATCCCAAGAGGCACGGTATCTGGGATGGGTGGGGTTGCTGAGGCGCCTGGAGGAACAGGAACCCGGTGAGGAGTTCACATTGTTGCAGTCTTCATGTTCAACGTACTCTCAATACTAGTAAATTGCATTTCCCTTCTGAGGGAACCGTGCCAGGAGGGAAGATGAATCAAAAAGTTTGGAAGTCTTTATCGCCTTAGGAAAATTACACCAAATTCTTAACAATCCAGGCTTTCTCCTGCCGTCCTCTCACTACTTTTCAGCCGTCAGCCATTAGATCTTCCATCCTATGAAATACTTTCTCAGGCTAAAAGCAACGACTGTCTCATAACAAGCTGAGAACGAAACGCTTGGTTTGTTGGATTTGGACTGATGCTTTCTAGCTGGTTTACAGCAAACTCTTCAATGTATCTGCGGCATTTTCTTGTTGCTTTTCACCTTTCCAGGCTGGGAGAACGCCTGCGGAAGTTGGGCTGCCGCCACTCAGACAAAGGGTGAGGGTGGAGGCTGTGCCCTGGGCTGTGCTGGGAGCTGCCGAGCAGCTGGGCAGGAATCAGTAATGGCTTGTTGGATGGACAGAATGGAAGGCTCTGGGGGCCGGGACCTTGTTCCCTGAGCTCGGAAACCTGCAGAATGAGATTTGTTATCGGGAGACCTGTCGCCTGATAACTTCAACACAGGCATATGGTTGTGCATAAGTTGGCCAGCAACAGTTAAACCTGTTTTTACAGGAAGCTGGTAGCTGGGGTTTGGTTGGAAAATGTTTTATCCTCATTTTGTCTAAATTAACGATGGAAAACATGGAGCGTCACTTGTGCAAAAGTTTTACATATTCTCTCTGCAATACCTGAAGCCACACCATCGTCCATTTTGGTGGGTTTGCTCAGGATGCTATTCGTTTTGCCTCAAGAACATTATTTTTCTCAATCCTCATTATCCTCAGTTTCAGCTAAGGCTGGGTCAGAATATGATGTACTGTCAACTCTGTTTGGCCTAAAAGAATCATGGTTGGATAGAATATTAGAGTGAATAAAGCTGCCTTAGTTGGCTGATGTCAGAAGAGAAAGAGAGGTACTGCTGGGTTTTGAAATTTTGGGGATTTTTTTTTCCTAATCTGGTCATTCATTTGGCAAATACTCAAGTTTCTTATTTGAGAGGATTGGATTAGGGTAATTTATTTCTTATGAATCTTAAGAAACTACCGAGAAACAAAATTAGTCTAAAAGTAGTGTCTTCTCAAAGTGTCTTCCACTTTAGAAACATCAGGAATGGTAGGTTCTTCCTCTCCCAGTTTTTCCTGGAAGTATCTCTCAGTGCTCCCTCCCTGCCTGCAGGCTGCATCCCTGTATCATCATCCCTGGGTAACTGACGGAGGGGACGGTAGATTTCCCCAGGCCCCTGCCTCTGACCCCTTTCCAGGAATGCTTGGCTGTGCTGAATGGTGGTGCACCCAAAGGGTTGGGCTTGACTTGGAGCATGTCCAGGGCACACACCCAGAGCCATGGACCTGCCAGGCGGGCATGGCTATTGAGGATTATTAGACTGGGAGGTTTCTTGGTCATTTCTAAAGGGGGTCATGTCTTCAAGAGAAGTCTTAGAACACTTCCTGCATTTGAGTCAAAGAATAGTTGACAGAGATTTATGAATCTTGCTATGGGAGTAGCAAAATTTACCTTTTCTCCGAACGTCTTCCTCAGATTATAATTTGTTGATGTTTGGGATGTTATACTTAGACTGAGTATGATGAAATTCAGGCCTGAATATATTAGACCACTACTGTAATGTCAGACTCAGTAGCAGTTAATTTTCAGAAGTCATAGAAACAAGTTAAATAAAAACCATCACAAAAGTGATGCTTGGTTTTATGAAGAGGAGAGGTGAGCTAGTTCAAAGCAACCTAGCTTCTGTTGCCAGTAACATGTTGAAACGTGGTAAAGTATTTACAGGCATCTGTGGATTGATTCAACATTTTAATATTGTTCCAAAAATTAGGAAAATCCCAGCTGTGGTGAGGTCTGAAAGCAGCTGAGAAATACATAATGTCTAGTATTTTATCCCTCCTATTGAACTGAAGTGGTATGCTACTTTTGATACCAGACTTCAGGAAAAGGTGAATCTGTCCAGAACAGCCAAAAAAATTGCAATCTAAAGTCACAAAATCCTTTTTTGTGATTTTTAAGGGAAATTAAAGAACTGGTATGGAGAAAAGATGGTAAGTAAGATGTTTGATAAGTTTGCAGGTAACAGGAAGGGTAGAAGAAAAGGGAATTGTGAAGAAAAGGGAATAGCACCATACAGTGAGAGCATTGTCAGCATGACGAAGGAGATTAGGTTTGAGACTATGACATCTCAATATAGATTTTTAAGTTTCTTTTAAGGTATATGAAGATGCAGTGGATGCTGAGTGCACGGGTTTGATTGGATCAGATTGTACTTTTGAAGAAAATGTCAAGAGTGTGTGAATTGTATCACTCATGGGTGAAGCCATGTTAGGAGATGCATCCATCTTCTTGTAGATGTTTGATCTGTGGGAACAAGCTAATTCTAATCTGAAGGATCCATCAAAATATGGGTGGTATGGTTTTGGGTATTCTGCATCAAAATCTTTGCTCTACAAATCCTCCTGTGTTGAATTTACAATACTTATTTGGACATACTTACAATCAGTAGAGCTCAGAGAAATAAATACGGACTGGTTTGGGGGGCAAGTTGAACAGCGCTCCAATTTCTGTTGGTATTGGCTATATTTCTGCTGGTCATAATGAAGGTTTAGGCACTTCGCTTTCATTTAGACATGTAAATTTGTGTGCCTTACTTTGAATATCATGCAAGCAGCAATATGGTCAACTTGCTAAAAAAAAAAGAATAAAATGAAGATGAAAATTAAGACTTTTCATCTGTAGGACTATCTAGGCCCCCCCCTTAGGTTAGTGAACAACTTGCTACTCCATCCCTCATTTTTAAGAACAGGATAAACACTTGTCAGGAAGCATTTGGGTTTAGTTTGTTTTTCCCGAGGGCCAGGAGATGTACTAGTAGATATCCTAGGATGGTCCTCCCTGCTTGCTTCTCTGAGGTCTTCATATGTTGTTTTCAACACCAAACTGAGTCACAGGAGGTGCAAGCTCCAAATCTCCTAACACACAGCACATGGAAAAGACCACATTTCTAGGCATTACTGATTCATGGTATAGTAAATACCGACACATACCTTCTTGGTTACTCAGTCTTCATAGTTTTACAGCTTAAATCTGAGCTTTGTGCTGAAAATCTGTCCTTTAGTCACTTCCTGACTATAGGGCAAGAGCAGCCTTGCAGTCACTATACATGGCAGTCACTCCCTTCTTTCCCATGCCCTCTTGCCTATTCCTGCTGCTTTCCTGTAATATTTGATTCCAATTTCATTGCTTCAGGCCTCAGACCTTTTTTTTTTGTAACCATCCAGTTTTCTTCTGACAATGTGTTCTCAGCTCTGGTCAACTGATGTCATCAGAAGATGTCTGGTTCTTGAGCCAAGGCTGTGATCCACAGCAAATGACAGAGGTTTCCTACTCTGAGCCATTTAACAGAAGGCAGTTTTAAGATACTAAAAAAAAAAAAAAAAAATTAAAATAAATGGTGGGAGGGGAGGGGGAAAATTCATATGTTCAACAGGCAGTAAATTCTGACATTTCACTTGTCCTTGAAGAAAATGTTACTGAAAAGTGCTTTTCCCCCTATTTCAAATTTTTGGAACCTTTAAAAATTTTCAATAAAAAGCCTGGATCCCTTTATGTATTTCCCCCCATGTATTTATGCATCTTGTGAATAAAATCATTCTTAAACATTTTTTGTAGATATCTTCTAAGTCCCTTATGAGACTACCTGTGGACCATAGATTGAATAATACAAGAACCAAAGTATTTTTTAACTATCTTAGCATTAACCTAGAATGTTTTGTGGGACATTTGCCATTATGCAAACAAATTGATTTTTACTTTTATTTATCTTAATGAATGATTTTCTTTTTATAATGACTAGTGGATTTTTTTACACAATTTTGACACACATCTCAATGGAAGATCAGCTTATTCTTGGTCTTCAAACACTTTTGTTTATATTGGGTTCTCAGGTTTCCATTATAAGGGAACTTCTCACCACATGCCTGTTGTCTCCATTCAGTTTTGAGACAGAAACAGTTTTCCCTTCAGTTTGCCAGTTAGAACAACCAAAGATATTTCTGAAGATATCTTGAGAATTACTCACAAGTACTCACCTCCCAAAAGAGTTACAACTTCTGTGGAAAACCTTGGCTATAAAGCAAAATTCTCCTGTCACTCTTGCTGGTATAATCTCATTAGTCACAAAAATAAATTTTAAAAATCCATGCAATTAGTAAAATCAAACAATACTAAGAACATCCATGAAGACAGCTTGGTATGAGGTTATGTACCCTTCATGATGCATATCCATTAGGAAACTTACTGTTTGATAATTTTTGTCTTCAGAATATATACAATGGGAAAAATACCATTTGAAAAACAGTTTTGTTGAACAAGTTGAAACAGAAATCTGCTGTATTGCTCAACACAGTCTGCTGGATTGTGTGGGTACAAGATAACATCTTTCTTTTTAAAAAAAAAAAAGAAGCTCTCATCAATTTAATAATCAAGGCTGAGTCAGAGGGAGGAACAGGGAGAGCCCAGTGAACAGACTAGAAACCAGTCAGAGACTGACTTATTTGAGTAGAAAACCACCTTCTCTGAGTCTTCTTTGCCTTAGGCAGTAGTATGGCCTAAGAAAATAATCACCTAAGTTGCAAAATATAGGTAGTAATGGTTTCCAGAACAATAACAGTATTCTCTACCTGCACAAAGTTCAAAAGCTTGATTTATAGGTCTCCCATATCATAATAGCCTACTTTTTATTGTTGCTGCTTCCCAATGCCTACATTTTTTGCAGTTTGAAGGGTGTTGTTACTTGCAGACTCTTTGGTGCCTGGAGAGTGGACATAAACATGGGGTTTCTGATAAGTTGGCTTCTTCGAGACAGGATTTGTCACCTATCTGAGTCATTCAAGGCCATGCATAGCTGTCCTGGTCTATCCAGGTTTGTGAAGAGACGGGCAGTCCCAGTACTGAACGTTAGTCTGCAAGGTTTTGTCAGAGCAAGCACCTCTACCTTGTTTAAGTAAGTGATGCCATTTATTCTCTCAGCAAGGTTCTGAGTAAGAGAGCTGCTTCTGTCATGTACACTTCAGCAGATATTTGTTTTAGTCCTTACTTTTAAACACCACTTACTGGATTTTCTTCTTTGATGTGATTGGTAGCCTACCACAGCCACAAATCCAAGGTTTGCCCAGAAGAGGGAGCTTCTCCAAAGTTCTGCAGGCAACCAACACTTGTTTCCGTCAATGGCATATCCTCACCGTTGTGGAGTACTGAAGCATTATTCATTACTAAAAAAAAAAGTTTTAAAAAAATTACTATAAATTATGAATTTATTGGAAAAAATATTAATTGCTTATGATCTGTTTCGTGCTAAGAAAAAGGTGCCAAACTATTACATAGTTTGAGTGTATATTTTTAATGTCAATGGTTATGGGTGAATTTTTCAGAAGCTGTTACAGGTAAATAATAAATATTAATTTATACAGGTCAGAAGCCTTCTTCCTTGTGGCTTTGCTGCTCTTATGAAGGTCACAAAAAGTTAAGTTTTAGTACTGTGGAAGTGACATAGAATTATAATAATGACTATCATAATTTCCATTGCAGATCTGTTTGAATTATGGATGTGGGCTCCACGTGAAGGTAGGATATAATGGAAAGATTTTTCTTTATCAGGGCCTGTAGAAGGGTTCTCTGAGCAACATGTCAAAGCCATGGCTTATTTCAGTTGATAAATGTCTTGAATTCTACCATTTTCTGAAATATGAAAGCCACATAATGAATAGAGAAATGAAAGCTGAAAAGTAAGTGAATAGATTCTTACATCCATCACCTAGAGTGGCACTGAACTTTGAGAAACTTTCCCTAAAACCGTAAAAATGTAGATTTCTTTTTTGAACTCAGTAGATGAAAAACTACTGTTTTATTGAATATGTTAATCTGGGAGTCAACAGAGACAGTAGAAACTAAGGTGGACAGAAGGATGAGAATGAGATGTAGTTAAGCAGGAATAGCAAAGACATTGGGTGGATTGAATAGCAGCCTGCTCATCCATGTATTCTGTTTCGGAGATAAGGTTAAATATGCAAGGCAAAATTGGTGGGAAGATAAACACAGTGGTAAGGTAGAAATGGTGGTTCAAAACAGCTTTAGTGCCAAACTTCTTCCCACATCTGATGACAAGCATTTAAATCTTCCTGAGCAGGTATATTTTCACCAATCACTGGTCATGGAAACTTGCTCATATTTTTAAAACCTGTCTTACCTAATTTTGTCTTGATGAAAAGACTGGTGCAGTTTTCCTCTTCAACCACCTTGAGGACTGTATAGGTCTTAGATTGTGACTCAGAAGGCTGATGCTGCTCTATGATTTTGAAGTTACTAGCTATTGAAAGAGCAAAAGTTGCTCAGAAGTCTTGGCTGCAGCAGCAATAAAGCATTTATCTGAAATGACTAAATGCAGTGCTGACGTTACATCTTGTCTCTTCACAGGTTTATAATCGAAATGACAGGAGTGGCGTGTTGTCTCATCCCAACAGCCTAGTCAGACAGAAGCGAGAATGGACAGTCCCTCCCGCTTTCATACGGGAGGAGGAGGACAATTCCTATAAGAATCCAATTGCTAGAGTAAGCCCAGAAAACAGTTAAATAAACAATACACATGAAAATAGAGATTAAAATGTAAAATAAGAATGTGACTTCCCTAAATACATGCACAAATATTTCTTTAATTTTAAAGGACTTGAATGCCAGTTGAAGACTGACACATTTCCTTCTGTTTCCTTTACTTTTTAATGAACCTGGTTTGGCTCAGTCTCTCATCTTTTCATAGCCCCATTTTTCATTAAGCTTTTGGGGAATGCAGTATCTTTGAGTTTTCTTCACCCTACCACCTGTACTCAGCTGGGGTTGAATTTGACAGGTGGGTCCCAGATCCGCTGGTGGTGATTGGGCAGAAGGGTGTACATGGAGCATGATTATGTATAGCTAACATTTAGAAAACATGTAAAAATAATCAAGGTGTTACCTTTGTGAAGGGGTGATATGTGTCTGGTTCAGCACCAGTGTTGAAACCTAAATTCACCACTCCTGCCACTTCATCATAAAAATGACTGCAGGAAGTGGCAAGCTGTTGGCCTCTGCTTGGGCTGCACCTTGATGGTGATACTGGCACAATGCACACTTTTCCAGATGTTTTGAATATTTGCTGACAGCAGAGAAGGAGTGTAATCTCTGTAGTCTCTGCAGCCCTTTCTACATGTTTATCTCCAGGTCTGACCTTTTTCCTTTACCCTATCACTGCTCCAATCCTGGTATATTTGCTAGCTTAGGTCTGACCTCTCAGGTCAGCAGCCAGATCCAGATGTTTCTCATCTCTCTTCACTAGATTGTCAAACAGAACATGCAGCCTTTCCTGCATTCATCTCTACATCTCCGCAGTCAAAGGAGTGCAGGGAATTGTGTTAAATGTTTTTTTGTTATTTTTTTCATTACAAGATAGAATATTTTGTTACAATGTGATTTTATTTACTGGGTGCTATTTAATTTGTTATGTTCCTGCTAGATACATTCAGATCTTGAAGATACAGGAATAGTAGTGACTTACACTATATCTGGTCAAGGAGTAACAGAACCCCCGTATGGATTATTTGTTATTAATGGAAAGACTGGTGACCTGAACATAACAGGAAGGGTGGACAGAGAAAAGACTCCAATTCTTCTTGTAAGTTGAAAGTTAATTCTTTTCTTTATAGGTCCCCTCCTGTCTATTTTTTATTTATTTTCTTTAAATGTGTTTGCTTGAAATAATATATATATTTCTGGATGTTTGCTTGTGTATGCCTGCTTGTATTTCTAAACAGATATAATATGCTTTTATAATGTTTAGATTTTGTTATATGTAATAGATGTATTTCTATTTTGCATATGTGTTTGTATATATGACAGTCACTCATTGGATTAATTTATTGTTTCTGTCTGTATTATTAGGTACGAGGCCATGCCTTAGATAAGAATGGGGCAAAACTGGAAGAGCCAATAGACCTCCCAATTAAAGTTGTGGACATAAATGACAATTTTCCAGTGTTTTCACATGAAATTTTTGTTGGTTCAGTTGAAGAATTAAGTGAAACAGGTAACTTTATTTAAATTTTCTTTTTCTTCTAGTTTTTCCCTGGATATGCAAGGGGACAATCTGCACTTTTGAGCAGTATATCTGCAGTAACAAAGGCACATTCTCTTGCTGACATAAGCCAGGTTATCCATGTGTGAATGAAGGTTTTTATTCAAGGCTAAGCTGTGTTGTGTGATTAAGGGAGAGCATCCCCCTAGGGGCAAGAGAGAGCAGTATTTCCTCTTGCGGCACCTTTGGTTTGTTGTCAGAGCGACCACAAATCCAGGAACCAGAGTTCTTCTGCAGGAATTGCACAGGAAATGCAATCTGCCTTCTGGCCTAGTAGTCACAGCCTATTTGAGAGGGACTTCACTCTGTCATCTTCATCCAAAGCCCTGCTTTACCTGTGGGCTGGAGAGGTACTTTGCTGGTAACAACATATGGCTGTGCTCTAACCATTGAAGAACAAGTTAGTGAACATTTTCCTGTTGACTTTAGTAAACATAAGAGCAGCAGATTATTTTCAAGATTAGGAAAGCTGGAGTAAAACAACCTAATAAGTAGCTGGCAGTGTGTCCATTTCAATGTCACTACAATTTGAAGAAACAAATTTTTTCCCATCCATTTGGGTGAGGTATTGAGTAACCTCAGCAATCTTTCAAGTCAATAGCAGCCATCTGTAATGGCTCTTGGCATGAATTCCAGATGCTGAGGTGCACCCTCTCCCAAAGGATAAAACCCCGTGCCATAAGTTATAGGGGGATTGCACCATGGGTACCACCACATATATGGAGTGAAGCTGCTGGAGGGCATCAGTACAGGTCAGTGGTTTTAATAATGTTTAGGTAGAGGACTAGTTTTTGCTCTATTTAGAAAAATGTATGAGGGAAATGTAGCTCGTTGTTCAAAAGTCGTACTTTCTGCTCCATGTGGTATCTACATTTTTCTGTCGGAATATACTGAGAGAATTTAACCTGTTCTTTCATATGTACATTGATATGTGGATGCAGTCTTTTGGTTGGCTAGAACATATACTTTTAACACGTACCTTTTGGGTTTAGGAACACTTCGACAACTTCATGCATTAAATAAATAAAGTCAAGAGCATCAGAAAATTGTGCCATACATCTAACAAAATGATCTTATCTTTAACATTACCGTAAAGATATATTACCAGATATATTACCAGATATTTACCAGATACAGTATTCACCAGTGCCTGGTGGTGTAGATAAGTAATGTATTCTGTTTGTGTTTTCCAGGTACAATTGTAATGAGAATAAATGCAACAGATGCAGATGAACCGAATAATCTAAATTCCAAAATTGCTTTCAGAATTGTTTCCCAAAGCCCTAGCACTGCCTTCAGCATGGATAAGAATACTGGCGAGGTTCGAGTAGCAAAAATAAACCTTGACAGAGAGGTAAAAAACCCTCCAGTTTTGTTCTTTGTTAGTACTGGTTTTCCGGTGCCTGTTGCATCACCCTCAGCCCTGCTGTGGGGTGAAGAGCAGGCCCTCTTACCTTTCTGAATTTCCCTTGGGATTAAAGCTTTGGCTGGCTGATGCATGCTTTTCAGGGTTTGAGGGAAGAAGGGATGGGATCAAGGCTGTATCCCCCTCATCACTTCCTAGCCCAGCACCAGCCCTATAGTTGTTGCTTTCTGTCCCTCCTGTGCAGCTGGAGGGACAGAAAGGTGAATGAATAAGGTGTCATTTCTTTCTGCTGGGGAGCATATGGCAAAGATAACCTAGATCACCACATGCAAAGCTGCTGGTTTCATCTGGACTTTTGTAGCCTGCCGTGCAAATCACAGTGCAAAGAGTTAGGAAAGGTGCTGCTGTGAAACTGCATTGAAAGTCACGTATCACCAGGAACAGGACCTGGGCTTGCAGAGTTTTCTCTGGCCAGCAGATGGTGATGGGAATGCTTGCTCTGTGGCTGAGGGATGTGGCTCTGCCTCTGGCTGTCTCCTGACACGCAGGTGTCACTGGTCCTGTCCCTGTTCATGGCTACTGGAATTTTTTACTTTGCTATGTAAGTGCAGTGTGTGTGCTCTTTGTGTGGAAGATGTGGAAATCCTATATTCTTTTCAAAGCCTCAGTTCTACTCCAGCAGAATCTGTCAAGGCACTTGTGTGTGGGATTTACTTCTCACTAGAGAGGAGTTACAATTGACCATAAGAAACATTACCAAAAATGTAATAGAGATAACATAGCAAAGGAAGAATTTTTAGCCTGGATTAAACACCTTTTTCTAACCATGACAGACACAAAGTAGCTATTCTTTGGTGGTGGAGGCAAAGGACCGTGGTGGTGAAACCGGTGGGAATGCTGCAACGTGTTCTTTAGAAGTCAAGATTCTGGATGTTAATGACAATCTACCTGTTGTTGAAAGTCATACAGTAAGTACAATTTTTATCATGTTCCTCCACCTGCCAGTATCCCATAATAAGACATTGTGCAAAAATTCCTTGCACTGATGAAATGAGGCAAACCATTACAGCTTTTTAAAGAGTGGTTTGTTTGGTTTTTTTTATTGCAGTTTGAAGGAAGCATTGAAGAAAACAGAGCAAATGTGGAAATTATGCGAATAAAAGTATTTGACAAAGATGAAGAGTTTTCTGATAACTGGCTGGCAAACTTTACATTTGTTTCTGGAAATGAAGAGGGTTTTTTCCGAATTGTAACAGATAGCCAAACAAATGAAGGAATTTTGACTGTTGTGAAGGTAAGTATAAATTTTAGAGATTCTACTTTAATTAGGACAATTTATCCACCTGTGTTGAAAAATAGTTTTTATTCAGTCAATATGTAAAATATGTGGATACTTCTCCTTTGCCATATTTTAATGCATTCAATAATTCTGTGCAAAATAGTAATTTTGTCAAGCTTTTCCATTTGCTTTTTGAGTGATCTCAGATATACCTAGTAGGTCAGAAGTCCCCAAACTTCCCTTGCCCTTTGGGTAACAATAGTAACTGTTTATGCTGTAAACTTCCACACTTCTGCTGTCCTTGATGATCTCAGTATAAATTTCTTTATATCCCCTGGCCACTGATAATGTTGCAGGCAACACCTGTTCCATGAGCCATGGGCTACAGACTGTTTTATGAATTTTCATAAGTTGAAATTATGATGAAATTAGTTTCCATTAATGGAAATATCTATTTTATAATTTTCACTTCTCTTTAATCCACAAGTAATGAAGATGCATAGTGCTCTAAGCATCTTTTTTTTTTCCTGCTTGGGTTTCCTTATCTGAAAACTGCTAATTATTAAAAAAAATAATAAAATTGAGTATTATTAAGTGAATAAGTTAGTTTAGAGGAAAAAAAAAAAGCTAACACATAAATTTGGAGGACCCAGGTAATTGAGGACTGATTCACTGAAAGCACAGGCAGAATATATGGGTAGCACTCCTTTACATACCTTACATTAGTTTAATTCAATAGTATAAAGACACACCTACAGTGTCATCCATTAAAAATGAGTGAGAGTAACAGGGTAAGAAAATTCCTTGCACTGTAACATCCTTACTGCTTAAATATTACTTAAATTTTTACATCCTTATTACTTGAATACTTAATAAATTAAATGTATGCATGTTGTCTAGATATCAGATTCTGCCAAATTCTGAATGCTTTTTTGTTATTTTCTTTATTGCTCTAGGCACTGGATTATGAAAAAATGCAAAGCCTAAACTTAGGCATTGTTGTTACAAACAAAGCAGAGTTCCACAAGTCAATTAAACACAGTTACAAAGCAGAAACAATTCCAATCAAAATTAAGGTGATCAATGTGCGGGAAGGCGTTTTCTTCCCTGGTGGCACAAAAATTATTGAAGCAAGTGAGAAACTGCAGATAAGACAAGTTATTGGACAGTATCAAGCCTATGATGAAGACACTGGAAAAATATCAGAGCACATTACGTAAGAATTTTTTTATAACCATCATAACTGAGTATGTCAGAAGTCGTATCTTATTGTAAAAATTGGAATGTTAAACTAAAATAATTTCAAAGGCAATAAATTTCTACTAAGGATAATTCACACTTTAAACATCAGCATCATCTTCAACATTCTATTATGCAGAAAACAGATTATATTAAAATCCTCCTTCTTTTGTTGAATATGGCAAGATGTGAGTGTTTGGGCTGAAGTTGTGTTTGCATAATGTTTGTCATACCTGTCTACTTTTGAGATTAGATTTACCAATCTGATTCCATTGTCTCCAGTAAAATAGAAAGGAATATGCAGAAACATTTATCAGTCATACAGAAAAGGTGTAACCCAGATATGTCTGTATATTTTTGGGTTTTGAATCATGGCTTTTCAGCTAGAATGTTATTTAACCACTACCATGGCCTTTACAAATGGTACATAGCAGAGTTGCACACCCAAGAGTGGACCCCTTTCCCCCATGCCTGTAATACAGGGTGTTTTCATGGGTGACTAATGCTTAACTTTTGCTGGGAGCACAGATGGAGGGGAAGAGGATGGTGCCCAGAAGTGCAACTCTGTCTTCTGTTCCAGTCTCGCTCCCTTATACTTTCTGTAATGTACCCATACCTAAATCTTTGATCTAGAGAGAAAAGCAGCTCTCAACATTCAGGGTAGGTTTATAGTTGTAACCAATTACAGTGGCAAGAGCATCAGACCTCAGACTAAGGGATTTGATCTCTGTTTTAAATGGCGAGTAAACGTACTGTGAAGCTGCTTTTTCTACTGATGGCTATTTTCCTCATTATACATGCGTCCATTTTTGTGTGATTTTCATCAGATACATGAAAGGAAAAGATGCGGCAAACTGGATCACTATAGACTCAGTCACAGGTGAAATCCGACTTGCTAAAAATCTTGATTATGAATCACCTCATGTAGTAAATGGTACCTACACTATCACCGTGTTGGGTGTAACTACTGGTAAGTTGAGAGGGTTTTGTTAGCACACAAATTGGTTTGTTTGCTTATCTACAAGGGTAGATTGTTTAACCTACCTGTCTCTAAAGTTAGGCTCCAAGTGCAGTCTCGGTATTCAAAGGAGAGATGCAGGCAACTCATTTTTTGGAATAAGTTCCCAAGGTATCTGTTTCTTCCCTTTGACTAGATGGAAGTTTTTGTAAAAGTTTTCAAATATAGGTCTGATAGGAAAATCTTTTGTCAAGGTGGGAAACGCCAATATCTCTATATGCCTATCATCGGGCTTCATAGCCCTTTGTTTGACTTCTAAGCAAGAAAGGCTGTCTGAACTTCTTTTGTATCTAAGTAGAATTTTTCATTTATAATCTGCATGTTACTGTGTAACCATAAAGGATTTTTTTCAAGTTAAAGTAATAAAATAGCTTCCTTCAGAAGAACTTTGTCAATATATTTGTTAACATTGGGAATGAAGTCCTGCTCTCATAAGCTCCAGGGAGATCTCTTTCACTTCAGCAATATTGGTGTTTTGGAAAATACTAAGTTTATTTTTATTTTAAGGTAATTTTTTTGTGCACAAAACAATTTAAATTTTCGTATTTTAAATTCTTAGATTCCCCAAGGAAAACAGTCACTGGCACAGTCGTCATTCAAGTTACAGATGAGAATGATAACTGCCCAGTTATTGTAAACCCTGTGCAGACTGTGTGTTCAGATGCAAAATTAGTTGATGTTACAGCTCGTGATTTGGATAGTTACCCAAACAGTTATCCCTTCAGCTTTACTGTCATTGATGAGCCAGAAGGGACGGCAGAAAAATGGATAATTGCATCTGGAAATGGTAAGAAAATGTATTTTTAATTACTTTCAGTTCTTTGAAAGTCTTAAGGCCATAATTTATTAATTCTAGTCAAACTGACAGTTTGGCTGAGTAAGACCAATAAAACAACCCTATATGTGGAATCAGGCATTAAGACCATAATTTGCATTTTGCTCCCTTCTCTCTAAAGGTTATAAAAGCCCAGACATGTCCTCTGGGGTGTGGTGACCAGGATTTCATGAATAGGGCTAGGATCAAGCTATCCCCATCTTCTCCTGGAAAACATGCAGTGATGCATTATCTGGGCATAGATGACAAGCTGTCCATGAGGCAGCAGTGTGTCCTTGTGGCCAGAAGGTCCATGGTGTCCGATCTCTTTCTAGGAAGAGTATTAGGAAGAGTATTCCATGTCTTAAGATAATTAAGCCATCTGTNGGATATATATTTGTATAGGACTGCCCGGGAATTATTTTCTTTTGTTTTTGGTATTGAATAAGTATAGACATGGGCTGTGCTCTTGGCTCTTGTGCTCTTCCCCCCCCCACCAAGGTTACGGAGGCTTATGGGGGGGGGGGAGAAGGCCGGGCTGGGCTGT
>VXBU01013712.1:476033-536033 GCA_013400315.1 Bombycilla garrulus | reverse complement strand
GGGGGAGAAGGCCAGGCTGGGCTGTGCTAAGAGCTTTTTTTGAGAGAGTTGTCTTGGCAGGTGGTGGGGATGATGAAAAAGAATAGCTTTGTTTTGGCTTAGTTTTCTTTTTTCATGTTTTGTGTGTGGAGGGAGATTGGGTCGTGCTGGGCTGGGAGAGAGTCCCCCTCCTCCCCCTGGAGGGAACCATCCTGGCAGGGAGCGGGGGGACCAAGGGACAGACTGGCTCCAGCTTGGCAGAGAAAAATTTTCTTTTCTCTGGCATAGAGAATTTTCTGTTTTTACTTTGTTGCGGCTGTAAGGACATCTTATTAGAAGAGCTGAAAAATTAGCAGAAGTTTTAAAAAATAATGTTTTAACTACTTCTTACCTAAATAGACTTTTAAAAAGTATGCCTCTTACTCAACTAAAAAAAGGCAATTTAAAGGAAATAAAGAGATTAAAATCTTGAGACTTAATGTCAAAAAAAAACCAAAAAAGAATCTAAAATAAGAAGGAAAAATGAAGGAGTGGGCTAGGTCTAGCATGAACTTCTTTTGCAAAGCCATAAAAAATAGACTAAATTGTTTCTATAACATATACATTTTTAGAGAGATATTCTAGTTCTGTGGGTGGGTGCTAATAAAACACTTAATTTTATTGTCCTCAGCTCCAAGAACGACTAGAGATAAGGAATGTTAAAGTATTAATTATTGATGTTCTCAGCCCTAAAAATAACCAAAAATAAAGAATATTAAAGTATTAATTATTAATGTCCCCAGCCTTAGAAATAGCCAGAAATAGAGAGTGCTGAAGCACTGATATAATGATATCCCTGGCCCTAAGAATAAGAAATAATTATTTCTTAGAATAAAAATAGAGCTAATAAGAATTTTTATTTTAGACTAAGAAAAAAACATTCTTAAACTACACCCTAAAAACTAATACAGCCCATGGGCAGTTGTGAAAGGACTTTCCCATGGGGGGGCATTGTTTTACAATAACAAATCTGCGAGCGAGCTATTTATGAACTGTGTAGTCACAAGACTAATATTCTTGTGGAGAACCTATAGTAGAAGCAAGAGAGACTCCTGCTCTTCCTGATGAGTTGGGGAAAGAATTGTTCAAGAAATAAATTAAGTAAAAATCCTAAGTTTTATCTTTTCATATAGTTAGTGAGAGAGTAAACAGTCGGTGGGGGGAAGATAGATGTTTTAAAAATTTCCTTCTAATTTCTATTTTTTCCTTTCTTCTTAGTATTAGTTAATAAAATTTCTTCTCTATGCTTTAAGTTTAAGTAATTATACTCCTTTTTTAGTCCTATCTCACAGCAGAAATTAAGAAAATTGTATTTTCATGGGTACATTAGCCCTTGGCTGGTGTCAAACCATAACACGAGGTCAGGCTGACGGAGCTGGGCCTGTTTAGCCTTGAGAAGAGATGACTAAGAGGAGACTTATCAACATCTATAAGTATCTGATGAAGGGAGAGTGTCAAGAAGATGGGTCCAGGCTCTTCTTGCCAAGAATAGGACAAGAGGCAATGGGCAGAAACTGAGGCACAGGAAGTTTCCACCTGAATACAAGGAGGAGCTGCTTTACTGTCTAGGTGACCATGGACTGGAACAGGTTGCCCCAAGAGATTGTGGAGTCTCCCTCACTGGAGATACTTGATAACTGTGTGGATACTTGATAACTGTGTGCCATGTGCTTTAGGATGACCCTCCTTGAGCATGGGGGTTGGACCAGATGCCCCACTGTAGTCCCTCCCAACTTTAATCATCCTGTGATCTTCTGCCTAGTTAGTCCTTGACATGACATAGCCACAGGAGCAGGAGTTTTGTTGGCTCCTGATCTCTGTCTGTGGCCTACAACAGATTTATCTCCTCAGGACTGAAGCTGTTTATTTGTGAGTTCAGCCCTTATCTATCCAGATGACATGGTTGATGCTATACAGGTGATTGGGCTGTCTTCCATGCTAGGTCTCTGGTCATGTGAAATTTCACAATCTTCTGAGGCTGCAAGTGAGCATGGCTGCTCACTTACCAGCATGAATTACTTGATAAAAATAAAAGCACATATGCTATAGCAGCAGCTGATTCAACTTAATTCCATTGCATCAGCTGGGCTTAACTGATGAGGATTTGTTGGAAGACTGTAACAGTTTTATTTTAGTTAGTTTACAGACGTCAGTTTTCTCTCTTCTCACTTCTTGTCTTTTTTTTTTCTATAACCTCCCTCTGCTTCTGCCTCAGACACCAGCATACAGCTGGTACCACAAAACCTGAAGCCAGGAAGAACTGAAGTTCCCTTGCTAATACAGGACTTCCAAGGGGTCAGCTGTGCTGTGCCACAGTCTCTGCAGCTGACTGTTTGTGAGTGTGCAGATGATGGTGCCTGCCAGGAGAAGTTTGTTGCTGCGAAGTCGGTGGGCCTGGGGCCAGCAGCAGTTGCACTAATCATCTTGGCATTTTTACTTTTGCTGCGTAAGTAATTGTTTCATATTATCTCAGAAGTACTGTAAATGTGGTCTGCAAAGCATCAGGAAAGAAACAGCCCAGCTCCCAGGTTTTATCATTTGATACATTCTGTGTAAACTCCTAGTCTTGTGGGAAGTCATGGCAGATCCCCAGCTACTTTTGGTAATATCAGCATTTCACCCTCAAAGTATTTCAAGCTGTGCATTTTATAATTAAAATGAACAACTTTTAATATTTGTTTATGGTGCAGTAAATAACAAGTGGGGAAGCAGTGAGGAATGCTTTTGGTACTCTGAGATATCCCCAGGTGAACCCTAACTCTTCCTACTCAAACCACGGCACATTCTCCACTCTTTTCTGTCACTGCAGATTCACTGCCTTGATCAGAGCAGTATGTGACATCATTCTTTAGTGAGATAAAATAAAAGAAAAATATTTGTAATTATAGTGTGGCCAGGTGTAGCAGTACTGCATTTAAACTCACAATAGTTTAATGCTTGTGCTGGCAGCAATCTAACTGTGATAAAATGAAGTTCACGCCACAGGAATAATATTCTCTGAAATTCTGAAACTGGGTTGAGTCCCCCAGGCAACACTCTAGGCATGTCAAAGGAGTGGTGAGGTGGAATTTACATGACGCCATGTAGTTATCTAGTAGTGAAAGAAGAGGAGGAGTTAGAAATGCTGAGGTTGTACAGTGATAGCCAGGGCTTGGAACTGGTATATGAGATCTTTGATAGAAGTATAGTTGCATACCCATGTGGCCATCTGCCGGATTCAGGCCCTGATGTGTTAGTTGTCAGTTCTCTCTCTAGAAAACTGGTCTCTGCATATGCTTCTAGGAAGTGCCTTGAATATTTGGGAACCTGTCTTCAGTCCTTGCCAGCCCTCATACTGATCACTAGCTCCTTGAAAATACATTTGAGTATGGGAGCTAGCCAAACTTACAGTGGCTGTGAGTATGCTAAGGTCCTAATTACCACGCAATTAATGGCAACCTTCTGTTTCCCTATAGTTGTTCCACTGTTACTGCTGCTGTGTCCTGGTGGCCTGGGAGCAAAGGGATTTGGTGGAGCAAAGACATTTGCTGAAATACCAGACCACAGTGAAGCGATGTTGCGTCAGTGGAACAGCGAAGGAGCAGCTCCTGAGGAGAAGGCATGTATCCCTAATAGCCCTTCTCTTTGATTTCTGTCCCAGTGTTCAGTTTGGCACCTGGGACCTCTTCCACACTACAGGGGGATATTTCAAAGCTCTACAACAGATTTTAGCAACATATGAACATTAATTAAAATTAACCCCTGTGAGGCTCAGCAAAGGATATGTGGGAGATGACTTCCACCAGCAGCTGTAAAAAAAGCAACCATAGCACTTAAATCCCAAAATAGAGAAAGCAATCAAGCAAATGTTGATCATATCTGAGCAGAAGATAGGACTGTGGGAAAAGTGTTGAACCAATAGAGAGTGAAACATTTGCATTTGTAAGCCTGGAATGCTCTAAACCCCTTTGGGAGCATGATAAAGCAGCAAAATAATGGGTTATAATGCTGAGCTTCCCTTTATTGATTTAAAGTTTCAGACTGTTTTAAATTACTTCCCTGAGTATTTTCTTTTTTAAACAGAGGAAATTCTTTAGTAAAAAAGAAAAAGGCAGAAAAAGGTGCAAATCTGCAGAGTGAACAGTAGATGCCAAGATAAATTTGTTCTTTGTTGTTAAGCTACAAAACAAGATTTTCAGAAAAAGGGCATGACACTGATATGCTTCTGCACAATAGCAGAAACAGAAGGTAGAAAACTTTGATTTAGGGCCAATGCTCACACCAAATTCTTGTTAAAAGATAATTAACAAGGAAGCCAAACTGCTAGGAAAAAAAGAAAGGGCCAAGCAGCACCACAGAGGTGGCAGGCAGTGCATACTTTCCCTGCTTTTTGTCTGAGGAAAACTGGGCAAAGTTTTTCTTGGAACAGCTGAGCTCCCTAGAGTTTTGCAAGCCTTTTTTTTGGTGGGTTTTTTGGGTTTGGTTTTTTTTTTTGTTTTGTTTTTTGTTTTTTGTTTTTTTCATTTTCAATCCTCTGAGTTCAAGAAAACAATGATCTATAGAAACATTTCTTTGAAGCTTCTTGGCAATACATTTGTGGAAGCTGCACCCTGCTCTAGGAAGCCTTTTACTCTTTGCAGCAACATGTATAAGTGCAAATTCAAACAAGTTGTAAGACAGCACCCTCCCCGTTCCCACCCAGCCCCACTGCTGGTTTGGTGAGTTCCATGTGCTAGACAGCAAAGCTTTCATGTCACATCTTCATTTGTCTTATTTATGTAGCCAGTGCTAAGCTTCATTCCACCCACTGCACTTGGGAACTTGAAAGGAGGAACAACAACAGCAGCAGGAGCAGCAGCAGCAGGAATGAGTGGAGAAGGAGCTCTAATAGGAGCAGGCAGCTCTGCCTCTCATGTAGGAGAACATCACAGCACTATTACCAGGGAAAGATGGGAGGAGCAAAGGCGTCTTCTTTCTGCTGCCGACTATGGAGCCATGGCAGCTGGAGCAGCTGAAGGCATGGCAGGTGTAGACGGCAAGACAGTCGTGTCTGGAGGAGGAGTTGCTGTGGGAGCGGCAGGAGCCATGAATGAAGAATTCTTAAGAGACTACTTCAATGATGTAAGCATATGACCCAAAAATAACAGTATTTTGATGTTTACACTTAGCATTGTGAAGTATCGTTCATGTTATGACAGACAGAGATGACTAGATATGCAGATATAAACAGTCCTGATATTGTGCATATATGTAGAGTTGGGGGCATTAAGGATTTTTGGATTAGCTACACGTGCGGGACTTGGAGTGGGACAATGCTCAATCTTCTAGCACTGAATGGTTGCAAAGTATCACATAAATAGACCTTTCTCCCAAGGAAGGTATTTGTGGATGGGATCCAGAATATTCAGCAACAGCAAAGGAGTGCCTTGCCCAGGAAAAAGCCCTGAGAAAGACTGTGTGGTCTAAATCTCAAGGACTTAAGAACATGAAACTGGTCTCTAGGGAGGCACCTGTGACTCATCATGAGTCACAGCTCCAGACTTTACCACGGAGCAGGTTTTTGAAAGATAAGCCAAAGATGTCATACACCAGTGGGTGGGGCTGTATTTTCAAAGTAGCTGATGCAGTAAGTGGTGCTGACTTGTCTGTTTGCCCAGCAGCCTGGGTAAAGGGCCATTCATCAGAAGTGCATGAGGCATATGTTGCAATCCCCTTTCTTTTTTTACTGACCTAACCACTGGCCAGTATGTTGCTCTACTTGTTGAAGCTATTTCTCTTCATGTTACACACATCATTAGTCCTTTGGCTGGTGAGCTCCTTGTAGTGAAAGTTTGACTTCCATGCACCATCACCTGGACAAACAAAACATCTTCACACCCTACACCTGGCAGCTGATGTAGTTCTGCAGGGGAGTAGCTGTGCAGATTTGAATCACCACCTCAGGCCAGGGAAGGATTTCAGCTTCAGGTACTTGTATGTCCCAGAGTGCTCTAGCTACTGGTCTCCTGGATGAACAGATGCAACAGTAGCAATCTCCCTTTTCTTCTGCTCTTTGTGACATATTTAAGCATAACTGCCTGATGAAGTCTGCAGGAGGGAACTCATACTCAGTATCCATACAACTTTTGGGATGTTAAATATCTCAGATTAGGGCTGAGGAAACAGACAAGTAACCAAACCAAATAGTTTCAGCTGCGGGTTTTTGTGGCAGAATCTTGGGTTGTGTGCCTGCTTCCAGGATCAAGTGTAGATAAACATGCAGAGTCAAATTGGTTCTGGATATATAGCACATCACATAAGTGTCTGAGTTAATTTGCAGTCCAGAACTTAAATGTGGCAGAAAGGTGGTTCTGAGCACAAGCCAGGAGCTATATTAGATGAAGCTGGTTCAGCAGGCCCAGAGGATTTGGCTGTCTTCACTTTTGGAACTGGAGCTAATGCAAACAGATACACAGATACTTGTGCCAGCACCGCAGCAGCTCCGTGGCAGACACTGCCTTCAGATTGAGCTGACCCTGTAAGCACTGCAGCCAGAACTCAGGAGCTCCCCTTGTTGCCAGGTGGCCTGCACAGAGCCCAAGAATTTACATGATGGACTCTGCATCCTTGCTTTACCAATCCATTTAACTTTTTGATTTGTTTCCTGTTGGGCATCTTGGATGCAATTCTGTAGTCTGTGCTAGGGAAAAGGGCCATGGTAGGTGATAACATGTCAGCATGTACTCAGTAAATGTTTGTTTAAATGTTAGGATACTCTCAGAAATGGTCTTGATGTTCTCCCACAACAACCTAGTTAGACGTGAAGTTCATTCATTGAACTAAAACTAAAACTATTTCTTCATTAATATGGAGCAGTATCACAAATGGCACATTTACTATAAGGAACAACAGCAGGTGGTGATGGCATCCAAGGTTTTAAATATAATCTCAGATTTTTCTTATCATCAGATGTAGTCAAGTTCAGACTAATTTTAAAAAAAGAAAAAAAAAAATCACGTTAGGTACAGTCCTTACTTGGTTGACAGTTTCTGTGGGATCAGTTAAATTTTTTATTTCAACCTTTTTGTCCAAGCATTTCTGATTTTTCAAAATTACTAAGGCTAGAGCTGGCATTAATTAACTTTTGCTTGTTTTTGTTTTCTGTCTGCAGAAAGCTGTCTCTTTTGCGGATGAAGATGAAGAGCAAGCTGCAAAAGACTGTCTCCTAGTTTATTCCCAGGGAGAATCAGGCTCCCCTCACGGCTCCGTTGGCTGCTGCAGCTTTATTGAGGGGGATTTTGATGACCATTTTCTTGATGATTTAGGAGACAAGTTTAAGACACTAGCAGAAATATGTATAGGTAGACAGATCAACATGAAAGATGGTGGCTACAAGAATGACTCAGGTTTTGGTCGTAGTGAAGCAAAGTCACAGTTCTTAGATCAGCAAAATACTTCCACCTCTGAACAAGCAGGCAGTGGTTTCCAGTCCATCCCACCTGTGCACGCAGGCAGTGGCACAGGAGAAAGCACCCTGTCCAAGGAGGTTGTCACAGAAACAACCTTTTCATCATCCCATTCTGGGCAGCACAATGCCCGGCCCCTCCCCATAGGCCACACAGAGAGCAATGTCACCATGACGGAAACATCCTATTCTGTGGGGGCTCCTGCCCACTCGGCCCCTGTCTTTTTAGACCCTCAGTTTAAGGAGAACGTAGTGGTGACAGAGAGAGTGCTCGCACCTGCATCGAGCATTCAGGGGATGGTGAAAATCCCTGATTTGCCGCACGGAAGTAACATGGTGGTTACAGAAAGGCTGGTGCAGTCAGCGGGTGCAGGGCCAGGAACCCTGCCAGTTCAGGATCTTCCTGACTCACAGTACGTCGTGGTGAGGGAGAGAGAGAGGGTGCTTGTGCCTGCTGCAGAGCAGGGCTCGCTCGGCTTCCCCACTTCGACAGAGGAGCACAGCACAGTGCTGAATGAGAGGGTGGTGACAGCGTCTGGGCTGCAGAGCAGAGCTGAACAGGCAACGGGTGCCAGCTCAGGAAGACAAGAGCGTGCTGTGATCACAGACTCCCCACTTAACCTGGTGGGCTCCAACTTACAAGGGCCACCTCCTGCCAGTGCCACAATGAGCAAATCTTCCAGGGTCACCAAATACAGCACAGTGCAGTACACTCGCTCATAGCCTGGCTCCTTGCAGGGAGCACCCTTCAGTCTGCATGCGTCCTGCCTCAGGCTTTTCCATGAGATCCCAATTTGCTGAAGCTTCCAGAATGACGGACTCATTTGCACTAGTTTGTATAAATATGGATTATATGACCAGGAAGCAAGTAAGGAAATCTGGTGTTATATTACATTGACAGGAGTACTTTTGAAGTGGAAAGATGTGGGAAATACTTTTTTTTTTTTTGCCTGGTTTGCTGTTTTTGTTATTGCTTTTTATTTTACAGATAGTGATGTAACAATGCTACATAACCAGAGCTGCATAATTATGGGAAAACAGGAAAAAGGTCTCCAATCTAGTGATGCATAGTAGCCTGCAAAACACAAGTAAAGTTTTTGAACTGCTGTTGAGTGTATCTGAAGTCCTCCTGGAGGGGAATCAGTTTCTCATTGTGTGTTTGCCATTGTGTTGTAGCTACCATGTGGACCACGGTAGCTCCTCCTGAGCCTTGCTAAGAAATCTTCCTGAGAAGCCCAGGCCACCAAAGCTAGTATGCCTTCAGGGCAGCAGTGTGTTGATCTCCTGAAGGGATGTCACAATTTCAGGTTATCAGAATTTGTAACTTAAGCAATCAATACTTGCATGTTACCACAGAAGTTAAAGAGAGCAAGTAGCAAAAATGCTGAGAATGCAACTTTTCATTACCTCAGTCTAAAAGGGTCTACACTGCTGTGTAGTCTACAACAACCCACTGCTGTGGGTATACACTGACATTGACAAGTAAGTATTTGCATCATGTTCATTTTCCACTTTATTAAACTTAAGAGAAGCAGACAAGGCTTAGCCTTAGAACCAGAGATTCAGTCAGTGGCTTTGTCAGCAGAGTGTATGGCCCTTGGACATCTGTAGGATCTGATTTAGAGGTGCAATTCAATATTTAGAATTGTGTCTGTGCACTCACAGACAGAAACCAGCCTTGTGTGTTTGAGGTTCTACTAGTTTCAGTACCAGAGCTCAAGTGGCTGATATAGTGCTGTGTAATGACAGCTTCCCTTGGCTGTGACAAGACAAGAGGAAGCTCCCTTTATTTGAGTTTACTTTGCTATTTTGAAGTTTATGTGGTAAAAGCAGGAGACAGTACTGCACTGTTTGGCAGTATGTATATATGCACATGTAAATATTTGTATGCCATATGGAACATTCTGGAGTTAATTTTATACAGGAAAAATGTCTTACACTCCTTACGTTTTCTCAGAGCAGAAGTATTTTAGATGAGGCATAGGTCGCATGTTTATCTCATAGCTGTGAAATCAGCAAGTTGGTCATAAGGTACTGCAAACCCTGTGGACCTGCAGAACTTTCAGGTTGTCTCCATCTCCTGGAGTTTTCCTGCCGCTGTGGTGTTCTGCCTTTGACAAAAATGCTCTCTGTGTTTAGTTTTACTAACAGGAAAAGTTGTTTCAAAAACATAAATACATAAACTCTTAATAATAAATACATAAACTAGAAACTATGGCTTTGCTCAACCATGACAGATGGACCATTACATGGAGTAGTATTTCTAAACATATCAGACTCACTATTTGCTTGAACCTATTGGTTATTTGTCTCTTACACTACATATTTAAAATACATGTATTTATTACTAAGCAAGCCTGCAGTTCCAAGTGCTCACCACTTTTCTGACTTTCTAATAGAGTGTGGGTTTATGCAATCTTGAAATAAAGAACTTTACTGTATTTTTTAATTCTTCATTCAAACAGCTACCCCAGTAAAAAAAAAAAACTTGCTTTCCTACTGCAAATAAAGAGTTCAAAGATAGAATGAGGATGGAGATTTCCCAAAAGGCCTCAAGGAATAGCTGAAAGATGCAGATATAAAATAATTGGTGTGCTGCTCTAACTTAAGGATTCTGACAAACATGTGAATTCTGCTTTGTGGTCAAGTGCATTAAATTCTGTACTAACTTGATGCAAGAGAACAGAATCCCCTCCGTGGATTTGAGTCAAACCCTTCAAATCAGTTTATGCTTCCAGACAGCATGGCATAAAACAGTCTCGGTTTTATAACGTGTTAAAACATGCAATTGTTAATGTCCAGAAGGAGATGTAAGAGTGTAATGTTTGTATATAAACTTCTTTCACAGACCTGCTTGTAAAGAGTATTTGAATAGATTCCTTAAGAGCGAGTCTCCATTATTTGACTTAGTCTTGCACCAAGGCTGCAGCTGCTATCAGCATATCAGTTTGTGTTACTGCTGGCAGAACATCCATCAGATTAAGTCACTCAATTCTAATGGAGCTGTGTTTTGTAAACGATAGTGACTGGTGGGAGGAATGTACAGACCCAAATTAATGGAAGTTTCTGGTTAGCATCTGACTACTAGATAACCTCAAGAGGAGGACTAGCCACAGACACTTATCTTTGTAAGAGATGTCTTGTTGTGACTTCAAAAGGAAAAGTAAAGTCTGTAATTTCCTTATCTAAGAATAATAGAGCACAGTTATGCTGAAATGCCAGCATGAGAGGGATTATATCCATGCTTCTCTTTTGTGATTTATGTTACCTGTGAATTCTTGCTAAGTATGTTGGACTCCATGAGTATGAGCCAGCCTGCCACACAAGGATGAAGTCTGTGTCCTGCATACCCACAAGGAAGTATTTCTGTGTCATCCCTCAGTGTCTAGTTGGAGCTAGGTCAGACTTTACAAGACACTACAATCTTTTCTAGGCTCCATTCTTTCCTGGGAATTTGACCATAGTCCACCATCAAGTGTTTAAAGCTTGTCAGGGTTATCAGCAGTAAATCAGTTTTTAAAAAGCTAAGTAAATCAGCTGTTATCCCTAGGAGAGTGATGGTGCGTGTTTATGGCTTTGAGGCATCTCAAAAATGCATCACTTCTTCAGTGTGCACTGCAGTGGTGGAACTGGTGGTGCTGGCTGTCTCCTCTGATGGCCCCTTCTCCTTCCTGGTGGCCTTTAAGCTTCCAGGGAGCTCAGAGTGCAGTGGCAGCTATCCGTCCTTCTTACCTTATGTGCAGGAAGGTTGGCCTCTGCCTGCTGCTAGTGGAGGCTTTCTAAGCAGGTAGAGTTTGCACTGTTTTAAGGTAGCTTTTCAAAGTCCAAGTGCATGGAGAGGCAAGGCATTGGGGGTTACTGAATACACAGAAGTAGCTTCCAGACATGGGAAAAGCAGAGAGCCCTGTTAGGAAAACCTTCTTCCACAGGCGTCTTTGGGTGGCTGCTGCTACAAGGATGGGATACTGGATGACAAGGATTTTTGGCACAATCCAGGAGAGGCTTGGTGTCAAGTTGTAACAGGACAGCATTCACTTGAGGCAAAACAATGGGTTAAGATGACTGGATGACGAAAAATAGTGTTCTGCTTTCCCTGCATAGACAGCAGTCATTGAATTAAAAAAATTCATGTGGCGCAGGGCCCTGATTGCCCAATAAGCCATGCCCAGTGCCTCACCCCTCTGGTGTGACTAGTGAGAGTCACTGCCAGGAAACAGCTGCCCAAATGTAGCCAGTGTGACTCGAACCACACAAAGCAGTTGCAGTCGCCAGCCCCCAGTTTCTCCTTGTGGCCTCACCCCAGGAGCCAGCACTGCAGGTGTCAGGTCTCCCCAGCACATCATATTGCTCAGCACCCTGGCAGCCAAAAATCAGACACAAAGCTGGATACCTGTTCCCTATTGCGTGGGACTGGTATGTGGTGAAATTATCCTCATTTTCACAGATACGCATTCATGGAGCCACAGAGGCTGTAATGAAAGGGGGCATGACAGTGGGGCCTGTGGCTGAAAATTGCATTTTTATGTAATTCTAAGCAAATTTTTTACATGCCAACTGGTGAAACTTCCAACATTATCTTATATTAGTTAGGGGAGCCCAGGGAGAGAGGAATTCACACTGTGCAGGTGTTCTGTCTCCTTAATTCATTATTTTGTTAGATACTGTTGTGTATGGAGCAGAAGCACTGTTTTTAAATTGCCATGAAACTCCTTTCCTTGAAATATATAACAGAAAGTGTCTTCAGCCACATGGTAGGAGTGCATCCAGAACGTGCTGTGGGCATGTTGGGGGAAGACCACATGGCAAAGTTTGTTCTACTGGGTGCTGGGGAAGCAGGAGGGTTTATAGCCTTCCCACCTCAGCTCCAAGCTGGTTTCTGACCTATGTTTCAAATGTTTCATCAGACTATTTCTCTTAGATCTGTTATCTGTTATTTGCTAGAGCAAACAGAACTCAGAGATATCACCTCACAATGATTACGCAAAAAACAGCATTGATTCCCTGGCTAATGATTATTCAAGATCTTTGGAGAGTGGCTAAAGTTTAAACTCTGAGGGAGAGCAGGAGTTTGAGCAGACAGTGCTGGTACCAGCTGAGGCCTTGTATTCCAGCCTCCCAAACAGCATTGGGACAAGGGACGGTGGCAGACACTGAGCTGCTGGGGATAGCTGAGTGGCAGTGAGATGGCACTGCACAGCAGGGGGGCACAAACTCTGGCCTGGGTGCCAGGGGCAGAGCTGTGATAGCTCAGGACAGCCTCAATCCCAGCTGGGTGTTTTTGCCACCTTACTTTGACACCACTTCAGTCAAGATGGTGCCTTCCTTGCTTCCCTAGATTTCTTTCCCTTATAAAAACTCTCGGGTCCCTCTCTAAGGTGGACTGTTATTATTATTATTATTAATTTATTCCCTAAGTATTACCAATTACTTCTTTCTTGAAAATAAGATTAAAAGCAGAGCTTCCAACTAGAAGAAATTATGTACTTACAGCATCAGCTTTTAGATGGAGCCAAATTGCATCTCCCAGGTGATGCGTCTCACCTGATCTATCACACACCTGTCAGTGACACAGCTAGTACTGATGAACAGATTTGTCCTGTGTGCCCTGTTTTATTTATCATCCTGTGTTACACTTCCCTAACCAGCAAGCTTGATTTTTGCAACAGCAGAAAAGACAGGAAGCTTCTCACACACTTTTTGAATCAGAACCCCAGGAGAGGTACTGTCAAAGTAATAGATCTGTAAAAGTTTTCTTGTCATCCATCCTATCTTGGTTGTGTGGGAAAGAGGTGGGAAAGATGAAATACAGATCCATAATAATATTTGATTTTTTTTTATAGTCCTAGTTACTTGGAATTCTCTATACTCTGCCTTACTGGAATAAAATATTTTTCCTTAACACAAACAAACTTAACCGAATCAGTCAGGATTCTGGGTGAGACATCTCTTTAAGCAAGCGAGCAAATTACACTTAGTGTCAGATGGGTAAAAAATGCTTCAAATACCATTTTCCAGGTGGTGCTAGTGGAATTGGTTAGTAGCTGAGCTTCCTGCATTTTTGATAAATGCCTGGGGCAGATGAAGTCCCTACTACAGCAGGTAAACAAGCTGGAACAGATCTCAAGGACGTGTCCTGAACAAGGAGCACAGAGGTCATTCTCACACCCCTGTTCTTTGAATTAATGAGCACCTAAATATTTGATATATATGAAGCAAGTCCAAACAGAGTGACCTTACAGCACCCTTGATGTTAGTTAGGATGCTCTTATCAAGGAAAGGGATAGAATGGAAGTGAATAAGGTCTTCTCTCCCATGAAAATTCCCCTTACAACTTGAATAGAATCAACCATCATTATAAACTCTGATAAATTTCCTGGCTCACTCTGCTTGTGTTACTTCAAAAGATTAGTTCAAAATACTCTTGAGACACAGAGGATTTTTGTTTGTTTATTTGTTTTGAAATAGGGTTAAAATAAGACAAAAAATTAGCTGCCTTTTCCATTGTGTTCTTCTCATTTTAAATTCAAGAAAATTCCTGCAAACTAGTGTCAAATTAAAAGAAGACACAAGTACAATAACACAGTAGCAGGAGCTGGGAAAGCAGCCACAGCAAAATTTGACTTGTAAATTAATCCAGGTCAGTATAGAAGTATAGTTGTCTGTTTAAGGATTAAGGAAGTCTTTGAAGGAGATAGTTAAACATTCTGCTAAAAAAACATAGACTTTCAAGACACCCACTAACATATTTATAAAAGGTATTTCAGTGTATCATTTACCAAAGATCTCACCCCTTCATTGCGATCCCCTCTGAACAAAGCACATTGGTAACTTGTAGTGCAGTCTGGCATCCCCTCATACTGGTTTTGGCTGGGATAGAATTCATTTTCTTTGTAGAGCTCCTGTAGTGCTGCTTTTAATTTAACACAGAACAGTGTTGCTAACACAGGGATGTGTTAGTTATTGCTGCACAGCACTTGCCATGTGTCGATGTCTTTATTGCTGCTCCCATTGTCCTGTCAGCAAGCAGGATGGGGGTGGGCAAGGAAGAAACTGAGCCAGGACACTACATCCACAGTGCAAAATCCAAAGGGAAGGGCAGAATATGCTGCTGTCCTGGAGTGTCTTCACTTATTTCTCAGATACCTTATTCAAATTTTTCACTGAGAAGGAGTATTTTGACCTAAGACAAAAAAAGAGGAATACTTTTGAAGCCCATGAATGGAACAAAAAATGTTCTTGATGTGATGTGCTCTGAGGAGCAATAAAATAATTTAAGGTAGAAAGCCTCCAAGCAGTGAGGTTCTGCTGTAAACACAAATTGAGACTCTCTTACTGCATCAGCTGAAGTTTGAGATTAGCAGAAAAGGACAATGTGACACAATGCATGACACAATATCGTGTAGAAGAAGAAGAGAAGCTGTTACTTTTTAAATTGTTTCTGGAAGAGAATGTGCTGAACATGCTGCTCAGTCTGAGTTTACAAAATTATCTGCTGTGTGTTAGGGAGAAATACTCTGTGAAGAATGTTTGCTGCACTGGAAGGAATTTGTACCACAAATAAATCAGCAGTTAGTACCACCAGGGTTCATTTCAGAGAGAGCCTCCTTTGGAAGGCCCTGCCCCTTAGATAACCCCTCTTTGTTTCTCTCCCACGTCTACTTTTTTCCTGCTGTGCTCTACAGCCAGATTAAAGGATCAACAGGAATTGAAATACTCCACAGTGCCACCTACTCATCCAGCAGACTGGGTGGCTTTTTCTTTAGAGGAGTTGGAGTTTGACAATATCTATCTAAGTGCATTAAGTTTGTCTGTAGAGCATTAGAAAAGAAATCCAGGCTTTCAAAGGGAAGGGAAATGGAAATCCGCCTTATTATCTGCATATATTTTTTTGTTTACTTTGGTAACAGAATGATTTTTGGGGGGGATTTTTTTTATTCTGTGTGGCTCTGTCTACCACCACAGATAAGCTTCTGTATCACAGCAACAGAGGAATGGCTTACATTTTTCCTGGTTTCAGTGAAAAGAAAATAAAATAATTCGTCTGTTATCTTTATTACCAACAGATGACCAGCTGCTTCTCAGGAGGCACAAAAGGCATAATACATTTCACAAAGCAGAACCATTAAATCTTTCCTTCATGGAATTACAGAATTGTTAGGGTTGTAAAGGATCTCTGGAGATCATTTATTCCAACTTCCCTACCAAGGTGGGTTCACCTACACAAGAATCTGTCAAAGCGAGTTTTGAATGTCTCCAGAGATGGAGACTCCGTGACTTCCCTGGGCACCTGGTCCGGTGCTCTGCCACCCTCAATGGAAAGAGCTTCCTCCTCATGTGGAGGTGAAACATCTTGAGTGTTATTTTATGGCCATTACTCCTTGTCCTGTGTCTGGGCACTGAAAACGGTCTGGCAGCATCCTCTTGACACCTGTCTTTAAGACATTTATATGGATTCATGAGTTTCACTCTCCTTCTTCGCTAGACTAAACAGGCCCAGCTCCTGAAGTCTCCCCTCATAAGAGAGATGCTCTAGACCCCAAATCATCTTTGTGAACCTCTGTGGACCCTGTCCAGTAGCTCCTTGTCTCTCTTGTACTGCGGAGCCCGGAACTGGGCACGGCATTCCAGGAGTGGTTTCACTAGAGTCGACTAGAGGAGGCAGATCACCTCCCTCAACCTGATGGCCACACTCTTCCTGGTGCACCCCAGGATGCCACTGGCCCTTTTGTGCCGGAAACCTCCTGCCCCACTGCCTCGGAACCAAAACCGAATCAACAGAAACAGCAATGAGGAGTACTTTTCCTAGGATTGGAGGGAAACGCCCAGGGCTCTGAAGAGGATGCGAGCGGTGCCTGAGGCCGGCAGGTGGCAGCCCGTGCCCGCGTGTCCCCTGCCTGCCGGGCTGCGGGAGCGCCGCACGGCCACACGCGGAGCGCGGTGACACGGCCGCCTCGGTAAGGGACGGGGAGCCGAGCGGTTCCAGAGCTGCCCTCGCACCACACGGCACTCGCGGTGAGACCGCTCCAGCCTCGCTGCCTCTGGAAGGTTTTGGGTTCTGTTACAAACGCATCGTTAGTGGCATTAAAATGTAACCAGTTGGGCTCAGTAAAGCCCATGGGAACAAAGGACAAGGTCCTGGACTGCAATACAGCCTCTCTCTTTTTGCGCTTCCTTTCACGTAGGTAACAAATTCCTTCCAAATAATAATGATTTTTCCAGCTTTGTCATTGATCTCTTAAATAAGATGTTCTCTGGCAATATACCAACACATTCCTGCTCTCAGAAGATGAATCCCTTAGGACTCTCTTACAGCATTCTTCTTTCAGGAGTTTTGACACATGCTGTAAGGAAAAGAGAAACAATACACAACCTGATTAATAAAACTGCAGCTAACAAACAGTGCCCTGAGGGATCAGCACTCTAGTCATCAAGCAATGCCAGAGACACGTCTCCATCCCCATTTCCATCACTCTTTCTCTTCTCAGCTTTGCATAGTTTTAACCTGAGATAGCTCTACACATGTGCTGGGCTTATATAGGTGATGAGTCAAGCTACAGGAGGAGACAAAAAAGCATCCCAGCACCACAATTCACTGTGTGGTGGCTTCTGTATGGCTATCACTCTAAGTCAAAAAGAACAGCCTATCAGTGACATTTTTTAGAAAGGGACCTATTATTGATGTTGATTTTTTTTTTTAATTAGCAAAAATTAGGAAGCAGTTGATAAATATTGTACAATGCAGCACAGGAGGTTGCCTTGGAAAAAGAAAAATCTTTTATGCGTTTTGCAATAGGGTATGTTTTCCACCCCTTTTCTCAGGTCATGCTTTATAGTTTTTCCACAGAAAGCAGTTTTTCTTTTACCAGTACTTCTTTCTTTTTCAATCTCACTGTTCTGGAAGATTTGTAAGAGGAAACTATACTTGACCTAGGGTCAAGACTAGACCTTTTTTTGCTATGAAGGCACTGTTGTGTTTGCTTCATCAGGGTTCTCTTGGTAGTTTCCTCAACATCTAGGCAAGGACAGACCGAGAGGCTCCAGAAATTTCTTTTCCTTCTGAGCTTAGCATGAGAGGCAAGTGTCATTCTAATGGGAATTTCTGTAAATCACATCAGTCGTGTAGGGGAACATATGTAATTACAAGGTGAGGGATAAATTAGTCATCCTGTCATAACTGAATGCTCTGTCAGACAGCAAGGCTGACAGAGTCCTAGTAATTTATTTTTCATGGGTACAAGCAATTTAGGTTTTGATAACTCTGGTTAAAGCTGGAGTTTAGACTGCAGATGACTAACCACAGAAACAGCAGAATGTCTGTAGGAATGAAAAGAGAATGCTCTCTAATTTTGAAAAGCATCTTCCTTCCTTCCAGAATGACTTCAGAAGAAGGGACCCTACCTGATACTCAGCAAAACTTTTTTTTCCCCAAAGGCAGGCTGCTCACGGGGTCAGCAATCACAAGCTATGTATCACTGCTCAGAAGTACAAGCTGATTCATCGCCCTGCACACCTCTCTGGTTTCCATCATCTCCATCCATATGGCAAGATCTTCCAGGCCCTTACTTCTGGAGTGGTCCATGGGCACTGCCACAATGAAGTCAATGCTATCTCTTCAGACTGAAGTTCAAAAAAACTGCGTTCAGATTTGTGTCTCAATCCTAATTGATTTGGATGAGGAAAGAAAGAAAGTAACATCTTGCCCTCATCTGGGGCGCCATGCCCAAACCTCAAAGGCAGCAAACACCTCATGCAGTTTGCCAATTCTCTTCTTTGAGTCTAAAGACCCATAATATACATGCAAGAAATCTGTTCTGGTGTAGGAGCCACAAAGTGAATCTTTACCCTGTGTTTGAACAGCTGATTCATCCCAGCAAGAGGAGTTCCATGTTTGGACCCACTATTCTAGGCAGTAGCTACCCTGCTCCAGCCACTGAGCTAAAACTGATCTTAGTGAGCACAGTTTCCTGCTTGGAAACAGCACAGTTGCCTCCAAAGAGAAATTACATACAAAGCTACAGCAGAGTGGGTTGACAGGAGAATTACACAAGCTCTTCAGAAAAAAACAGGACGGTATGTATTCATTCCTTTTAAAATTTGAGATCAAAAAAACCCAGTGTCTCCTTTGCAAAGTGCTCTCTAAAACAGGATGTCCAGCAAACACAGTCTTGAATAGGCACAGGGACAGCACATGTTTAATGTCAGCTATGGTTTAAAGCACAGAGACTGACTCAGAAAATATTATTTCAGCCTTGTTTGCTCTGAGTTACTACTTCCCTTGGAGACTTGAGCACAAGACATTGAAAATACCAGTCCCCCTAAAGCAGGTATATTGAACTGCCAACAGATTTGCTTTTCTACACATTGCTACTTTCTGGTTCTGTGTTTTATTTGCATGACAGTCTGTGGCCATCACCACCTGAAAGTGTATCCTCTCTTCCTGCACACAGCCTTCCCTTCTGTTGTTTTTGCAGTTCTTGTTTCTCACCATCCCTCCCTGCCATTTCTTCCTTTTACTTGAATTTCTGCCAGGCAATTCCTCCAATAGTCCCCCTTCCCTGCTCCTGTTAAATGCTTAGTTCATGTTCTTTCCTCCTGCTCAGTTACAGAGATCGGTCCCCACACAGCTCTGCCCTTCTTCTGTCTCCTGTTCCTTGCATGATTCTAACCTGGTGCACCTTTTCTACTTAAAATAATCAAATATTTTTCTTACATTGAGGCCTTTGCTTCTCACAAGTCTATGAATGTATGTGCTGTGTACTACCACCTTCTCACAGCTGACAAACTACATCTCCTTCTCAGACTTTTCCTTCCCTTTCTGCCTGCATTCCCAACATTAGCCAGATATGCTGTTTTCTGATTTTTCTGTGCCCTTTCCACTGTGTTCCCCTCAAAACCCACTCTAAAAATTTCTGCCAGAGATTCAACTTTAACATTTAATAATTACCTCAGCCACTCAGGTTTGTGTCTTCCTTCACTTTTTGATGCTGCTTGGTCCCTTTTGCCTGACAGAGTGGAACATATTAGCTTGAAAAAGAGAAAAAAAAATAGGGAATTTGTCAGTGGAGGAAGCAAATGGGTAACCTCTGAAGAGTCTGAACTCTTTAAACCATTTTATATACTCTTCCTGCTTTCTCTCAAAATAAATAATTCCAAAAGATTAGGGTAGGACTTTAGTTTCTGAGACCCCATGAGAGCAGAGACCCTCCAGGTACTCTTGCAGGCAGAACCACCCCAGGGTACAGAGGTAAGTGTGGAAAGGCCAGTTTATCAGGATCCTGATCAGATCCTGAGGATAAAAATCTCTAGAGGGGTGAGGCTGATGTAGGAGCACAGAAGCTAAAGCTCAGTTCTCAAATAAGTAACTGAAATGTATAATTACACAAGAGCACTGAATAGAGGTTTCTGTTAATCTGTGATCCGATAATCTTCTTTCATTGCCACTTAGCAACAGAATTACAAACTGAGGATGGAATGCCAGGTTGACTTAAAATTCCTCTCTTTGTTGGGCAGAGATGAAAAAAATGTCCCTCTCCAAGCAGGCACAACAGGTTTCCCAGCTACTGGAATTGTGCCTTTCAGCAAAATATAAGTACAGACACCTGAGTTTCAAGTTGCCTGAAGAACAGCTCTGCTGGGCAAATAACATCGTTTATAAGAATTAGTAAAGTTTACTCACAGGAACACAAGATTAATCCAGACACACATATTCACAAACTCCATTAAAATCATACATCTTTAGAAGGGGGAATGTGGAAAAAGGGACCACTGGGCAAAAACTGCACCAGAAATTATTCTTAGCTGGTAGGTCAAACAGCAACCGTCATATTTTTGGGAGATCCACAGTGCCACAGAGATGCTCAGGAGAGGTGCAGGAGTGTGGTATTCTTTAGCAATGAACCATGCCCAGAGCCACTGGCCTTCATTGTCCTATCTTTGAGAGACATTTTGCACCCGAGTGCCAGCATACCTGAGGCCTCCCTTAGGTTTGGCTATTTTCATGAACATCAAAAAAGAGGTAAATTTAGGTGCCTGCCACCATGCTCTTTATAGCTCAGCCTCTTCTTTCCATCTCCTTCTTACCTTTTTTTTTTCCTTCTTTTTCTTACCTTTTTTTCTTTTCCTGAGTTTCCTGACTATAGCGTTGAGCAGTCAGATAAGGCATCATCTTTCACAGTGCTGCTGTGAGTCTGGGATGGAGAGACAGCTCAAAAACATGCTAAAAGCTGCATAACAACCAGGCTCAGCCACACCTTGGAGTGCCTGGTGGGACTGCATGACCTGCTTGGCATTCAGTAGATTCTTCCCATAGTCCAACTCAGATGTCTTTCCCTTTGCATGTGTCATGATCCCCAAAGGCAAGACTCCTACAATGACAGCTTCCTCCCACCTTGGGTAATTTGTTCCCTGTACTGTGGAAAGGATGGGCTCCCATCCCAGTAGTGCTGCCTAGCAGCAGAGGGGAGAGGGGAGGTATTCCAGCCAAAGGGCAAAAGACCCAAAGGTGCTGTTAAAATGAAAGTTTAAATTAATATTTACATTTTAAAAGGATTGAATTTGCTTTGCTGGGCTTATCTTCAGCCAAGGACATGACTTTTTTCTGTTTGTTTTGTTTTTACAGTAATGTTTTGCTCTGAAACTGAGCAGCCAAGATCTTCCTATGCAGACCCATGCACCCTGTTTAAGAGAGTCTCTGTACCACAAGATGGCTCTTCTTCAGATTGCTGGAGTTCTTCATTCCTGACCAAACAAAACACAGTGGTAGAGGTCTGTCCAAAGGGCCTGCAGAGCTCCATGGTGGCTGGGTATCCTGCAATGGGCCACAGGACTGTGTCACCTCTGGAAGGAGTTGGCTGGCAGAATAGGGCACTCTGTTACCTCTTCTCTACTTTTTAGGGTGGCTGTGTGCAAGGAGTTCTGGCTTTCAAAAGAGCCCAGGGGGTGGTTTCTCAAGGCAATTACACCTGTGCTGGTAGATGCTACAAGAGCACTTATGGACTTATGCAGAAAATAAATCCATCATCCGCAAGCCAGCTGGATGTATGCAGCACACACTTCAGGCGGAGGAGGTAAAAAGTCTCATAAGCCATGTGTAACTCAGTGCTTTCCTGCATTGAGATCTCCCCAACCTCTGCATGGCAACCCTGGGTGTAAAAAAAAGAAACAAATTGCTCAACAGAAAGGAGTGTGACTAGCAATTACACACTTCTGCTATTTACAGCCTTCCTCACATAATGGCACAAAGAAGGAGCAAAATTAGTATGTGTTCCTCTTTTTATGTGACTTTTTGTACTTTGTGGAGAAACTTCAATAGACTCATCAAGCTGATACTAATAAAAGATCCACAGTTCTGTCTATAGTCAAATATTCCCCAGATAATAGTCGTGGGCTGTAGTTATTTGCTGGTTTTCCCTCCTCAGGCTATGCTTCTTTCATCATTTTTTCAAAGACTAAAGCACCTTCTTGCTGAGTATCATCTTTAAAGAAAAGGCTATAATTTACTTTTTCCTTGGCACCAGGAGCCCAGTAGCTAATGATGTCAAACTCATTGGAAATCATCAGTACAAAGCAGTAGCCAACAGTGTGATGAAGTACAATACTGAGGACAGAGGGAATCTTTTAAATTGCAGGGAGAGCAGAATAAAGAAAATAATTCAGAGTACATAACTATTTTGTCCTCTATTGAGAGAGAATACTAGATAGCAAGAGTGGGTAAGGATTTTGATCTGACATTTCAAAGCCTTTTGAAACATCCAGGCAGTTCTAAGGACCTGTCTATTTGGCCATACTTGAGAGTTTGTCAAGGCAGAATGAGAACACAGTGTGTGGCAACTGTTCTGCTAGGTGTGAACAAGCTGCTGGCCTCAATGCCTTCTCTGGCCTACATGAGAGGGATTAAAATTCTTTTGAATCATGCTTAGAGGAGAAAATCAGAGAGATGAAGGGGATTAAATGAATTTAGTTTACCAGTACATATTTCCCTAAGCTGGCTTCCAGTGGCTCCAATATTATGGGCTGTGGTGCACTTTCAGGAAGACATGGGATGCTGTGCACTGCATTGGGTATTAGTGAAGGGACAATAGTGCTGCCCTACAAACAGGGAGGGAACTGCCTGGCCTTCAGGATCAGATGTGGCTCCCAGATCAGCTCTGTGTGAGGGCTGGGTGATGAGAAGCAGGAGTGATCTGATCTGGGTACTACTGTTTAGAAGGGCAGTACAGCAATCACAGCTCATACTTGACCTCCACACCTCCTGAGAGAGAGGAGAGGAAATAATTCCCCAATAGCTACATACTCATCCAGCACTGTGGATCACTCCACTTGCAGGGTGGGGTTTTGGGTTTTTTTTATAATGTACTTAAAATCACTATGTGGACTCCAGGTTTGTAAAGCAAGCTGTCAGGAGAGAGGAACTCAAACTTCCTTCCTCTTGGACCTGGGTACAGGCAATAATCAATTTTCCTAACTCTAGCAGAGACCTAAGTGGCTGCTGTAAGCCAGCTACTGTTTCATCCTCTGGACACCACAGAATGCATGACACACAGAGATCTGTTGGATAAGATGGTGGTTGTTCTGCTTGAATTTGTCTCAAAGACACAACAGCCTCTGCTTTGCTATGATTATTGACAAACGCAGAAAAAGTTGAGAACAGTCCAGAGACTGAACAGTTTCTCAGGAGTGGTATATGGGTGCCTATATACTGTGCAGGCCAAGAAAGAGAGGCTAAAGGCTTCCCAGAATGAAAATACACAATCACCGGGCAGGGATAGAATGCACCTCATCTGCAAAAAGCAGATTCTCTAATAGTTGTGACTGTAGATTTAGAGCTGTGGCACAAGAGCCATAGATACAGCTAAGTTGTAGGCTCAGATGATATTTATTTAATTTTTGTGGTACAGGAGGTGTTTTGAACCTAGTCCAGAGATAGTGAGAAAAGAAAATGCTATTTTTATCTGCAGCAAGTGTTGCATTGACCTATTCACAGGCTTGTACTCTATAAACCTGAGCATGTATCTGTTACGTGATTGGAATTCAGTCTCCTATCTTGGCTGGCAGTAGGTAAAGGGGGATATAACCACAGAGGCTTGATCATGGAAAAGCATACACATGATGCCTTTGTTCATCCATTTAAGCAACATTGTGTTTGCCACTATGTAAGGCGCACAGCAGCTCATGCAGAAAGCACACTAGAGAGTTTGTGAATTTACATACACAAGCAAGATTTTCCTTTACAATATACCCGGGAATAACAGTCAGCTAATCTCACGTTAACTCACGTATCCCATTGCACTTTAAAGTGTGTGAATCAGCTCAGTCTATGGGTAACATGCTGAGAAGCACTATCTCAAAGCTACTCCTATCTTGTTTAGTATGCCTTTACTGAGTATTTCCTACCTGGATGGCAGAGCTAGCTTTCACATCTCCTACAGGCAGAACTAGCAAGGGCTTTTAGCTCAGAAATCTAAAAAATCTACAACCAGTGGCTTGTCTAAAAAAGCCATTAATACTTTCCTTTTGCTGGTTCCACATCACAAAAGTGTCTAGCCCCTGGGTATTTCTCCCTGAAATGTCATAGTATACTCCAATCTTGTCTTTAAAATTTGAAGAACAAAAAGAAAAAGAAGAAGAAAAAACAAAACAAAACAAAAACATAGAAAAGGAAAGACATGTAATTAATGCACTGTACATAGGGTCATGATCTGTTCTGTCCCTTCCCTCTTGAAATACCTTTTCCTTTTTATTGCTTACAAGATACAAGGCTCTTTCCTCTCAGATCCATTTTCATGAGGCACTCGTTTGGTTTTGTCAGACCAGTGACACTGGTAAATGTACTTGGAAGCTGATGCCAAAAATTCAGTGAAGCCTGTGGTAGATACAGGAACTCTGTTTATGATATAAAACTATTAGTATAGCATTTCCTCAGAGCTTTTGGCAGGAAGCAGGCACCAGTTCAATTAATAAAAAATAAAAAAAAAGCATAAATGTGTCACTGTCACTTGGAAACTTCCCACTCAACACCATGCCCAGGGGATTTTATTGCAGGGCAGATGAGGATCTTATTACAAGGTGGGACAGATGGACAGGAGGGTGATGTGGTCTGGGTGGCCCTGGGCACACGACAGAGTGCAAAGGCACTCACAGGCACACCAGCCATAGTTCTCATGGAAGCTGCATCCATGTGAGTCCATGTGATGATCTACCTGTATCTGCAATGATCTCCACTGAACAGAGACTTGAGTAATTCAAAAGACATTAACCAATGGCTAATTTGGCCTGTGCAAATTTGCAGAAGCTTTTCAAGAGCATACTCAGGTGGCCCTGCATGATGGAAAAACAGGGATTTCCTCACACCTCTTTGTTTTCAGGTACCAGAATGAAGTGCCCTAGACTAGCATTTTACTATCTTAAACATCAAGATGATGAACAAAGTACATAGCTGCAATAGCTTAGCAAATATATATAACCTAAGAAAAGATTATAATTTAACCCTACAGAACCTCTTTTGGTCATTATTGCTAGAGGAAGATTTTCATTGTCATGTCTGCTCTAATTAATCATTTGATATCTGTAGTCACTGAGAACAAATAGATAATTGATGGAAATTTGCTTAAAAATATAATACACTCCCAAAAAAATCTACCCAAGACCCTAGGAAAATAGTGACCTCTGTCAAGGTTTCTTTTTGCTATTGAAACATTTGCATATGCTGTAAATTCATTGTGCGTGTCCTCCTGTAAGAATGGCACAAAAGATAGATTTGAAATATAAACCACCTAATCATTTTCCTAATAAATAGATTGACTCTTAAAAACATTGATCTCATGACAAGTTCCAGCATCTTTCAGACACAGGAAATATTAAGGCTGGCACAAGGAAATTCAATTAGCTTTGTGCATAAACTGAATTAGCTTTTTTTATTTTTAATCACTTGTCTAGACTGATAGATTAGTATGTAGACATGAATACATATTAAAGTTGAGTAACAGAAGTTTGTTTTTGAAAGATCACAAGACCTATAGGGGTAGCTAATGAAGTAGAAATGATCAGTGGCCAGTGGCCCTGGAGTTTAAATGCTTCAGAACCTGCTGAGATGACCAGGTGCCAGGTGAACTCATACACTACAAATTCCCTAAAGCAAGAATCATCTATTTATATGTTTCTTTTTTTGGACTTTGAGTTTTTCCCAGGATGCTCCTTGGACACAACCTTGGAAATTATAAAAAACCCTGTGATTTTATACCTCAAGACCAACCCAACCCATCTGCCTTCAAAATTGTTTGCTAACAGTATCCACCTCCTCACTTTTGAAGTAACTGGATTTGATTTAAGATACAAAATAAGGATATTTTTCTTATTTTTCTGCATAAGATCAGTAGTATTTCCTTACTTCCAAATAAGTAGGCAGTGTCAGTCCTGTGAAAATCTGAGAATGACCATTAAAACTCAAAATACAGACATACTCCTCAGTGAAAATGAAAATAAAAAAGGCTGATAAACATGCAAACACCACGCATACCTGAAATGCCACCATTTTTAATACCATTCTTTACAAATTGGAATTCAAGCTCAAACATGAACCTCCCTGAGCACATTTATTAATTAGAAAAGCATTATCCCTGGCTTTGCAGAAAGGGGAAATGTTACAGAATTAGCAAATAGTGAAAGCAATAGAAAATTTCTCTCAGGCTTCAAGCAATTACTGCATTGAGCACTCTCCTTAAGTGCCAGAGCTCTGACTTAGCAACTCAGCTGGCAGACACCTGAAGTAAAACTCATAGAGTTCTTTACTCTAGTTCAGAAAATTCGAGTGAATTCATTTGAGAGGTAAATTTTGTGTCTTTTCCTGTAAGTCCCTATGGAATGTTACTCCAGAGAAGTGAAAAAAGGTGTCACATTCAGGTCTCTATATTATAGAAAGGATTTTTTTCAGAGCCCAGGAATTCATTAATTCCTCAAACAGCACTAGGGGATTCTATCCAGATTACTGAATGGCTTACCATCTATCAGGCCCTTTCATTCCAGTGTCACAGGAGAAGCTTACAGATTTTTATGGTAAAGTCAGGTATTCCAGCCTGTCTGAGCATTTTGTTGTGTAGAAGCAGTTGGCTTTCTAAGTAAAGTCAAATAGAAGGGAATGCAGCAGAGAATAAGGAGCTTATCTATGTAAGACAAGCCTAAGTGTGTGAGACTACACAGAAGAGAGAGAAAAATACTGCAGCATAGTGGGAAAAATCTTTGACATAAACAAGAGTATTATATTAGCAGGACATGTTTGCTCTTGACCTGAACACTGTAATGCTTTCAAGCAGGGAACATGCTTTCATTAGAAATAGGCATTAATCCTAATTCTTCACAGATGAACTTCAACTGATTTGGAATTCAGATAAGCCTCAAAGTATTCACATATTTGAAGATTATCTGAATTTTTCCATAACTGGGGGTCCCACACCTTTTGGTTTCCATAAAGCTGAGTGAGGTTACTGGGCACACCAGGGACTCTTTGCCATTCTCTTTGCCACCACCCTAATAACCCTGTCTGCCTGGTAAGCACCCCTTCTTCTGGGCTTCATGAGTCCCCTAGATCCCAGAAGCTTGCACTATGTAGCCTTATACTATCCCTGTTTTAGCTTGCAGGAGACTTCCTTGCCCCGGGTTCTCCCACAGTGTATAATAAAGTCCTTTTCTCAACAGCTGTCTGAACCGAAGAAGCACTCTGGAGTCCTTAGTTCATGTTCTCAAGGCAGTTTATTAGTTCCTTATCTGATAGTAGATTTCTCTGCCCTGCCGAGGTCGACACAGCAAAACTTCCAGAGACACACTGTGCCCTGCACACTCTCTGCCCTGCAAGGGAGATCGAGGCACACTGTGCCCACCCCGGGGTCAGCTCTATTCTTTTATACTATCAACTACGTATCCAATGTTTACCATTAATTTCCAATCCGTGACCCTTACATTACATTGTCCAACTCTCTGACAAACCAATCCAAAAGTGCCAACATCACCAAGAAGATGGAGGTTAGGAAAAAGAAGAAGAGATAACATTCCACATGTAAGAATTCTCCATCTTGACTCCCAGACCCCCCTGTCCAGAATCTCAAACTCCCCTGTACATGGGTCCAAATCTTTTCCTTTTCATCTATAATTATTACTATTCTACTCTTTAAACTCTGGTAACTTGCAATTCTTCTTATTAATTAGTAATTTGTCTCATGGATTAAAATCAAAGCCACAGGCATTCCCAGTATCAATCCAGGTTCTCCAACACCTCTGGCAAGGCTGAAAAGGCTCCTGACCAGGGTTTGGATCATTCTGAGATGCCATAGGAACCCCCTGGGTTCCAACATAGCTATGTCACCCTACATCTTCTTCCACACCAGGACTCCTAAATATCTCTTTCTGTTGAGTTTTCAGTAACTGTGTTACTAAAAACAGCATTTATGTGTCTGCTCTGTGCTAAGGCTCTGTGTTGCACCACTTTTCCTGTGGCATGTATCCTGCTAGCAGTCTCTGGGAGCTGCTCTCTTTCCTGCTCTTCATAGCAGCTTCCCTCCTCCTTCAGAAGGCCTAGAGTTTCCCAGTCTCAGAGCTCAGCCCCTTTCCACTTCACCTTCTTTTTTTTTTTGTTATCTGGAGTAAGTTATTCAGTATATAAGTTTCAGAATACCCTTGCACAGAAAATGTTTAACAACAACTGACAGACAACAAACAATCGGCACCTGTTGGATGCTCAGCAGTTGCCCATCCTTTTTTTCCTTTTCCCTCCCACAATCACGTTTTGATTCTCTACCAAGGGAGAACCATCCTTCTCCACCAGCTGTTCCAATCCCTGAGCCTTCACATACATTTTATGGAAAATATTACCATATTGTGATACTAAGTTGAGGCTGACAGTGGAAGAGGGAAGACCTACCTAGCATTGCTTTCACTAGGCTAAGTAATTTTAAATTAGGGTCACATGTATTTGAATAGAATTCTGTATAAATTCGAGATGTTTCATGATCAGAGATACAGTAGATACTTTCTTTTTACCTTCTCACTGAGTCCACCTGTATATTAGAACTTACAGAAATAATCAAGTTGTGTGCAAAATGTGTGACTGGAGATTTACAAACACACAAAGTCTAACTTCCACTCAAACTGGTGTTTCTGCTCGTAGTCAAAGAATGCCTGTCTGGGTTATGTATGGGATGTTGAGAGTTGATAAAACCAGCAAATGAAGGACAAGGAAAAATAAACATTTTGGGGTTAGAATTTTTCATGAATATTATTCACTATAAGAAGCAGCTGCTGAAAGGTCAATGTTATAAAAGAGGAAAGCAAAATAGTATGGACAGCTGAAATGTGCTATCGCTGTAGCCCTGATTTTTCAGAAACTGTTATTTTGCAGGAAAACCTAGAAGAAAATAATTATTTTTAAGTAATTGTCCCATATGAGAGCAATTTCTCATGCAGACAACTGCCAATATAATTAACTCCTTGGCTATATTTCCTTGCAGAACAGCTGACAGCAAAACACAGGACAGACTACTTGCCCTAGAATACAGATAATTTCTCTTCTAGACATACAGAATTTCATTGCTTCAGAGAAATATTCACAAATAATGAGAAGAAAATTATAAAGTAATAAGTTATTGCACAGATCTAGGAGCAGCATTTAACTTTCCAAGATCTGAATATAATCCACAAGCATTAGATTGCAGCAAGGTTTGTTACTGCTGGGCACCTTGCACTGACTTTTACGTGTAAGCAAAGTGTGTGCAGAATGTTACCCATGTAGCAGCCTGCTTTGCTGTAAGGACAAAGGGCACTTTGATCCCAGTGCAGAAGATTACTGTATAATAGATTTTTTTTTCTCAGAAATCAACTTTGCCTAGAGAGAAAAACTGCATAAAGCAGTCTGAAGGCATGAAAATCTCTGGAGGATACCATCCATGATTTCTCTCTAAAACCTTCATCATAATCCTATTCAAGTTAAGGGGGAAAACTGCTTTTTGTTAGAACTCTGTGAAATCAGTAAAAAATGGGTTCCAGCTCCTGAAAAGTGTAGACTTAGGGTTGTTTAGGGCATGGGGAAAAGGAAATGCTAAACAGAGCAGTTTCTTTGTCTCTCAACTAGCACAAGGTACAGTATAGACAATTTATGTGATGCAGCTGAACAAAGCCCCCCATACTACACCATCTCCCCCAGGTGACCTCTCCCAACTAAGGCTGGGGCTGAGTTCATCCCTGAAAAACCTCTGAAATGTACATTTGTGCACTTAAAAATGTAGAAGTGTACAAGTATACATGTAACAATAATATTCTCAACATAGTAAAGGTCTGGCAACTAGAACCTTAGCCAGATGTTAACAAAAGCTACCAGTCCTTGCTGGCTGCCTTGGCTCCTTCTGGGGTACATGGTGCAAGAGAGGACTCATTTCATTTTCCTGAGACCTTTAGCTTCCCAGGGGGACAGCTCTCTACAGGTTTTTTTCCCAGTGACTAAGAGGAGACTTCAGTGTCTATCTGAAGGTTGGGAAAAATGACTCACTAGAAACTTTTGGTGGGTGGCAGATTGTGTCAAGTCCCATCTAAGTTTTGTCTCAAAACAGAGACATTGCTCCTTTCCAACAAGCAGGGAGACTGCTTGGGAATCCAGCACTGCTTGAGCAAGCCAATGAACAAACTTAATCACCCACATACTGAGTCTGCATCCGAATGTGGGATCTGATCCTCAGAAAACACTGAATATACTAAGGAAGATGGAGCAGGTGCAGAGAAAGCATTGGGGCATTATAATGCACATCCTGAGGGCAATATAAAGAAGTTCTCCTAGCACTGGTTGGATTTCTGGAGGTCATTTGTGTTATTTTGTGGAGGGCTTTCTATGAGTGTAATCTCCCCAGGCAAGGGTCATGTTTGTGTCCGTTACTTATTTTCTTTTCTCTAGTGATCCTGCAGTCCTTCCATTGACTTCAATGGCAGTGCCATGAGGCAATGGACTGACTTTAGGATTGGGCTATTTACTTAGCAAATAATCAGAATCAGCAGTTTTGGAGTCATATGGGCACCCAATAAGCAGCCTGTTTTGTTGTTGGGTTGCCTATAAAATCCAAAATCCCCTCAGCTCCTGGCTGCTGGCACCAAGGCTCCTAACAGCAAGCAGAATGGCCTTTCAGTCTATGCTCTTTGTTTTCTTAGCTGGACTGGTATTTTTCGCTGAAGCTGCACCACTGGTGAGTTTTTTGTATTCAAACTCAATTATTAAAAGAATGATAATCTAAATTTTCTAGATGACTAGCATCCTCCTCATTCATGAAATTCTGTAACCATTGGGCTTTGCCAGAATGCTATGTCTGGGGCTTTTTTATATTAGCATCTTGAAAATTCTTAAAACTTTTTCTTTTCTTGCCATTTACCTACCTATTTTAAGGTATTACGGAAGGGTCAAGGATCTATGTGGTGTGATCTTTTTCTTTCTTTGTTTCTATCTGTTCATGACTCACATCCTGTATCCTCAATAAAGAGGCAGGTTCACCAAACAAGTGCTTCTCTAAAGCACTAAAAATATTTTTGAGGTATGACTAAGGAGTGCTTATAGTGTAATGAACCGTATGAAAGGGGTATTTTTTTCAGCCTTAGGATGTCATATATATTTATTTGTTGGTTTCTCTAGTCAACATATTTTTCTGCACTTACAAAAATTTACTATTTTCATATTTATGATCTCATTATAAAGGTATAACATTATACCATTTTCCTAGAGCCATTCAGAGCAACTCCAAATACTGATCAAGCAATCTGTGTGTGTGCAGTAAAGTTAGCAGTATAAAGCTCTAAGATACTCTGTTCAAGAAATAGATGTTTGGCAATTAGCTTTGAATAGCATTTGTCAGAGAACTTACTTTTAATTGAATGGTAATTCTGCAATTAGAATCCATCTTCTCTTTGGGAGAAAGTTTTTGCAGGATTGGTGAACAGTCCTTATACAACTTCTCCTTCTTTCCCCAAGGTCTCCCATGGCTCCGTTGATTCCAAATGCCCTCTTATGGTGAAAGTGCTGGATGCAGTTAGAGGAAGCCCTGCATCTGATGTAACTGTTAAAGTTTTTAAACAGGCTGAAGATGGAAGCTGGCAGGACTTTGCTGTTGGGTAAGTTGTGGGGTCTTCTGGGACCGTTTTCTAGGTGCCTTGGGCAAGCAATTGAGGAGTCAATAGAATAGAGCTTTGATCAAAACAGAAATATATTTCCTGACATGTGCCACACTATCAATGTTCACAGCACATGAATTCTGATCTAAAAATCCATTATATTTAAGTGAAACTTATCCATGACTGAAATACTAATTGTAAAAATATGTTCAGGTGCTTGTCTTATCTTTGTAAGGGACTATTTTATTTTTTTTTTCTCCTAGCTTCAGTATTATCTTTCCTTTCTGTAGAAAGAAAGAAAAAAGAAAGCCTATTTACGAGCCTTTTGTCAGTAATCCAGACTAACCTATCATCATATGCAACGGATATAGAGCTTTATTTGCAGCAGTCACATACAAAATCCTCTCTGTAAGCTTTGTCTGCACACATGCAAATAATCAGAGTGTTATTCATCTTCTGCTGTGTACCAAATGTTCTGGTTGGAAGAAGCTCCTTGACCGGAAGGTTTTAAGGATTCCTATTGTAACATAACAGAGAAGCAAAATCTCAGCACTAGTTTGAGGTCATTTCTCTAGCTCTAAATGTCTTTTTCTGGAATGACTGATCAATACCAATACATACCTAGCATCCTTAATGCTAAAATTACTTGAGGACATCAGAGAGGGTCAGACAATAGTACCTTCAGTCTGTGACAGGTGTATGAGTAACAGAAGAGCACAGTATACTAAAATTCAGATAGCTGAGGTATTCAGACATTAAACTTTCATTGCAGCAAATTGTTGAATCAGATTTTTAAATAACTCAAGACAAGTCTCCAGTAGCAGCAGAACATTCAAGCACCAAATGATAAGCACAAGAATGGACAGGAGTCAACTGCATATTTAACTGTCTTTTACTAGGACGTTTTAATAACATGATTTACATAAAAGCAGAAGGGAAAAAAAAAGAAAACCTCGGAGAAGAGGACTATTAGGAGAGATAACTTTCTCTCCATCAGAATGATTTCTTTTTATTTAAGGTAAAACAAAAACCACTTTTCCCCATTGAAAAGTAGCAAGAAAGTTTACAGGATTGAAAGAGAAACAAACAACTCCACTTCCAGGTGCCGAGTGTTAACCTAGGAATAAATTACTTTTAAAATGGATTTGTATACTTTAATGAACAGTGAGACTTCATGAAAAATTACTCATTTTTTTCAAGGAAAGCAGAGACAAGGATAATATCTTATCCCTAGTGAGCATTCCTTTAATTATTAGGAAACCAAATTATTTCAAATGTTTCATCAAGTTCTGTTTAGCATCTAATTCAAAATACAATTTACAGAAGAATAAGATAAATGTAATGTCATTATTGTAAGCCCTCACTTCTGGGGTGTAACAGTGTTTTCCTGTTTAGTTTGCAACACTGCTCTCAACAAGCCCATGGAGAAAAATGCTGTAGTTCTTAGGCAACTTCTGTTGACATTTTAGTTTAGTACACTCAAGGAAATCTAATCAGTTCTTAAATTGAGAAGATTAACCCTAGGCAAGCAAGAAACATTTTGTTGCGGGATCACAGTGAAGGAACATTAAATCACAACTTTTATTGCAGGTAAAGATTTTGACATTTTGCTTGACTCGCATCATAACCAAGGCTGTTTTCAGTAATACTACTGACTTTAGCTGATGACAGTTGTTTGAATCAAGTTTTCATATGCGATTACAATTTTATTCTTTTGGGAAAGCCAGAATTCGCCTGTGTTAAAACATCTGAAAATATGAATGAAGTCCAGGAAAACAATCTGTAAATACTCCTGAAAGGCAAATAACATTTTGAAGTTACAGTATCTAGCAGATACATATGGGAAAGTTACATTTTATACAAATGTCTCTTTTAGTTATGTTTTTGCCATTTTGTTTTCTTGGTTTTTTTTACTTTGCAAGCACTCTTCGTGGAATTAAGCAAATGTACTTAGCAGCTGTTGAATTTGTGTAATGGTATTTAAGGGGCAATGGGGGAGTTAGAAATAGTAGCAGCTGACTTTATGAAGAGGCTTATTTAAAAATTACTCTAGCTAAAAATATGCAAGAAGAGATAACTTGAGCTAAGACACATACTGAGGAAGGTTTTAGGGCATGGAACATGTGATTTGGATTCTATATGAGCTTCTCCCATGACTAGCTTTGACCTTCTTGCTCCTCACAAGTTTTTGGAAATCTAGGTCTTATCATGTGGTTCAAGAGTTGCAGTCACCAAACACAGTTTTCATGTGACCTAGGTTACAAGTCATGAAAGAAAAGACTTCTGTGTATTTGAAGTGGTTCCCCAACCCTCTTTTTTATTTTTTTATTCTTTTTTTTGTTAACTCCAAAATAAGAGCTCATGTTCCTGAGATATTTCCTCATCAATCTGCAACAGAAAGCACAGTTTAGTTCAATGCAGTATATGTCCTAAGACTTCATAAACATTGTTATACAGACAGTGTAAATTTAACCTGGCCACAACATACAGCTAAGGTCCAGACAGTCAAAACAAGGATCACAGTATGGGCTGGTACTGAAGTAACTTTACTGGAAAAGCACAGCTTTTTAACTTAACTCTCCATCTTACAGCAGATGCTGGCAGTCCACATCCTGTTAAAAATAAGGAACCATATTATATTTAGTCCCCCCACTCAGACAGAAATACAAGTGCTGTTCAGAAGCAATCACAGCATTTTCCAACTAGTGCTGAATGCTGAGCATCCTCTGCCTTGTGCCCCTCCAGGCTCTGAATCACACACTGTCCTGTTGGCTGTCAGTGCAGCAGTAATGCTGAAAGGTTTCCTTGTGAGACCAGTTGCATTGAATGGCTACCACTTAATAATTAAAATAAAGGAAGTGCCATTAACTTCTGGTAGAGGGCATGCCTTTTCAAGTGAGCTCTTGTTTCCAGTTTCCCGGCTGTTCTGGATGATTAACATCCAACACTCTGAGGCAGTACCCCTTAGGGAAAGCACCAGTCCAGGTCCATCCACACTTTCCTCAAACGAAAACTTTTTTTTTTTTGAACAAAGATTTTGAGGTAGACACTGTTTTTCCTTTTAATTGCTTTGTATATAGACTATCAAGATTATGTACGTGGAGTGTTAATCTCTTCTGCAGGATCTCAGTAATTCTGCTTCGCAGCTTCAAGGACACTCACAAATGAATTATTTCTTCTTTTATTAAAGCAATATAGATTAAACCAGGAATCACTAATTAAACTAGAAGAAAACAGATACATATGCCTTACAAATGAACAGTCATACTTGTTTAAATAGGACTTGGATTTTCTGCAGATTTGATCTGCCCTGGATACACTTGATTACACTTGTATTGGACCAGTGAGATTTTTTCAGTCTTGTCAAATAGGAAAAATGAAAATTAACATGGGATTTTCAATACGGTTACCTCTTAATTTAAGCATAATCTCTGTCATTCAATCTTTTTTATTTACCACAATCAAAGATTAGAAATAAGGTGAAGGAGGAGAAAGAGACTGGGAAAGAAAAGCCCAAAGGCACAACTGATTCTGTCCCAGATAAGCAGCATGTCACTGCTTTCTCCACTTCCTCTCTTCCTCTTCAAGTTTGTTTTCTGCCTAGGCAGTTATTCTTTGCCATAAGACAGGAAAGTTCCACTAGTTCTCTCAGTCAAGGCTTTCTTCATTTTTCCTTTCACTAAATCATATGGTTATGAAGTGCTATAAATATCAAATAAATATTTTCAGCAGAAAACTACCCAAACAAAAACAAACACACACAGGAGGTTAAAAAATCAGAAACTAAGTAAAAGGAGGGAAAAGAGATAAATGATGTTTAGGAGCTAAGTATGTAAATATTTAAACAGCTGTCATACAAAGCTTGAAAAGCCTCCTTTTCAAACAAATAGGGTGCAGTGCCAGCTATACTTCTTGCTGCTGGAGTTCCTTCATCCACAGAATTTTGTTATGAGCTGAGCACATAAGCTCTGAGCTGGGAATTCCTATTGCCCATTTATATGGTACCCAGTGGAAGAGGCCCCTGCTCTTTGACCAAGGCACTATAATTCAAATTATTAAAATCTTGTGATGCTAAATTGCTTTTCCAAGACATTACCACTCAGGGCCACATAAAATCACATCAGTGTATAGGAATAAACTCCAGAGCCTCAGTGATAATGACTAGAAAACAAAATAATTTTCCAATAAAATTTCTCTTCTCAGTTTTATTTTGAGATTTGGCATCTTGCCTCTCATCATGACAATCCTTCTCCTAAGACAGTAACCTTTGGTTCCAGAGGACTTTTGGTACAGGTTAAACATGATGCTAAAAGGGACTTTAAACCAGCCAGCTTTGATTTGTGAGGCATGTGGGTGAGTTGGTTGCAAAGACAGACTCTGCAATGTATGGAAACACATACTACACAGAGGGAAGGAATTATTTCAGATTATTAGAAACTGCTCAATTTAGAATTTGGCACCTCTGCTATTTAATATTCCACACTGACTGTTTCTGTTTAGTGTCTAAATGACAGTATAAAATATTTATATAGATATTTAATCATTTCAGGAAAACCACAGAGTATGGGGAGATTCACGAGCTCACAACAGAAGAACAGTTTGTGGAGGGAAAATACATGGTGAAGTTTGAAACCAGCTCTTACTGGAAGGCTCTCGGGCTTTCTGCATTCCATGAATACGCTGATGTAAGTAGTGGCAAATATCCTTGATAACCAGGGTACACTGCCTGTGCACTGGCATCAGCTGGAGAGAGCAAATACAGCCCTTGAATACTGAAGGAGCAGTATCACTCAGTGGAGTGGTTCACTGCCACACAGCACTGGGCAAATAAAGGCAGTAAATATCCAGCTAAGCCACAGGAAGGAGCCAACTTCCCTGCAAAGAGCTGACACAGCTCTTCCAAAGTGTAGCTGTGCCCGTTCACCCAGTAGGGATTCCCATGCCAGTAGGGAATCTTGCTTGAAAAGAGCTACATTATTCCAAAGTACATAGTGTTTATAAAAACAAACAAATAAAAAAATGTACCAAGAAAAAGAGGCTGTTTTTACTGCTGCTGAAGGAATGGAGAGATTTGGAAAACCTGATTTTATAGGAAATAAACTCTGCTTAAGTCAGAGGTATTTCTCCCATATCAGTCATATGAAAATCCCTGAATTCTAATATGACATGTTATTACAGGAAAAAAACAATTTTATCTGATGTGCCTTTTTTTTTCAATGATGTTCAGCATCAAAATATGCAATTAAAAAAAAAAAAAAGAAAGAAAAAGAAGGCATAAAAAGTAAAGAAATAACCATGGTGGGAAAGGAAAAGTTGACTATTTCTTTGATACTCAAATTTCACAAACAGGCCAGCAATATGATAATGTCCTTTCTCTCCCTTTGCTTTCAGTCCTACACTGATTTATTGTGTGCTCTATTCTACTACATTTACTTAGCACATCCAAAAATCTGTATTAAATTCTTCAGGTTTAATCTGTCATTAAATTTAAGTTTCCCCAATGTAAATAGTCTGTAACAGCTACTGGTAGTGTTGAAGAATATTTCAAACCACAAATTCATGGAGCTCTGTGAAAAACTAAAATGACTGAGTCCCAGTGCCATAAAAGTCTGAGGTGCAGTTTGGGTGATTTGGGTCAAAAAAACCCAAAACTCTAAAGTATTCCCTAACCATTCGGATATCTGAAAGTTGTAAAGGCTACACCTCAGAAGGTGCTTTAAAGTGTCTGACTGAGACTGTTCCAGCTGGGCTGAAGAAGCTTTTCCTTAACGTAAGGTCAAGGAGAGCTAGCCTGGGAAGTGAGTAGAATTCAGTGACTGTGTATGAGGTAACTGAAGCCTACAGTCCTCATGTCCCAACAGCTTAGACTTTGGTTGTAGGAGAGAACTCTCTAGTGCACTTGTAGAAAGTGCATCATGGTTTAGAAAATAGATCAAATAGTAAGGTAAAGAAAGCTGGAATTTAGTCCAGGTGACAATACTTTCCTGGGAACTGGGTGTCCCAAGTCCCATTAGACTGATTTGGAGAGCAGCAGATTTGAACTGTTTTAGGGCAAGGGTGTCTCCTTGTTCTGGCAAATCAGCCACTCAGTTCTCAGTGCAAAAACTGACCCATCACCGATGGTGTTGTAAACAGGAGGGGGCACTGAAGCACAGAAAGTAGCTTTGGGCTCCAACTGCCTGCCTTGTTTGAACACATCACACAGGGGTTGTATTAAAATTTCCTAGGTGGAATTTCACCCCTGTCTTTCTTACTGGTCATTTGAGATACCTCCCCCTTACCCTCCTGTTCCACATCACAGAGCCGTTTGCATGGCTCAGGTGTGGGTATTTCCATCCAGCTTCACCACAGCTCAAGCTCTTCGTGGACCTCGGTCCAAATCTTACAAATATCTCAGTCCTTGGCAATCACAAACTAACGGGAAGCTTCACTCTTCAGAAGAATTGAACAGAACCAGCAAGGCGCTCTGCAGATGAGGTCGGGTGTGCTGCTGTTGATGCTTTGACTGTGTGCTGCTCATCGTGACCATGAGTTTTCTCTTTCTCAGGTGGTGTTCACTGCTAATGATTCCGGCCACCGCCACTACACCATCGCCGCTCTCCTCAGCCCCTTCTCCTACTCAACCACTGCTGTTGTCACTGATCCCCAGGAATAAATATGTCCTGTCTTGGCACGCTTTCCTCCACTAGAACTATCATAGGCTTTTAGGAGGAAGGTTTTTCCTACTGCTAAAGCATAACTTTTTGCTACATTAGTTGTTTTGGGTTTGTTTTTTTTTTCATTTTGTAACCTGGCAAACTTCAGACAAGACAATAAAATATTACTTCTTTAAAACAATTTTGACTCAATTAGTGAATTTTTATTCTTTTCTAAAGTATTATGATTTGCATCGAAGTGCAAAAGACATCTGAAAAACACGTGTGGGATGACACTTGATTTTGTTATCTTTTATTATCTTCCTCCCCTACCTTAATGAAGTCTCACCAAATATATTGGATTAAAACAAGAAATTCATATAGCTGTGTTACCTTAAAAAATTACCAAATAAATGTACTCAAAATAAGAAAGTCATCTGTGCTACTCCAAGTTTACACACAGAAAATATGGTCCCACTATCAACCAGGTCACAGGGTGAATAGGTGGAATTCTGAATACCTAGCAGTAGAACAAACAATGCAGAAACCATTTAAATAAGTATGGCCAGGGAGCTGAAAGAGTTAAAATCTTTACTTAATACTTCAGGTAAACTTCAACACATTGATGTTTCAAGAGGAAAGGTTGTCTGCTCAATCAATTTAGGAGGTACTGAAGTAATTTCAATTTACACTTTTTTAACATCTTTGACAACTTAATTATTTGACATCATGCAGCTGGCTACTCTATACAGGTGCATTGCAGTTAAATCCCTAATAAGACAAATCTGTAGCCATTGTTCCAAAGAAGTCCAATAACAGAAGCATCATCTTAGTATTCTCTTCATATTTTTAGAAACAGGAAAAGGTAAGCTGTAGAGTGAATAAAGCTGCTGATAAACTGACTAAAGTCTTTGAAGGCTTTAGCAGTGATTTCTGTAAACCCATGGTCTATTGTATTTAAAATATCCTGAAGCAGAGGAATTGGTTTTTGGCTAGATTACATAAATTACAGAGAGAGAAACTGAAATCATGCCAGCCAGAAACCTTCACTCATTTGACACTGACCTTGGAGTTTATAGCCAGAGCCTGCTAGGATGACGGCATAGCAAGTGAATTAATGAGTTACAAAAGCTTGCCTTTAATGTTTCACTGGTTACTTTTTCAGGGATTTCTAGATGCTACCACAGTTACACAACTCTTGTAAGCAGTGTAAACAGTTTCAAAACAGCACCCATCATAAATTATGGAGATTTCATGGGATCCTGCTGTTCCGGGAGATTGAAAACCAGTAGGTTTCATTTGAAGTGTGTTATGCAAGGCCCTCAAAATAGGGTATAAATTTGCTCATATAGATATACTCATAAAAAAGAAACAAAACAAAACCTACTCTGCTTGTAGTCATCCATCTGATGAGAGGATAAACCTAGTAAGAGTGTGTGTACATATGTATGTCTAAGCAAAGTTCAGAAAGACAAAGCTTAATTTCAAGAAGCAACATTTCTCTCAATTGAACCAGATGCTTCTGGTAGGAGTTGACTTGCAGTTAGACGGGGACAGTCCTGAGTTTGTACTGAATCTAAGGGACAAGTGATACAACTTAAAATACTGTTTAAATGTGCTTCAGAAGTTGATGTGTAGGTGTCTTGATGTTGTGCTGAAAACCAAAATTAGTATATTTTTCTTCCTAGGGAATGCATAAGATAACGAAACAACCCACAGATTATCCACCTGCCTTTTATTAGAGGTGGGGAGGAGAGTGACACAGAGAGAAATCTCTTAATATGTAAGCATGGGTGACTCAAACCAAGCCATAACCACAGAGAATTTCTCACTGAAATTGCTGACTTATCATAAAATTTGTATTTCTCTCAGTTATATGAGGTCAATACAGCATTATTCCTCAATAAAAATAGAAAAAACCCCAAAACATACATTCCTTCCAAGAAAATTGATATAGTAGTTGAACTAGGCAATGTTCACAATATTTCCACAGACAAAGATAGAAAAGACTTTTTTCATAGACAAGGTTCATGTTTGTATGGGTTACTTATTTTCTCCCTGTTTACTAAGTAAATAGTATGAATTTACGTGTTGGTAGTCATAGGGGTTTTCTGATAAGAAGCTTCATTTCAGAGGCCTTGATATAAAAATCACAGCTCCCACCGGTTTCTGCTTGCTGACACAGACTTCCTAGTGGTAGGCAAAATGGCTTTTCATTCTGTGTTTCTGGTTTTCTTAGCTGGCCTGGCACTTTGCTCCAAAGCTGCACCACCGGTAAGTGTCTCAGGATTGAAGTCCTACTACTAATGCAGTCCCAATTTTTTTTATTATTTTTAATTAGTGTAAGCAAAAAAAGATAGATAGATAGATAGATAGATAGATAATATTCTATTTTTTATTATTTTGATTTTACAGTATGTACTGATTCTAGTTCTCTGCTGCTTCTCTTTTCTGGTCCTCATTTCTCCTTCTTTAGTGATTAGTGATAACACTTTATGGATAGAGAAGTAGCACTTGTCATTAGACACAGCAGCTACGTGAAAAACAATGTAAGACAAGAAAGGAAAAACTGTCATATCCACTAGACAAAAAACTTTGAGCATTCATAACATAATGAACAGGCTGTGTCATGAGGAATTTCATCTGCTGTTGCAAAACCCATGCTGGAGAAAGGCCTTCTCTAAACCCACTACAGCTTAATCCCATGTAAGTAAAGAACAGAGCTAAAGTCAGGATTCTTCTTCCAGAGGGCTCATTTATCCCAAGAAAACAAGCTAAAGAGTCAGATGCTTCAGCCTGATATTCTCCTACAACAGCCTTGTCTCTCTATCCTCAGCTACTCATTTTCCCTCTCAACTCTGATCTTTGGGAACATAATATTTGACTAACATCATTGAGGAATTAGGCTTTCATTGAGCTCCCGGGGTGTAAAAGTCAGGAAAATCAGCAGAGGCAGTGCAGCCCTTCTTGCCAAGGCCTCACAAGTAACACCAGTGAGGAGTCCCTGCTTTCCAGAAAGGGAGCATGAGGAATCAGAGCATACAGGCAGTACAGACACATGCTGATACATTGGTACATGATATATATATCACATATTATATATCATGTACACATATATATACACATTTGGTATACTAGACAGGCTTCCTGGTCCGTGGAACATCCCAGATTGTAAGAGGGCATGAAACAATTCATTTTACAGTGTTTAAATGGATATGTAAATGACTGCTATTTTGAGATCACCCCTGATTAGTACCTTCTACAAAGCTCTATTTTCTCACTCTTCCTCTGCAGAATTAGGTAAGGTCAAAGCACTGATTCAACCCTATTTTTGAAAAGGTAAAACATCAGGCCACAATCACTACTTGTGATGAATATGTTGGGATGAAACTATAGCCATCCTGTATTTGAAGGAAGGTTTTCCTCTCCTTGTGTACCTGCCAGTATTGACAAATCTGATTCAACATGGTGTTAGGAGAGTCTGTGTGTGGGTCTTATTATATTTACAGCAGAACTGTTACTCAGTGGCAACAGAGATAACTCAATGGCACCAAGGTATCAGAGGCTCTCAAATCCAGAAAGCCGCACTCAAATCGCCAGTCCAAAGTACAGAGGAAGAGTTGGTGGATCTTTAAACATTCCTGCCTTTGAGGATGTAATTATTGAGGCCACAATTTAGTTACAACTTCATGCAGAAGATGATGTGTAGCTAAGCCATGCCAAAGGAAAAACAGAAATGTGGTTTCATAGCTGCAGTGCCTCCCTGGTGTACATGGCTATATGCCCAGCCGTTCATTAAATCTTCCCTCCTGCCTCCACCATAGCCAGCCCTCAGAAAGCTTCAGATTATGTTTCCTCAGTACACAGCAATCTTCTCGTGGAAAATATGGTCTCTACTGTAAGTCTGAAGAATAATATCCCTTACTGCTTTATGATGCACCATCGCTTACCCTTCTTGCAACACAAAAATTCTCTCTTCCTATTGCAGAGCCCTCCTGATGCCAAACATCCTCTTTTCATAAAAGTTGTGGATTCAGTCCGAGGAAGTCCAGCTCCAAATGTTCCAGTTAAATTATATAAAGAAGCTGGAGAGGGATCTTGGGAACTGTTAAATTCCAAGTAAGTCACACTAAAATCATGAGTAAAAGATGGGAAAGGTAATGGGAAGAGGCCAAATAGTCAAAAGACCATTTCCACATTCTCTGAAGTGAGATGTCTGTTTTGCTCAGAGAAAAGATAACATACAATTGAATGAACTTGCTGCAGACTGTCTTTTAAATGTACTACAGTTTCAAGTACCAAAATGGTTTTATAATGCTTTGTAATTCCTAGGAACACAAGAAAGTATTTTAAGCTATCCTTTAATTCAGTCATCACTTCTCTTTAATTTCATTGCAAAGGTCTGTATTACCTTTAAGTACACAGCAATGAACTGCTGCATTGTTACCAGAAGAATCAGACAGACTCTTACATTTTGAAACCGAGACTCTGGTTGAGAATTCCTACCTTTATTGGCCATTTTCTGTCTTTTAAAATGGATTTTCATTTCTTACAACACTACAGTTTTAAAAAGAAACTGTTTTGAACATATACTTCATCATATTTGATAGCTTTATTTACTTCAAGATAAAGGACTTAGCCAAAAGAAGAAAAATTTGGGATAAATCTTTCTCACCTTCTCCCCTAAAGAGAAGCAATCACACCTCAAATAACAAAAAAGAATCTCCAGATATATAAATATTGCTATGACTTCTAAAAAATGTAATTGTGGAATTTAAAATGCAGATGACTTTTTAATTGCCCTCTATCAGTATATATTAACACTTAAAAAAATAGAAAGCAGTTTTTACTCAAAATTCAGTCTGAAACTAAATTGGAAAAACTCTTAGGAGATAAACAGAATAAGTGTTCTTTATTCACCAAGCAACACTCCACTTCCACACTAAGTTCCTCATGATAGTTGCAAAGTCTAACCTGAGACCTTTCCAGGTATGCTAACAGTCTATTCCACCTTAAAAAATAGTGAGGAAAGGCTCTCAAAGGCTAAAGCTGGCATAGCCCATGAACTTCAACAGTGGAATCCCAGACTCAAATGCATTTCTAGCAATTCCAGTAGAAGCTGTTTATATGGCTCTTTGGTGTCACAGAGGAGTGGGCTGGCATAAGCAACACCACTCTCATGTGGAAAAATAGGGCTACAGTGAAGGCCACACATACTTGTACACTGTGGGGAAAACAATCTATTCATGCTATCCTACTTAAATTGCCTCACACCCTCAAGGGAGAAGATAATTTCACACATATTCTATCACCGTAAAAGCGTGAAACTTTCCAGTAAGAGTGTTCAGTTCACTTACCTTAATTTCTGAGCTTAGCAACTCTATATATAAAGATACTCATAACAGCTGGATGTTGATGGAAGTCTTAAAAACACATTTAACATTTGAAACAAGGAGCAAACTAATCTCAAGGTAAGGTAAACAAAAGCCATGCTAATATGAAATCAATCTCTCCCACCTTGAAAATTTGTAAAAAATTGAATGGTAGCAAGAGGTCCTGTAACAAATATTCTCAGTCAGAGTTGCATTTGGTATTACGTGAAAAAGCTTATTAGAGAAGTGACCAGTTATCTAGCAATGATCGACCTATGACAAAATAAAAAAAGAGACAACTGAATGGATAAAAAACTTCTGATAACCGACTACGAAGCATCTTGTAAGATATAAATGGTATTCCATACGTTATTTTCTAAGCTACCTGAAAAACAAATCCCAAGTAATGCACTGCACGATGAAATTTTTCTCTGCATGTAGTTTGAATAAAATATATTCAGAAAAAACTTGGCAGCTAGAACACAAGACAGTGGTCTTTAGATACCAAAATCAGGCACTGGCAGCTCTGTTATTTGTGGATAATTTACCTAATAAAAAAATCCAAGCATTATAAAACTTATTTCACAGAAAGGTGTTTCAAAAAAGGGACATGTCTCAGAGAAGTCATTCAATATTGCTTTTGGACCCCTAAGTAGGTTGGTGTTCAAAGATGTATGGTTTCAAACCAGTACTAGGGCTTTAGATAACGCTGATAGTATCTTCAAATCAAACAAAACAGCCTGTTTGTTGAGGCCAATATAAATCACAAGGAATTCCATGAGGCTACACTGCTAGTTGACCTATGGTCCTTTCAAACAGCAGCTCTCAAATTTCTAATAGCCAACGGTAACCAGTATTTACACTGATAAAACAACTCAATACATTTAAATAAGAAAGAAAACCATGGAAAAATCAGGACAGTTGACCCTACTTGGCTGCACAGTGAGTGCATCATAGAGCTTCCATGTTGCTTACAGCAGTGGTGAAGTTTTCTTTCTGAGTGGGTTCATTTAATTAACTCCCAGACTCTGCAAAGAGTCTATGAACAATAATGCCAGTTTTTGGCTCACCCCCAAACCATGAAGAGTTAGTGAGATGGCAGGCAGCCATCTGCTGTGGTCACTGTGGAAGTAGCAAATGCCAAGATAAGCTCTAACAGGCATCCATAATACAGATGGATATAAGCCATTCCAGATCAACAGAACTATTCATCCTATTACTTCAGCCACACATCACTCAAGTTCAATTGCTAAAACCTGCATCTTTCTCAGGCAGGCTTTTAACCAAACTATAAAAGTGTGTTCTTCTACCATTATACAGACAAACCAATGAAAAAGGAGGCCTCCCAGAGCTTACAACTAAAGAACAATTTGTAGCAGGATTATACAAGCTTGAGCTTGATACAGCCTCTTACTGGAAGAGCATGGGCTTGAATCCCTTCCACCACCACGCAGATGTGAGTATCCCTTTTTTCTTCTACTTCAGTTGCAAAGAATAAAGATGCTTTATAGGTATAGACTTCAGTTACTAACTGCATATGTTGAACTTTATTTTCACTTTAAAATATTTTCATATTAATACTTTGAATCCACAGTCTGAAAGCTTTGTAGCAACACAGTCATGACAGAAGCTACTTACTAGCTCCCCTGTAAATCTCAAAGCTCCTAGATGTGTTATTTATGGAGAGGTTCTCCATTCTTCTACTCTACTTAAGCCCATGATTGTTTTTGTTGTTATTCTAAGTGTTTGAGGGCTTCATAGAGTACTCCACTTGTATGGCTACAGACAAAGGTCATGATTTAGATTTTTAAAGACAACAAAAGTATGTACTATATTCTGGATGCTTGGAGCCCCAATTTATAACAGAAAAAAAAGAGGTACAACATGCCTCTTTAATTTGCATGGGACAAATAAACAGGTTAGAGGAAAGTATTCCAAACCAGGTACAAAGTGAGGCCTGCTGAAGGATTTGGGACTCCTTGGGAACTGTTTCCCTCCCCCCAGCAACATTACTGCTTTCTTAAGACCTTTCAGTAGCAGCAGCTCTATATTAGTTTGTTGGACTGTGACAGATCTGCTCAGCTGCTCCTTATCTCCATGGAGAAAAGGTGGCAAACACCTGGATTAAATTTTCTGTCTTCCTGAAACAAATGAAAGATGACATTCTTATACTAGACTATAATGAAACTTAATGCTGGATAGCCTTGCCTTCTGTGGGAACTGAAATAAAAAGGGAAGATGATAGATTTACAACATGCAAGTAAATTGATTGTATATCAAGATAATGGTTGACTGGAAATTAATTCAATCTACAGTGCAAGAGCCTTATTTCTCAAAAATCAGCCTCAGTAAGGAACACATTTTGCTCAGTTCACTGGTTGTTTCACATGCATCTTTTTTATTAATTTTGAAAGGAGCACAAGCTGTGCATCACAGAATGCTATTAAACTGTCTTTTAAAAGCTGACGCCTCTCATCTCACAACATAAAATAATGTATTATGTGGAGTAAGAAATCAAAGGACAGGATGGGCTGGTCAGGGAGATGTTAATAGGGCTGTGGTAAATCATTCATATGTAAGGTTATTATCATGCTGTGACCAAATAACTAGTGCAGTCCTTCTCTAACTACTAGATTTTGAAGCAGAACTAGAGAAACTCATTGTTTTATACTCTGGCCAAATGATAGCTAGTGTAGCATTGTTTAATTCTATTCCTTGAAGTACAGAACATGGTAAGAGCAACAAAAGCATTCCAGCATTTGAAAGAATGGGCAAATGGCATAGGTTGTTTTTTTTTATTTTTCTTAAATAAATAACATCAGTGGGGCTCATAGTAGACCTTCATAAGTAATAAGGAAAAAAGAAAAAAAAGTCTTGTTGCTCTTTATGAGTACCAACAAGGAAAAGCCAATTTGGATAATAAATAATGTGATATTTATACTTTTAACAAGGGATATTTAACCAGTGGAAAAACTATGTGGTACAGGCAGTCACAGTTCAGAGTGAGAATATTTCTGCTGTTTCATGTGAAATTACATACAATGATCACAATGGTTCAATCTAGGCTTTTATCTAGAGATCACTTCTCAATTTTCTTGTATTTTTTTTTCTTTTTCCAGGTGGTGTTCACAGCTAATGATGCTGGTAATCGGCATTACAAGATTGTTGTTGTCCTTAGTCCCTTCTCTTACTCAACTACAGCAGTAGTTAGTGAGCCAGTGGAATAGAAGCTGACACTAAGCATGAAAACTCTGTTGTGTAAATTAAAATTTACGCAAATGATAAGGACTGAGTATCTGACTATATCAACAGCTTTAGATTTCATAGTAAATCACTAAGTTCTTTATTAACTTTGTTAACTTTAGGAAGAAAGTGTAGTGACTTTGTTTTCAAATACTTTTCTGAATAAAAGTATTCTGCATTTCTGTATTGTTGGTATTGCCCTTCTTAATATAAGTTCAGGAATTGGAAAAAAAAAAACATATTAACCTTAGGAAAAAAGATATTGGAATTCCATTATGGAGATGCTGAGAATAAACCAAAGTCTTCCATGAAGTTGATAAATTAAATTTCTTCTTGCAAAGGAATTGAACAAAACACATCTGTGAAAGGTGTCTCACGAAAAATAAGCAGACAGATAATACAATCCACAACTACCATTTCCTATGTTTTATTAATGAAGCCCAGAACAGATGAAGTCACATGGGATTTACTCAGGGCCTCACATAAATATCAGATAAACTCACCTCTCAATTCTGATTTTAGACACATAGAAGTGAAAGCAGGTAAAGGTGACAGCATGGTAAAACAGCATTTAAAGCTGCTAAGCAGGTTACACACACTTAAAATGCCTTCTTTACTGTTTCTCAATATATCATACCTGGTGACACTTTCAAGAACAGGCCAGAAGCCTGCATTTCAGAGAAGTATATTGCTCAAACATGCCTGAAGAAGCTTACTCATGTATTTGCAGAAAATTCTGCAAATATTGTCCCCAGTTAAAGCATTCCCCAGAATTACTTGCATACCACAAAACATCAGATGCTTTTGTAATAGCTGTAAAATGCAATTAAAAATAAGGACAACTGATGAATACTGAGAAAATCAGTTTCCTGTTTAACACCAGGAAGAACATGGATGAACCCTTCTATTCCCATTCTAGTAATCCCTATAAAGGGAAGAACCATTAGGAGATTCAACAGAGTAGCAACCCTGTCTTGGAAAAGTATGCAAAAAGGTGGAGTCACTTAGCCTAATAAAACCAAAAGCTGAAAGCCTATAAAAACAAAGAAAGAGAAAACGCCCTGCTGGCCTAAGGCTTGATCCCATTACAGCCTAACCTGATGTATTTGGACAGGTGTGTCCTTTCTTTTTGCTGTTACTTTGGGGTACTGAGCACTAGAAGAAAGAGCATTTTGTCTAGAAACAAAACACAAAGATGATATCTTTCCCACAGAATCTCAGAATAAACAAACCAACACAATCTTTAGAACATTATATTTCATAAAAGACAATGATAAAAAAGTACAAACATTTTCATGAACGACAAAAAAACCCAAAACTATGATAATACACAGGAAATTCCCAGCATTTGTTTCAGTGCATTTTTTCATTAAGCCTATCTTACATACCTCTACAAATAAAATAATCTTAAGTACACTTCCACTTGCTGATATGCAATGGATCCTTTTAATTTTTTTTAAACAGCTGGCTCATTAGCAACCCACTACAACAATTAGTAAACATAACGGTAGAAAAATAGAGTGGCAAGATCCAAGAAAAAGGGCATTTTCCACTTGCTTTTCAATACACTGCCTATTTGCAAAATGGACTTTATATTTAATATTCTCCTACTTAAATTTGAAATATAGAAAATGGGCTTGAGAGTATCTTACCATATTAGCCAGATTCTACTCTTAATATTTCTGTAATGTTTGTGTTTGCTAATTTACAAGACCTTCAGAATCTTATAAACACTCCCTTCTTCTCCCTCCAAGTTCACTCCTTGAAGATGTCCCTTATTTGCCTTGTCAACAATGTAAAAGCCAATGTGATTGGCTTCTCTACATTTTACAAGAACCATTAAATTATCAAAAGGAATGTGCACAACTCTCACTTCTGCATCATATTTATTTTGTTTGAAGGCACTGTCTATGTTAAAATTCACTACAGAAGAGTACTGAGTTCAAGCAGGTAGTATACAAACACTATTTTGATGTAATTTCAGATGGCAACTTCTAAAACTTCCCAACAAAGTGATAAAAGGTATTTAGAGAAGAGTGTTGGTCAACAATTAATAATTTAACATTCATCATTTTGGGGCACCAGAATGTAAACTTTTTAAGAACTCAGCTATATATGTCACAATCCATTCACATACTGGTTTAAATCACATTTTTCTAGGACCATACATGATCAATCACTTAAAGCTGTAAAGTTATATTAGTTCAGCCACAGCATATGTGTAATATAGTATGTATATATGTAAGTATATATACATATATATGCATTAGATTCTTTTTAATTGCACATAAATTTCACAGAATGCCTAAGAAATGGGCAAAAAAGCATGCTTCAGAAAACAGTTGAGACCTACAGTACCAAAGGATGTTTCATAATTATAGGTGTAAAATTGTAGGTGAACCTGTACAGAAAGCCAGAAATCACTTCAAAATTACATGAGGGATTTAAAAATGTCTTCAACTGTTCTTAAGGAACTGTATTAGTCTGCTATGAAATAAGACTAATTTTATTTTGAAGATATAATTGTTCATACAGTGTATCATCTCTTTCTCCATATGCTTCAGAATGTTCTATACACCCACTTACAGAAAGATCTATCAGGAGGTGTGCAAACCACTTAAGCATGCTTTTGAAGGATGTTTTCTTCACTTTATGCTTTTAGTTATTTTCATTGTGTTGCATCATTCCTAAAGCATATTAGATTAACTGGTAGATATTAAGGTAATTCCAGTATGGTATAAAATATCCCTTACAATTGTTTCAACTATTAAATTAAATAATAATATTTCTACTAAATATTTGGGATGCCTACAGCTAAGCTCATAACGTTACCGAAGGATGGCTAAGGGCAAAATTTGCTGCTGGGATGCCAAAGAAATAAAAGGTGTTTATGGCAAACAAACTTAAAATATACAAAGCACCACACCATCTGTGGCAGCAATTCAGGAAACCAACATGTAGTAATGACTTAAAGTTAAGATTCTTTGTCAACACTCTTACAGAACACTCTGTGGATAAACAATCCTTATTATATATACTGCTTTCCATTCTTTATGGGAGCAGAAGTCAGTCTTTGGTTCCTAAAGAGTTGAATAACTGTGACAAACAAAACAGTTTAATATATCTTCATCACTATATTTGCATCAACATAAAAAATAAATGACCTGGTCCTTTTCATTTGTATTAACAAGGGATGTAAAAAAATATTAGGGAAGATAATAATGCTTAGCAGTGGGATACTTTTAGGTAGCATAACATTACAAGCAAAGAGAAAATAAGAAGATAAGGAAAGAGGCTAGTTACTTATACATTTAACACCACAAAAATAGAGAAACAGACAGGACCAATCCTTAGCGGGACTGTGCAACCTCAATCTCATTGACAGTCATCGACTTGAGGATCCTCGGTGCATCATAGAAGCACTCAGCACTCTACCAGGATAGGCCCTTAAATAGCTATATTGAATAATATATTATGAGTGGAATTTTAAAAAGCACTTGGGCTTGGCCTGCTTTCTGTTCTGCTTTGTGTCATCACCATCCTCATTAGCAGAACAGCACAACCGACACCGTGCTTCTGAAAATCCCACACTGCAAGCATTTGAACTATTAGAACTATGTTTTATTATTCTCTTAAAAATCTAACTGTAATATTCTTCCAATGAAGACACATTTTTGGCTCTTCTGATTTTGGAGGAACAAAAGTGCTGTTTACTAGAATGAAAAAAAAAAATAAAGAACAATACCAAAATACTGTATGCACCCAGACACATTGTTTTAGGCATTAAAATCCCTGACATTGACACTAGTGGCACACTTGGAAACAGTTAAGAGTTCCTGTAGATCATAATATGCAACAACTGCAAGATTTTCTGTAATACACATGCAATATGCATATAAATACAATTCAGATGGCAGGCAGGGTATCATACCATTTTGCTGGCAATAAATAAAATTAAAAAGCTTTCTAGCAGGTTCATATGAGAAATTGATTTTTCTATATAGATATGCAGGAGGCCTAGAGCTCAAAACTAGTATAACAGTTTACAGTCATAGCTGGCCAACAATTAATATTTCCTTCATTTCACATAAGGTATAACCTTTTTATAAGCATACTTACATTTTACACTTGTTCTTTCATGCTAATAAAAACATTCCTATAGAATTCTAAGCAGAACACACTCAAATACATACTGAAGCATAAAATAATGAACAGTTGAAAAGCAATGTACACACATTAATTTACATCACATATTTACAAAACACATTTTAAAAAGAAACAAAAGCATTCATTTAAATATGAGGAGGGGCAGTTTAGTATAAAAAAATTCCTGGAAGAGGCCTCTGTCCTTACTTCCAGAGAAGCTACAAGTCTATTTTCTGCAGTTTATTTAGTTGAGTAGTTAAGATAGAGAGTGTGAAGAATGAAGGCTTGAACAGTAGTCTCATGCTGTAAACATCTGAGTGGTAGCTGCTGGCTTTTCTTTCAGAACAAAATGCATGGTACATACAATCACTTCTCATCCCAAAGACGCGTCATCGGTTGGTCAAAAATCTCTAATTCTAAGCTGCTGTTTGTTGGTTTTGTTTTGTTTTACAGTGTTTATCAGTAGCTTCCAGAGTTAAAAGTTTATTCTGGTAGGATATCTTGCCATTCCACTTCCATCAATAGTCTCTAACAGGAGCAAGTTCTGGTATGAGATTAACAGTTATGTTTTTATACAATCTACTGACAAGTATTTTAGGAGTATATACTAAATTGTTCAGCCCATCAATATATTGACGTTCTCTGGAATACCTCAGAAGTTTGTACCTGCAAAAGGAGTTGGAAGAAGAAAAGTGAGAAAGATTTGCAAGAAAAAATTTAGTTGATGTTAGACGTGATACTGTGACAGTCATTTAATTTTGAAGTATACCTTAAATTCTGAAACTACTTTTCAGACCTTTGAAATTACCAAATAACTTACCTTAGGTTTAAAAGCAAACTTTTAAAGATGTTTAATGCAGTTAGATTTTATGGTCACATATGCAAATTAACATTAAGACTAAGTAACAAACGAGGCATTAAATATGTAAACTTTTTAAGGTCCCAAACTAAATAGATTTTTGAAGATTATACAATTTCTTCAAGTTCTTTTGCTATAAAATTCAACTAAGGAGTTCAGGGAAGATTTAGGAATCTTCACTATTCTTCATTATACATTTAAATGTCTGAAATTAAAATAATTTCACTTTTGAAATTCCTGCATTTGCAAACATCTAAATTTGAGGTGATTAAAAAAAAGTTCTCCTCCCCCAGATTACCCATATATATATTTTAGTTTCCTATAACAGATTTATTCATCGCTACTGCACATCCATAATTTTATTCATAACTCAAAATTCTGAATAAATAAGAAAAAACATGTTCCCAGAAAAAGACATCCATTGATAACAGAATTGAGCAGTACTTCTAGTTGCTTGAAAATACATATCCTAAACCCTTTATTTTGTGTTTCACCTTCTAAATTTTATGTGTAGCTCATGTGCTGCACTCTGGTTTCTGTTCCATTCCAGGGCAGCCAGAAAGTACTGGCCAGTCTTAGCGTTTTGCAACTTTGTGGCAAAAAAAAGGAACCCAAAAGTAAAGGTTTTAATCAATGCATGAAGGAAATGATAAGACCTTCATTCTCAGAAAAGAATGAAATACGAGGGAAGAAACCAATGTTTGAGGAGTTTTAAAGTCAGTTTTCATCCAGGAGTCCCTTGCCCTAGCTGCACTGTTTCCTTTAGCAAAATATCCAAAATAGCCAACTAATGGAGCCCTGCCAGCACTAATGCCCAAACCATTATGGAGCAATAACATTATGGATCAAAGGTTATGATGATAATATCTTCTGACATGCAAATTTAGTCACTCTCATAGTTAAATAAAAAATATCTGAACAGCCAATAATGTGTGTTTAGGAAAATACAAATTTTAGCACCAAAGAGGAAATAACACTGATAAGAACCAACTGCTTATTCATACATGTGGGTGCAAGAAAAAAAATTTACATCTTTAACTGCAGTATTTGAGTATTTCTCTGTTTTTCTTACCGTCCTAAAAACTGGACTTCACCTCTGTGATGATGAGGAATAGATTTATACTTCCCTAAATCGCCTTCTGGTCTTGTTACATTGTATCCAGCATATTGAACCCTGCAATATAACACATAAACCTTTCTAAAAGCATCTTCTTACAACTTTTCATACAAGCTAAAGCAAAAGTGAAAAATACATCAAACATTTTAAAGAAAAGTCTTTACGTTCACCAACAATCTCATCTTTAAAAACCCGCAAGACTCCAAACCCAACAACTAAAAAAGGTGGCAAAACAAAGTGCTAAATAATAATAATAATAACAATTTAATATTTAACATTTCCTGCTTGTTCCAGCATAAAAGCATGAAAATAGCAAGAAAAAAGTATAAAAACAAACTTGTCCTTTAAAAGAAACCTCTTTATATATAAACTTCTACAGACACTTTCAACAGCTCAGTTAGAACAGTTTAGACTCACTCACTGTGAGCAAACAGTGCCCCTAAGATATGAAACACATGCTTCCACTGCATGTCTGTAGAATGGTATTTCATAATGCTAGCAGCAAGAGTGATGCAATATGCTTAGTATGGTTACCAGTTGTTACATCTGTTGTTACAAGACTTAGCTCTTAAAAACCTGGTAGTTGTCCCCAGGCCAAGAAAAAAGAATATCATACTTATCCCTTCAAATGGTATATTCTGATATTTCTGAAGCAAACTATGTAGAACTTGTCAATTTAAAACAAATTACAAAAAGGTAACAAGTGACAGAACAAAAAGCACCTATTGCTCTCAAAGGGTGGATGGTACAGAAAGACCTAAGCACTCAAGACTCACCTGTTCCAAAGATCATCATCTTCTCCACCCCATCCCCAAAAGGCATTTGGAAAACCATTGATCTTCTTGAATTGTTCCACTGTCAGGCCACTTACTCCACCAAAGAACTCATTGTATGGAAGGCTGGAAACAAAAGAAAAATCCTATACTGTTAGCTAAAATTTGATAGTTTTTGAACTCTCTTTGAACAATTCCTTTCCAAAANTACAAATCAATTATGCATCAATTAAATAATTTTAATTGATTACTATATTATATAGAACTGTTAAAAGTTGAGAGAAACAGTTTAACAGTACATATTAAATTGGGAATGGCATGCTGATTAAAAAAAAAACCAAAACAAAAAAACCAAAACATTTTCCAGTTTTTAAAAGATAAACTTTTGAATCAAAAGGATTTACAGGCTTTCCTGTCAGTAAGCAATAGTATTTGCCAAAAGACATAATAAAGTAATAAGCAGTTGGCCAAAATGAACAGCCTGTCCATACAACACACTATGCCCCAGCCAATGTGATTTCCAGTCCTTCAAACACTCTGTCAATCTAGAAAAAAACCCTAAAACATTTAAGTATCTATATTTACTTCCATCAATATTAACTTGCATCCTTAACCCTTAACCCAGAAGCTGCTAAAGTAGCTTTCTTTCAGAAGCAGCACACAATTGCATAAAACAAAAGTCTCTCAGGAGACACTTCCAAATCTGGAACATTCAAGGAGTTAAGACCACCTACAAAAGGATTTACCATTGTTTAGGACACNAAGACTTAGCTCTTAAAAACCTGGTAGTTGTCCCCAGGCCAAGAAAAAAGAATATCATACTTATCCCTTCAAATGGTATATTCTGATATTTCTGAAGCAAACTATGTAGAACTTGTCAATTTAAAACAAATTACAAAAAGGTAACAAGTGACAGAACAAAAAGCACCTATTGCTCTCAAAGGGTGGATGGTACAGAAAGACCTAAGCACTCAAGACTCACCTGTTCCAAAGATCATCATCTTCTCCACCCCATCCCCAAAAGGCATTTGGAAAACCATTGATCTTCTTGAATTGTTCCACTGTCAGGCCACTTACTCCACCGAAGAACTCATTGTATGGAAGGCTGGGAACAAAAGACAAATCCTATACTGTTAGCTAAACTTTGATAGGTTTTGAACTCTCTTTGAACATTCCTTTCCAAAAAAAAAAAAAAAGCAAGAGCCCCAAACTAAGAACATGATCAGAGGCTGAATGTATTTGTAAGGGAAACTGGTTCAGAGATTGCTAGCATTAAGTAACATACACCAAGTTGAATAAAAGGTTTGAGTAGTGTCTGATTTGCATAAAGATGCTCTTGAACTGTAGCTCAAATTAGTATCACAGATATGAAGCAAAAGTCTACCAGGTATTTCAGATGGCTGATTTACACCCATAGCTGAAGTGTTAAGTGAAGCCCTCAAACTATTTATGTTGACACTATTCAACTGAAAAAAACCTTCTTTAATCAACCAAAAAATTACAAATCAATTATGCATCAATTAAATAATTTTAATTGATTACTATATTATATAGAACTGTTAAAAGTTGAGAGAAACAGTTTAACAGTACATATTAAATTGTGAATGGCATGCTGATTAAAAAAAAAATTTAAAAATAAACATTTTCCAGTTTTTAAAAGATAAACTTTTGAATCAAAAGGATTTACAGGCTTTCCTGTCAGTAAGCAATAGTATTTGCCAAAAGACATAATAAAGTAATAAGCAGTTGGCCAAAATGAACAGCCTGTCCATACAACACACTATGCCCCAGCCAATGTGATTTCCAGTCCTTCAAACACTCTGTCAATCTAGAAAAAAACCCTAAAACATTTAAGTATCTATATTTACTTCCATCAATATTAACTTGCATCCTTAACCCTTAACCCAGAAGCTGCTAAAGTAGCTTTCTTTCAGAAGCAGCACACAATTGCATAAAACAAAAGTCTCTCAGGAGACACTTCCAAATCTGGAACATTCAAGGAGTTAAGACCACCTACAAAAGGATTTACCATTGTTTAGGACACAATTGCCACACTGAATAACTCCAGAATGCAAGGGGAAAGAAAATAGAAATACACAATCAAGCAATTTCTGATCTCTGTGGAAACACAGGATTCAACCAAATCTTAAGAGCATGTGTGGAAGGTTGCAACTATATTTGCCTTTCAGCATTTGGAACAGAAGGTATTTTAACCCCTCTCCTCTCTCTCAAAAAAGCCCACATACATTCCTCCAAAATAACCAACAAAAAAACAGTGGCAACTCAAAACCAGACCACCAACCAAAACCAAAATCAACTGGAATCTGACATTTAATGTGACTTTCTGAGGTTTATGTATTTTTGCACTTTATAAATCTGGTTTTCTTTATAGAAAATTTATCAATTTTGTAAATACTTACCTGTTTAGACATAATATAAATGCATGAAGCATTTTATAAGTATATACAAAGATGAAATCTCTTACATATTCATAGGCACTAATTTATTTATTTTTAAATACAGATGAAATCTTTAAACGTTTAACTGCTGATTGATTGACAACCTGAAGTCCAGACATAGAGCCATGGTTTCAAGGCATTGCTTTTGATCTGCTAGTTGATCAGGCTGTCAGGTTGATTAATTTCACAAATAAAGTTCAGGATAGCAAATACATACATGTAGCAAGCAATAAGCTACAGCTTTATGTGAAGTGATTCCAAGAATGTCATGATATAGCAAAGTGTTAAGAAGGAAGTGACACATCGTTAATGTAAACTGACAGAAGGGAAAGAGGTAAGAAAACTGCAGGTCCCACTACATTCACCAAACACCAGTAGAGACTGAGAGACAATACACAAAATAGTCCAGCAGTAAGAAGACCTTCAGTTTAAAAAGCAATATGAAACAGAAATAAAAGTGCACGTTTATGAGAAAATAAAGACATTTTTCCTGTGATATTCTGTTGCAGACTATCTGCTTTTCTTTTGCAATAGCCAGCACAAGCATTAATGTAGCCAGAAAACACTTCTGGTAAGTTAGGTAAGATATTCCCCTTTGACATACAAAGTCTTTTGGTTTTTTTCAAGATCAATCTCACTGCAACAAGTTCAACACTGAAAATCATCTAATTTTGATGATTGAAAATCTTCTAATTAGTAACACATCAAATGTAGACACTAAATTTAAATCTTTCTTTTAGTAAGTAAATATTCATTTCTGTAAATAGCATAGTAGGAGTCTGCTTTGTTGTTTTCACCTACTGTACATAGTGTCACAAAATTGATACATTTCAAAATATTTCTGGGTATTTAAGAAACAATGTGAATAAAACTATTTACTTACATGTACATATACTTGTCCAGCTTTGCTGCAAAATGGCGTGGCATTTCTCCACATCCATAGTAATTTCTGTCATTTTCAGGTAAGTGATCCACATCATGGAATATTATGCAGTCCCAGACAGCATCCTTCATAGCCTCTTTGAAGCCAACATTAAAGAGCATTGCACGATTAAATGGTTGTGTACCTGTCTTCACAGAGAAAACGAAAGAGACATTGTAAAAATCAAGAAGAGTCAAAAATTTCAATATTATGAGAAAAACATACTCTAACACACAAAAAAAACAAACAAGAAACCCTCACAAACTCAAAAAACAAACAAACAAAAATCCAAAAAAAAAAACCCAAAAAAACCCAAACAAACAAAAAAACCCCCATCAAATAAAAGATGCTTCTTTTGACCATAGCTCATGCTGGGTTGCNAAAAAATAAAAACAAAAAACCATCCAACAAATAAAAGATGCTTCATGCTGGGTTGGTCCAAAAAAAAAAACCCAAAAAAACCCCTGGCTGCCAGGGCACACATTACTGGTTCCTGTGAGCCAGGAGTGAGCCTGGCTCCTGCTGCCAAACAGCATTCCCAGACCCCTTTTGTGCAGGGCTTTGTGCAGGTCACTCCTCTCCCAGTTTACACTTGTGCCTGGCTTTACTCCATCCTAGGTGCAGAGTCCAATATTTTGACTTATTAAATTTCACCCCATTAATCACTGTCCAGTGCTCCAAATTATCTAGAACCCTCTGCAAGACAATCCTTTAAAAGTCAACCCCAACTTCCCATCTGGTTGTCATCAAAAACTTGCTGATGGTGCATTTGGCTCCTGCATCCACTGAATGTAAGGCCCTGCAACTAAGTCCTGAGGAGCACTGCTGCTGACCTACTTTTTTGCCTTGAAAACTCACAATTACTATAGATTCTAAGAGGCCATCTTATTACCTACAAAATATTACCCTATATTTGAAGAAAAGCATCATGTCTCTGGCCACTGCTTAAACTGGGGAATGGAGGTGATATTCCATTTTCATTTAAAGGAGAAGAAGAGTACAGTAACTTTTACAAAATTCTGGATTCATCCAAATCTTGGTAAGAATATCAAATCCCTTTTAGTAAGGAATCTTGAAAGTCACTTTTTAAGTAGATGCTGTTACCTGTTCAACAACATAGAAGGCAAATTCCAGCCGCTGCTTCTGCAACATTGGTATCAGATGACGGAAAAAAATTGGAAGATGCTCGTGACGATTCCGAAAAGGAATAAGGATAGCCACCTTCAGAAAAAAACCAAAACAAAACAGAACAAACTATTATATCAGCATTTTAAAAGTTTAGGTTTTAATACAGATCAAGATTCTTGTGGCTTTTCAACTTCTACATTTAAATTGGCTCATCGCTTTACATGTTAGTTCCCCCTAGGAAAATGTGCTGGAAATTCAGTCAAATAATTAAGAAAAAAAATTTGAGTAAAATGTAAATAAGATTTTCCTTTTATGTTCACTTGCTTCTAGTTATACTTCAAGCAACAGACAGATAGGACAGACTTGCATCCATATGATGAAATGTTTAGTAACGACCGCTAATGAACCTTTAAAATTCTTGATGATCTATTTCAAATTTTTCTCCTAGCTGAAGCTTCTTTTTCAGCAAACATGGCATATTATAAGATACTACATATATAGCACCAAAAGACTGATTGGTTGCAATGGTAAATTATTTTTATATACCAACAAGAAAAAGCAAACTAAAACAGAAAAATCAGCATCTAACCTTCCACCGTGGCTTACAGTCATTAGGTTTCCAGTGTCCTCCTGGTTTAATGTCTAAATCTTTTGAAAACAGTTGCTGAATTTCATCAAAACTAATTTCACTCATATTGACATCAATAAGGCCTCCTAAAGAGAGGAGAAAAAGACCTTCTATATTAATTTCAGTTAAGACAATTGATCTAACACTACAAGGAATGTCACAGACAAATGGCATCAGAAATTTGTAGTTACACTACCTACAGAAAAAAAGAAACAATTTATACTATCCTCTTAATCATTAATTATTAAAGAATGAATTTTCAGTGTTTCCAAAAACAAACACTCCTTCCATAAAACCTATTAAAAATACTCATTTCAGAGGACACAGAATAAGCAAAGTAATTTGAAAGGCAAATTTGGGTTGTCTTTCATTTCAAGTACCACATTTAACAATTCTACATTATCTGCCCTACTGAAACTTTACTCAAATTCTGTGTCCCTTCCTGCTCCACTTCCACATTAAAAGAAAATGCATCATCGTTACACTCAACAAACTTCTTCAATTTAAATTTTAGATGATATGCACATTTCAGGTAGAGTCTGCATCCACTAATTCACCACTCTTTGCTTCAAACTGATTCATAGCAATGGGCTGGATTTGAGAATTACCATTGGTAGAACTAATGATCCCAATGGGAAAAGCATTTGCAAAAGGTGTGAGAGTGAAATTCAGTAAGCTGTTGAATAAAGAGCACAATAAGATATGAAAAAAATCAAGTTAGTACCTACTATGAGAAAATATTAACACTTAGCTGACAGCTGAAAGTTGTCATTCATTAACTTATGCATGTGTAAAAAGCTCAAAACTGGAAATAATGATTCATAGTAAGTACACTCAGAAGCAACAGAAAAAAATCAAGGAAATCTGGGGAGAAGACTAATGTAACACTCATTAATCAGAAGCTCAAGTTCTTCATCAGCAACTACTACACTCTAAAGCATCAAATAAAAATCTTGCTACATCTTTCTGACAAACACCATAAAATATCCTTCTTATTTTTGTCTAGAAAATTAAGTATTTTGGTGAGGGTTGCTTTAGAGTCAGACAAAAATAACTCCCTTTTTCTCCCATGTGTCCATACCCAAAAGATCCTATTTGTGCCAAACAGATTGTTTGTGTCACTGAATAGACTAGTTAATATTTTAAAA